>JACRUU010000029.1:4074873-4132373 GCA_030449085.1 Kryptopterus vitreolus | reverse complement strand
GCGAGAGCACCAGAGTGAGTGCCACACGGAAATAGAGAGGGCGAGCGTTAAAAACAGCTAGTGGTATATCCTTAAACTTCATCTGGGGTCGGTTCAGCGTTCAGAATCGAAACTGGGAATCGCTAAGAATCGGATTCGCTAAGAATCGGAATCGATTCAATTGAAACGATACCCGGCCCTTACCCTACGTGCAAGTCTTTCTGTCCCGGTGTGTACAAAGACCTTGGTGTGATTATTGACTCTAGTCTTCCCTTTCAGGCACATGTGAAGAAAATGACCAGGATTGCCTTCTTTCGCTATAGGAATATTGCTAAAATTAGGAATATGACATCTTTAGATAATGAAGAAATACTAGTTTATGTATATTAAAGTCACCCAGCAGAATAATATTAAGTGATACGCTACACAGAGAGGTTAAAACTACTCAAAATTCATCTAGGAATGAACTCCAGTATTTCGGTCCACTGATTATTAAGACGACTGATTCATAGGATGGGTATGTTAATACAGATAGCGGAGATGCTTTCTAAGTCGATTTATGAAGTATCGCGAGACCCCCCCCCCGCCACGTCTGGAGACACGAGATTGCAGAGTATAAACAAACCCCGGTGGACACACATGTGATCCGGTTCTAAAAAAAATCATTCTCTTGCTGCTAAATGGGTTATTTCTGTGACAAATCAGAGGAAGCAATAGGTGTCTACTGAGGATCATTCTTACCCTGTCATGGAGTGCTATGCCTTCGTCCTCCTCCATCAAAGGCCCGGAGTCGAAGAAGTGCTTGGAGCGTTCTTCACGATTCTTCATTCCTGAGGTAAATAAATAAACAAATAAATAAATAAATCATCTAATAGAACAGGCACGGTGGCTTAGTGGTTAGCAGGTTCGCCTCACACCGCCAGGGTCCGGGTTCGATTCCCGTCTCAGTCGTGTGTGTGTGTGTGTGTGTGTGTGTGTGTGTGTGTGTGTGTGTGTGTGTGTGTGAGTTCTCCCCATGCCTCAGGGGTTTTTTCTCCGGGTTCTCCGGTTTCCTCCCCGGTCCAAAAACATGCACAGTAGGTTGATTGGCACCTTGGAAAAATTGTCCCTAGTGTGTGTGTGTGCCCTGCGATGGGTTGGCATTCCATCCAGGGTGTATCCTGCCTTAATGCCCATAGACGCCTGAGATAGGCACAGGCTCCCCGTGACCCGAGGGAAGATCGGATAAAGCGGTAGAAGATGAATCTAATAGAACATCCAATACTGTTTTTTTTTTATTGATAATAAACTACAAGAAATAGGATGTTGTCATTATGGCCCCACTAGTATTAAAAGGCTTTTGCAAAAGTATTCATACCTCCTTAAATATTTCTACATTTTATCATATTATAATTACAAACTAAACCCTGGAAAGTGGGGTGTGCATATATATTCACCCCCTTCGTAGTCAATACAACTGCGGCTCATTTATACAGCCTTTTAGTATAATAGAGAAGGAACATTTGAATGCATTGAAACACACTGTAAGTGCTGCAGGTTTATACTGCTGTGTTCACGTGCACTTACGTTTCAGGTACCCGGACTGTGTGTGTCTGAAGTTGGTCGAGAGGTCCTGAAGGCTTTGTGCCAATGAGGAGATGACGTTTCGGAGCAACCTCCCCTCCTGTTCTGTACAGTGACCTGACCGAGACTGCAACCCCACTACTGCACGCTGACAACGATGGAACATCTGCACACAAGCGCATTATATAGATATCAGTAAGTTGTTCGTAAACTTGAGGGTCCACCAGACGGCGCTTCAACGATTTCAAATGAGCTTTTACCTGGACTGTCAACTTATGTAAACAATTTGTATTTTTTAAATAATGAAATGTAGCAAATAAAATCATTTATTTACTGCATTCGTTTAGAAATCAAATTGAACCTGTGTGATCTCCTGTGTAGTGATCTCGATGGCATGTTCTTCCTTGGTGCTGTCGTCCAGCGTGGGTCGGTTCATGTGGCGATCGTGCAGACTCGCCAGCTCCTTCATTTTCTGCCGTATACGCGTGATCTCGTACTGGATCTGCGAGCAGGAAGGGATACGAATGAGCTATAAAGCTGGAAAAGCAGCTGGAGGTCTGAAGCGATAATAATGGTGTCAATAAGATCAACTGAAAATTACATGCAGCTAATCGATTTACTGGTTTGCCTTAATCACAATTTTCTTTTTCAACAACAACAACAACAACAACAGGGGCACGGTGGCTTAGTGGTTAGCACGTTCGCCTCACACCGCCAGGGTCCGGGTTTGATTCCCGTCTCGGCCATGTGTGTGTGTGGAGTTTCTCCACACACACCGTTGTTCTCCCCGTGCCACCGGGGGTTTTTCTCTGGTTTCCTCCCGGTCCAAAAACATACACAGTAGGTTGATTGGAACCTTGGAAAATTGTCCCTAGTGAGTGTGTGTGCCCTGCGATGGGTTGGCATTCCATCCAGGGTGTATCCTGCCTTAATGCTCACCGACACCTGAGATAGACACAGGCTCCCCGTGACCCGAGGGAAGATCGGATAAAGAGGTAGAAGATGAATGAAGGAATGGAAAAACAAAAAAAACCTACCTCATCCACACCCTCTATCCATTTGGGCGAGAGCCTTTTGGTGACTCCGATGCCAGCCTCTGGATCCAAACTAATTCCAGACACCAGCGCCATTCGATCATCAACCAGCTGTTCAACAAACAAACAAAAAAAAAACACACACACACAGGAAGGGGCGTCGTTTTTACGTTCTGCACCAACTCGCCGTTCTAACGTGCACATCATCGCTTCTTAAAAACCAAAGTGTCTGGAAAGATACCTCATCATATTCCTAATTTGATTGACAGAGCGCAGTAGAGTCCCGTCCAGTGAGAGAAGAAAGAGAAAGGTAGACAGGTGGAGAAGCGACAGCAAATCAGTCCAAAAAGCCAAAAAGTGTCGGAATAAAAAAAACACAAACAGCATGAGGATTAGACAAATCATTTACTATACAATGAAAAAACAAAGAAGGGAAAAAACAACAACATAAGAGTCTGAAGAACGTTGGTATTGTATATTTAGACTCGTTAACAGAAACAGTCAACAACTAGAAAGAAAACTTACATACATACACTCACACACACACACACACACACACACACACTGATCAATTGGCATGCAATTGGCAAGCGAGTAATTGTCACTGCAGTGTGCAATTCCAAAACATCCATGCAGGTGTCTAGAGGCGGAGCACGCGACACAGAATTAAGCAAAGGAGCTGCCCAGGAGGAAAATTATAATTATTTTTTGTTTTTCACTCTCTTTTAGATATAACACCAATTTTCAGGAAAAGTCACATTATGAAAATGTCTTTTTTGGGGGGGGGGGTTATCCACGTATTCAGACACAATTGCCAAATAAATCAAGAGTCACTCTTTTTGCAAAATGGTAAATAAAAGAAAAATGACCTAGAAAGCAATGTAGCACCACGCACCCGCAGAGCCGGGCGATTAATCGCTATTATCGATTAATTCGAGTTTACGATTTATATTGTTTTTGAAAAAAAACAAAAATCGATTTTGCACTTTCACTTCGGTTTGACGCAGCGAGATTTCGTAGTTCTTCGCCTGTAATCTCAGATTCTACACAGGACCCAGTCGAATGTGTGTATTATTTCCCATGCTCCCTGATCCAACCCCAAGAATATTGGCATCATTGGAGTCTGGCATCATAGGATAGCGTACTTAAAAACTTTCGACAACTTTTACCAAGAAATAATCACTGTTAAGAAGAAAAATATATCTTTTTTTTGAGTAACGACCCCACGTGACGTGCTAGTGCAACGTGATTTGTGTCGCCAGGTGTGATGGATCGCGGACAAACCAATAGGGTGTCGGAATGGTACATGTTTCTATCTCATCCAATCACAATCACATTCGCTACTCAGATGGAGCCGTTTATGTTGTTTTGGGGTTTTTTGAACGATGACGGGGCACGGTGGTTTAGTGGTTAGCACATTCGCCTCACAGGGTCCCGTCTTGGTCATGTGTGTGTGGAGTTTGCATGTGCTCCCCGTGCCTTAGGGGTTTTTTCTCCGGGTTCTCCAGTTTCCTCCCGGTCCAAAAACATGCACGGTAGGTTGATTGGCACCTTGGAAAATTGTCCCTAGTGTATGAATGTGTGTGTGTGTGTGTGTGTGTGTGTCCTGCGATGGGTTGGCATTCCATCCAGGGTGTATCCTGCATTAATGCCCATAGACACCTGAGGGACCCGAGGGAAGATCGGATATAGCGATAGAAGATGAATGAATGAATGAACGATGACGGGCCGAAATGAAATAGGACTAACAAGGAAGCATCGCTTGGGGAAAAAAATGTTCCAAGCTTTTCATTCCTGACCCAAAGATAAAGCCAAAAAGATAAGTTATCTTGGCAATGTACACTCTATAACAAGAATCCTTAAGCCCAAACATGCCTGTAAATGCCTACTCGAGGAGCCGACAATGCAAGCATGGGTTTCGTTTTGAAATTGCTGGAGCATTTCATATCCATGTATCCTTCCTGACATTAAAAGCTGGTGATTTTTTTTTCTTTCACAGTTTGTAGGTAAATTATGTTTTCTTTTATAACCAGCTTTCAAGCTGCACATATATAAGAGCTCAAGCACCGGTTCCTTCCTTCTTACACAGTCATTTCTCATTAAAATCACCCCCCCGTCTCTCTATTAAAGCTTGAAAATCTCTTCTCGCAAATGCATCACAAACACCCCCGAATCCTAAATGAAATAAATAAATAAATAATCAAAAATGCATGTACGTGCCAAATCCATAATAATACAAAACACTGTCAATGTCTTCTAAACCGCCCCTAAACACACCTAATCGGCCAAACATATATATTAGACCCGCCCCTATTATGTTTGCTAACTAACTGAAACATTTACATTTACAGGCGCCCTTTTCCAGAGCGACTTACAACTGAGCAACTGAGGGTTAAGGGCCTTGCTCAAGGGCCCACTAGTGGCAGCTTGATGGTGGTAGTTTTTGAACCTGTGATCTTCCAGTCCAGAGTACAGCACCGTAACCACCGGGCTACACCACCTCCATCATAAACACAATTTATCTGCTAACTTCCCCAATCCCCCAAAAATAAAACGACCCAATCAGTTCTAATTTACACACGCAAACGTATGTCTTAATAAATGCGAAGTCAGTTTCATTTCCCACTGATGCGAAAATAAATACCACCCTGACAAACACTCTTCACACAGACATAAATACACAATTTATATACACATAATCGTTCATTGGACTCTCCACAAAAATGCAAGATTACCCCCAAACGTCCACACGTGAAAATATAAATACCACTCTGACCTGCTGACCATGATACACCCAAGACAAAAAGTAAATACACCCCCCCTTATATATATATATATCCTATAGTCGGTTTTATTGCAATATACATTTTACCCTCAAATGAAACCTTTGAGGCACTAGGTGAAAAACAAAATACGTTACTGATTATTGGATCAAATATTTCACGAATGGATGGTCAAAGGGGGACCAAACAAAACAAAACAAAAAAGGCCAAACACAGGCAGATCCTTGGCTTGTTATACTACATTATAAATTATAGATTAGGGAGTGTGTGTGTGTGTGTGTGTGTGTGTGTGTGTGTGTGTGTGTGTGTGTGTGTGTGTGTTTAATTGACGCAAAGTGTCAACTTACAGCAACCCGCCTCACTGGGTTAAATTTGTTCTACTAGCAATGACACAATCGCAACCAAAGCAAACCCAAATCAATTCGGACGATGAACAACAGAGACTCACCGCAGCATTGCTACGTGTATTTAGAGTACGACGGGGCTCGTATGTACTCACTTGCTCGGCCAAAATCTGTCGGTTTTGGATCGCATTGTTCCGCATTAATAAGAAGGCATCGGTCAGGCGCCTAGTTGCCATGACTACGCTTAGTACATATGAGGGGAGGTCTCGAGCGATCGAATAATGGCCGACTCGCCTCCGGTTCGATTTCGGTCTACCGATTCGGCCAGGCAGCTACCGGCTATCCTCCTTCCTCACCTCCACCCTCCCTCCCTCTATCCCTCCCTCCCCTCTCTCTCTCTCTCTCTCTCTCTCTCTCTCTCTCTCTCTCTCTCTCTCTCTCCACCAGGACTACCGACAGCTACAGTACGTCCAATGCAGTGTCACTGGCCTGGTAAAATCATAAAGGACGATTATATAACACGTCCCGTCTGGTGTAGAGAGCAAGAGAGAGAGAGAAAAACCCCAGACCACTCTGAGGCCTCTAAGACGCGTAATAACACGTAACTATGAGATCATAGTATCATATCCGCTTTCACCCAAGACAGCGACATCATGTCACAACAACAATATCATCATCATCATGGACACTTCCGGGTACAGCTTCTTCTTCACCGGTCGTTCAAAGCAATCAGTTCAAAAAGATGATGATGATTGTTGTTGTTTTGTATTTTTTATTAGAGATAATAATAATAATAATAATAATAATAATAATAATAATAATAATAATAATAATAGCTGAAATAATGTAAGGGAAGGAAAAATTAAAGCGGTTGCCGGATAACTACATGTTTGTTTTACTACCACCTACAGGACTGGAGTAGGAACAGCTCAGGGTTACTCGTGTATTCGAACATTTGGCAATACAAGCGACAACCCTGATTCAAGATCAGTGACGTTTACAGCTGTTTGTTTGTTTGTTTGTTTGTTTGTTTTTTGCCAGATGTGTCAAGTAACACAAGAGCAAACACTTGGTTACCTTACTTAAGTATTACTTTTGGGGGTAAATATTTTTTATCCGACTTCTACTCTTTCCATTTATGTATTATTTAGTGTTGGTAAGAGGAAAGGCACATCATCAGGCAACTTAAGTTAAACTTAAATTCAATAAATGCTCATTTTTGTCTATAATGTTTAAAATGTTGTCATGGTTTTAGTGTCATTACAACTGTATATAGCTGACGCAGTACACAGTGAAATGACACAACGTTTCTCCAAAACCCTGGTGCTACACAAAACAACATATAACACAACATAGAGCTACAAACGACATATGGCACAACATAGAGCTACAAGAACACAAGGCTGAGGACTAGACTAAGTCTGTCCTAGCCAAAGTGCATCGTGTGCAACCTGATGCAAACAGCGCAAAAACAGAACAAGAACAAAACTTTGACAACACGAGACAGTGCAAAACAACAACCATAGCACAACATAAAATAAAATAAAATACAACACAACAACGACCCGTCACTGTGATGTAGTGCAAAGTATCCCTGCAATTGTAAACATTGGAACACAGTTTGGCTAGTGTGCAAATGAACAAATAGAGCAGCAGTAATAAAAAGTGGATGTGCAAAATGTGCATGTAACCAGTAACACTCGGTGTGAACAGTATATACAATAAACAATAAAATACAATAATAGACAATAAAAAACTTGTACTCTCTTCTCACAGACAACAGGGCAGTAATGTTCAAAGCACGACATATCTGTGGACAATAACAAAAACAGTAGGCTAATAAATGAGAAAAATCTTAAATAATTATTTTGAGCAATTTAACATAAAGGTTAAATCAGTTGGCACTAAATTACAATCCCTTGGAGCCCACAAAAGTTCAGTGAAATAATTTACATTCGGATCTACTGTTGCCAAACCTTACATGGAACAACACAAATTGAGAGCTACATTTAAAATGACATTTTGCTATTTTGAAACGCTCAGCATGCATTGGAGTCAACCTTACACACAAAATGTACACACATTAAATAGTACACATTTCTAACTAGAAAAGGTTCAGTGCTTTCTAATTTGCAGTTCTTGGACATGCAAATAGAACTGTAAAATTCACCAAGAAAAACAGTGCTACTATAATCCGGAATGCAAATAACATTTTTCAACGGCATGTCACTGCAGATAAATCCAAGAAAAACATGTTCATCCAAGGAAAAGTTTAATTTACTCATTTACTCACATTTTTGAATTTAGTCTCAGAATTCGAATCCACCAAGACAAGTCTTGAGTCTTGAACCAATCACAGCTGTTGTAGCACAGATACCTGGGTGTGGCCCTGGCTAAAACTCTAGTCTTGAAGGAGCCACGTAACATATTTAACAATTAAAACACAGCTAAAACAATTTACATATAATTTAATAAAAAAATATTTATATATATATATATATATAAAGATATATAGATAGATAGATAGATAGATAGATAGATAGATAGATAGATAGATAGATAGATAGATAGATAAAGTTCATTAAAAAAATCAATATACTTAGTGATTGTCTCATACACTCTTACACAAGTTGAATTAATGCGATAAATTAAATTTTTCTTAAATGGATATTTCCTCATAGTGTTTGAAGAAACAGTATAGAAACAATGTTTGGGTTACAGTGTGATGTCTGAAGGATCGAAAGTGGCTTTCCTCAAGATGGGAATACATTTCTGGTAGAACTAAATGACCAGATATTATAGATGATGGTGAACGGGAAGGTCATCATGTGATATGGTCTGAAAGTTTGTGTAAGGTTATGGATCTAATAGGCTGGTTTGTGGGATTGGAGATGACAAACACAAACAAACACCAAAAAAAGCTCTGTTTGCACAAACTTCTGTAGAAAAAGTCCACCTCATTGACAGTGTTTACATTTAAAATATACGTTATCTTTAATTGAATATGGACAATTCATTTTTTCACATGTCTACTGTTCCTTGTTATGTCTTTTTTAGATCGTTTTTAGTTTGTTGTTTTTGTTGTTGTTATTTTTTGTCCTGAGGAAATCGTTTCACTGTGTATACTGTTGAAATGACAATACTTGATGTTATTAATAAACAGATAGATATCCAAATACTTTATTAACAACATAAAGTCATAGTCCGACATTGTTCATATAGCGTTCTCTGGTGGTGATGGGGGGGGGGCGACAAATTATGATTATTAGATGGAAATAATGGGGAAAAACGGTGTATTTTTTTCGGGGGGAAGGGGGGATTAGGAAACCCCTCCTGGTCTCCTGCTGAGGTGTGAACATCTTCCTCCCTCCTCCTGCTGTTCTCTGACGTCACGATCGCCCCGCATCTTCTCGTTTATATCGGTTTTCCCCCTCTTCCCAGAGATTTTCCTTTCTTTTTGTTGTTGTTGTTGTTGTTGTTTTTTCGCGGCATCACCTCCAACCAGGTTGATCCTGGACTTTAAATCGACAGCGGATCTTTTAAAAGTAACCGCATTTATTTTTCTCTTCGGAAACGTTGCTTAGCTTTTGGTTCGAATCTTTTGCTACTTGTGTAATAATTTAGATTTCTACACTTGACTATCTGATACGTTCTGCAAAAACGAAGTCATAGGACGGATTTGGGATTAGTTGTTTATTTTTTAAAGGACTGCAAACATGAACAACGCGCGCATTTGCTTTTGTTCGGCAACTTTTCTTAACTTGATGGTTTCCCGGGGAAGAAGCTAGCGGTCTTGGTGCTAGCTCTGCAGGGATTGCGCGTCGTGATGGGGGCTTGAATTCGGTGCATGTCATCGATTAATCTCAAAAAAATTGCGTGGGTTTATTCGTTTATTGTAGGTTCATTTGAGCTACCGATGAACCGCGGATGTGCATGTATAAGATTTGTTGTGCCGTGTTACAATTCAACAGCCTTTATTTTTATTTCATCATCATCATCGTGGATGATGATGAAATCACACATACACATACACACACACACACACACACACACACACACACACACACATGAATTTGTTTTTGTGATTACAGGATGGGATATTGTCGTTTCTCTTCCTTGTTCGCCGGCAGTGTGTGGGCCACGCGTTGTTGTTTCCATGGCCACTGAGAGGACGTGCTGATCCGGAGCGGAACCGCTGCTGAAATCCAGGCTCCCGTTCCACTCTGAAGCTCCATCCCAATCCAGCATGGTGAGGAGACTTGAGCGGCTCGATCCAGAAACCATTATTTGCCATTATTGCCTTCATGCAAAATAGCCTATAGATTGGGTAACAAACGCTTCCCGTTTTCCTGTTAGTGTTCGTTACTATAGTGATAAATGACCTTTGCAGGATGTTTATTGTGAGTATGATCCCGCTGTACCTGAGCTTCACTGTGGTGTATTTATGATTGTGTGTGTTGTGCTATGGTTGTTGTTATGTGAAATATATTACACATATTACACACACATATATATGTGTGTATTTTTATTTTTATTATTTATATATATATATATATATATATATATATATATATGATGTGTGTGTGTGTGTGTGTGTGTGTGTGTGTGTGTGTGTGTATGTCATTCATGTGTATTCATTCATTCATCCCTTGGGTTATGGGAAGTCTATGCCAATCTCAGGCGTCTATGGGCATTAAGGCAGGATTCACCCTGGATGGAATGTCAACCCATCGCAGGACACACACACACACACACACACACACACACACACACGTTCGTAATTTGTTTGTAATTTGTTCGTTCGCTATTGACTATGCATGTCTCACTAACTATGTTCACAATCTATAAAAAGGTAGTTTATTGCATTCCGGTAAGTTTAATGCATAAAAGCAATGACAGTAAGACATAGTCAACTGTGTCTATTATTGTGTACCTTACGTTTGTATCAACCCTACCTGAATGAATTTATTCTTAGATGTAGACCTGAAGCACTATTTGTATGTCGCCCTGGATAAGGGCGTGTGCTAAATGCTGTAAATGAAAATGTAATACATTTACATGCAGTGAATAACTATGACTACCGAGCGGCATGTTTTTTTTTAATCTGAACAAATTTTACATTGTGGACACGTTTGTTTGTATCGGAGAAAGTTTGCAAAGTGTCTGTCTATCTATCTATCTATCGATTAATTTATTTAGCGGTTGTTTTAATTGTTAAATATCGGACGTGGCTCCTTTAAGAATGATGTTTCAGTTGCTTTCCATATAAAGTGGTGATAGGTTTAGGTTCCATATGGTAATATAGTGAGGCGCTCATACCTGTTGTGAATGCGCAGCTAGTAGGCGTAATTCGGGGAAATTTAGGCACACTGAGTGGATGCAAGTTGCCAGGTGTGTTTTTTTTTTTTTTGGTAATAAAACACATCTATCGCCTCGTTTATAACATTACATGTGGTAAGCGCGGCTGAGAGGTCAATGTTGAAAGGAAAGGTCAATGTTGAAATGATCTGGGAAGGCCACGGACCCACGTTTCTTTATTTGAGTTTTTGTTCACCAACACACCGTAGCAATGCACATAGCAATGCACCCTGCGTTATTAAAACGAATTCTAAATGTTATGAATGGGTTGTATTTCACCAAGTCTTTCTTTTTGCTCTTTTAGCCATTTTACAGCGGCGTCTACTACCCGTTTTCACCAGAACCCAACAAAGCTAACGTAACAGCAGGGATCTTTTCTTTGTTGAACTCCCCGGAGAACCAACCGTCCTCAGGCCACCAAAGCAGACCTGCCAGCTCGGCCATGTCCGCAGCCTCGGTTTCCGCACCGTTCAAGTTCCGTAGCCGCCGCGAGAGCGTGGACTGGCGCCGGATTAATGCCGTCGAGGTGGACCGCGTGGCCTGTGAGCTGGACTTCGAGACGCTCCAGGAGCACATTACAGCTGTGACATTCTGTAGCTTAGACGGTGAGCGCTGCCTGAACTGCCAGAACCCGGTGGACCCGGCGCTGCTCAAGCTATTCCGGCTAGCCCAGCTCACAATCGAATACTTGCTACACTCGCAGGACTGCCTGGCTCTTAGCCTGAAGACTGCTGAGAAACAGATCCAGACGGAGGCCAAAGAGAAACAGCAAGTCCAGGCACAGATGCAAAAGCAGGGCCAGGATGTCAAGTCCTTAAAAGAAGAGCTAAAGCAGCGGAAGAAGATCATTGCCTCTCAGCAAGCCATGATCAGTGCAGACCTGCTGAATTACCATAAGGTTGGTGTGAATGATCTATTATCGCGATAAAGATATTTTTTCGATATATCATGCAGCCCTACTAGGGAATCATGTCTGGATGATGTATGCAAGACGGCATACTAAGGCCACGACAATTAATCAAATGAAGCATATTTTTGTACATTGTTTTTCATGATCATCGCAGATGGCAATGATGCCATCTTTTTTGTTAGACTTGTTATCCCCTACTTTTCTCAAGCGTCACCATTGTTGAGAGCTATTTGACCTAATACTAAACTTTTTTAAATAATATTTTGCTCACATAACTACACAAATCTGATTTATTACCTGATTCTGACGACGTTTTAATGCCTCTCGACTTCCAGTGCCAGCATTGCGAAAAAGCCTTCATGAACACCTCATTCCTACAAAGTCACATGAAGCGTAGACATCCTTTGGAGCACAACATGAGTGAGTTTTAATGGGTTGGGCAATATGACAAAATATGGCCAGGTGTGTGCCAGCAGTGCACCGCATAAAACCTACATGTGCAAGTCAAGAGCTTTCAACCATTTCATTGTTGTAGGTGCCATATGGGCTGAGTATTCAGAGTATTTCAGAAATTGTTGGTAATAGCCTGGGGTTGTCACACACCTGGGATCTTTACAGGTGAAATAGAATGACGTGAAAAAAACAAAATTGTCCACAGATGCTAAAGAATAATAAATAAATAAATATTCTAATTCCTACTTGTGTAATCAGTAAGTATTCTTTCCCAGCCAGGGGTTACAAATAAAATGTGAACAAATTACTCCTCTATGAAAGCAGTAATAGTAATATTAATCGTACCCATGGTACATAGTAAAATCCACTGTCCATTAAGCATATTTGGATGGAATGTAATACCTTTACCCCTTAGAGAACCTTGCCTTATTCTGTTTACCCTCTCGAAAGGGTTTTTAAGCAAGTTAATCCGAATGTCATGTTAATTTTTTTAGCTCTTAAACATGTTTCTTTTAATTTGTATAACAAAACGGAGCGTAAATATGAATATTACATATGCATATACATATGAATATTAGACTTTAAGAAAAGGGAATCAAATAGTAATAAAATGTATCACATAAACATATTTTGGCATCTAATTAGCTGATCTTGATTATGTTTGATAACTATATATCTAATTATTTATGTATAGCTATTATGTACAAAGTTATAAATACTATAATGAGAAATTTGGTCACATGATTAATCATGGGCATGTTTACGACGCCTTTGCATTTTCCGCTTTAGAAACGAACACGGATAACCAGAAAGATCTCCGGACGTTAAAATTACAAGAAGAGATCATCAGTCTACAGGATCAGCTAAACCTGGCTAAATCGGAAATGGAGGCACAGCAAAAAGATTTTAATACAAAACAGGTCAGATTTGTTTGGATATTCTTACCGTCACTTGACATTTGCACCTTGGAGGTAATCAGGTCGTCCTCACAGTACGGTAAAACACTGGCAGTGTTAATGGAAATGTCATTCTCAGAAGTATTTTGTGGTAAACATGAAATATTATTGATAACATTAAAGGTTTTTGTGTATCGTGATTTTACAGAATTGCAAGCGTCACTTCTATGCTGTATTCTTATAATCAATTGTATATATTGTTTGTTATGGAAATAACTGCTTTAATTGTCATTCTTTTTTTTTTTTAGGAGAAGGATCTAACTCAGAAACAGGCAGACTTTATGAAGCAGCTGGAAGTCTGGAAGGAAAACGAGCGCGTACGGATGAACAGCAAAATAGACGAAGTAAAGCAGGCATGTCAGAAAGACATGGAGTCCATACTCCAGAAAAACCAAAGCTTAGAGAATGTGAGTTTTCATATGTCAAATTCGAAAACGTTTCTATTTATTCCTTACGCAGAACATTTTTTTAAAGGAAACTAACCAAATATGAATAGAAAGAAAAAATAAATAAGGTACTAGTTTATTTATTCCTGCAAATAACAAGGTACTAACTCGCTGTTGGAAAACAAAACGCAAAGTGACACTTGGTTTGCAGAATTGATGAGAAACGACTGATACTGACGTACAATTCGAGCACTTTTATCTAAAACCAACAACAAATGGTGAATGATAATTTAATATGAATTAGATTCATATTAGAAACATCGTTGACTTGCATGCATGTTATTGTTTATGCGTGTGATCCAACACAAGGCTCGGACTTCGGTTTTGATCCGTTCTCTGATCGGATCTTAGCGCTAACATTCATTCATTCATTCATCTTTATCCACTTTATCCGATCTTCCCTCGGGTCACGGGGAGTCTGTGCCTATCTCAGGCGCCTATGGGCATTAAGGCAGGATACACCCTGGATGGAATGCCAACCCATCACAGGGCACACACTCACATTCATACACTAGGGACAATTTTCCAAGGTGCCAATCAACCGGGGAAACCAGAGAACCCGGGGAGGAAAAACCGGGGAGAACATGCAAACTCCACACACACCTGGACGAGACGAGGATCGAACCCGGACCCTGGCGGTGTGTGGTGAACGTGCTAACTACTAAGCCACCGTAGCACTAACATAACAGAACATTTTGATTGGAATAAATGATGGAAGAAACTCCTGATTCTAACTTGCCACAACATTCATGACCTTATTTGCATGATTTTTGTAGTAGAAAAGGTTTTGGCGCACGATAATTTTAATAGATCTCAGTGTTTGATTCTTATGGTTGTATTAATAGACAATCATATGTGCTCATCACATATATAGGGTTTATTTAAGCAAGACTCTTGCGACAAAAAAAAAAAAGGACCTTGTATACCTGTATCAATCATAGTATGTTGGATACTTGAGTACATTTGAGGGGAAACACTTGTATTTTTGCTTAGGTGAAAGTTTAAATGAAATAATTTTTTTTTACATTTTTTTTTACTTATGCAGCGATTGTGTCACAACAGGAAATGCTTATGGATAAGTTGTGGTGAAAATACATTTACACCGACTTCTGGACCTTACACCAGTTGGTTTCTCTATCTCTCCATCTCTCTATCTCTCTTTTCACTTTCACGATTTCCGCATATTCTGTCGTTTCCCACTACTGTTCTATTTCCATGTTGTACGTTATATAAAACGTTCTATGTCACTCCGTACAATTTAATAGAACTCCGTTAACAATACGATTTATTTATTTATTAGCATAGACAGACATACTGCGTATAATCGAATAACCGGATCACAACCCTTAATTCACAACGCGCACTAATTAACCATACCCGGTTACCTTAGCAACGCGCCAAACATGACGTTTTTTTTTTTTTTTTTTTTTTTTTTTTTTTTACACAATGCGACTTAATTAACCATCAACAAACACAAGACAAACGTCGCCCACGTTTTATGATCAAATATTTCCGACTTCTCTCCTGAGGAAGTAAATCACCGGCATCCAGACTCCGACAGGTCTTTACCGCATCTGTGGTGTAAACGCACTCGGTTTAACCGGATAATTAAACACGCCTGGTTACCAGCAGGTAAACGTTTATTGTAAAAAGTTGTTCCGTTTGAACTAAACTACAAAACAACAACAACAACAACAGTCATTTGGTATTGACAAGCTTTAAAAATGGCGCCAATATGTTTTAGGACCAGGCGTGCGCAGTGATCACAACACGTTTCCATACTTCCTTGAAAATGTCTGTATGACAAACACTGCTGTTTTTGATTATAACATTTACATGATTTTGATTATAACATTTTGTTTTTGATTATAACATTTGCGACATTGTTTTAGAACAAATAAATGGTTAAATTTGTCCCATTATAGTTCTTTAGGTCATCTTAAGACCTGATTTTTTTTTTTTTGTTTAGCGAATTTTATTTTATTTTATTTTGCAATGAGATGCTTAAAACCATAATCCAGAGCCCAAGCCAAATAATGAGTTTATATTTTGATATTTTAGAACTTATAATGGCTGTTTGTTGAGGAATACACTGTTTTTTTTTCCATGCTGGGTTGTTTTTTCCTGTTAAAGCATGCAAGGTGAAGCAATTTGTGTAAAAATCAATATTTGTATTGTTTTTAAGCATTTTTTTATTTTATTTTTTCAACCTTCCCTCACACACATTTTTCCAAAGATGTCAATATAATTGACGGACACTATAATGATATATTAATTCAATACCCGAAACATAATTGCCTGATTGGGAAAAATATAATCTATCTATATATGTACATATATATAATTATATATGTATGTATGTCCTTTAAATATAATCACACAAATTTATATTTCAAGGATCCCCTTCTTACATCTGTCAAAGTATGCGTTCTCATGTGACTTAAGAGTAATTTCTGAATTGTTATTTGTGCTTTAGCAAGTGTGGAAGTTGCAGCAAAGCAGTAAGATGCAGGAAACTATGCAGTTTGCTCAGGCAAGTTCTGTGCAGAGCAGCGAAGACAGACAAAACCGGGAGGCTGCGCAACTCCGAAAGAAGCTCCAGAATCAGGTCAGCTCTTTAATGCCCCCTGAGTAGATTCGATCTTACATATATAAAGCTTGTGCATAGAGAGAATAATTCTTTATTCCTCGATTCCATTTTCTCTCTACGCACAAGCATTGTATTTGTGCGTAATTGTTTAGCGTGTGTATAATTTTGGGCTTTTACTGTACTATTGTTAAAGATGAAATAAAAATCTGTCACACGCGCAAATAAGGTGTGCGTTTCTGTCAGGAAATCGCATGGTCGGCAAAAGTGCAACAAATGAAGAAAGAACATGAGAGTGAAAAAAATCAGGTAGGTCTTTTTTTTTTTACGGCATAGATATTATGGTCTATTGTTTTTGTCTTGTTTAAACGTTTAGTCTAACTTTTCTTATGGCTCAGCTTCAGATAGCGTTGACCCAGGTACACGCCACTGTCTCCCAGGAGAAAAAACGGTTAGAGAGGCAGGTGAAGAAACTCGAACTCAGGCTGGAAGAGCAGCAGAAGCTCATCACGTCCCAACACACGCAGGTTTGTACGGAACTTCCGGTCGACTTTGGCGAAACCCATGTTTTCATTTGGAATGTTAAATCGAACAACGCACACTTATTTGTGAGGTAATGCGTCATTGTATCGTCTCCATTTCTTTTTTTTGTGGCCTATACAAGGGGTCAGCAAACCCATGGCTCCCCAGGGCCACACAAAGCTCTTTCATCCCTGTGGTGAAACTAAATAATGAGTATTTATTTTATATAAATATATCAAATGTAATTTATTTTAGTTTGTAGACAGTGAGTATTTCACTTGAAATTCACGTCTTTTTTTTTTGGAGTTCAAAATGTTTTTGTTGGATGCAGGAATGTAATTTTGTTTTCTCTGCCGTCATAAATAAGGTGTGAAAACATTTTTTTTTTTCATTTTTTTGTTTTTTTTTAATTTTAAACTTTGTTCTAATTGTTGAATGTGCTTTACAGAGCAAAGGTTTCACTGCAGATTCCCCCAAATCCACATTTCAAAAAGAAGGCAAGAGTCTTATTCTAAAAAAAAAAACAAAGTGATAATTAGCATAATTAGAATTAGTTGAATGCATTTTGTAACATGTCTGTCGTTTCCTTTTAGAGCCTGCGTCTGTAACAGCTACCCAAGAATTTAAACCACGAGTGGTGGTCAGTGGTATGTCGGCTCCGAACAAAATTTGTAATGCTATAAATCCTGTCGCTTTAATAACACTGGTGCCATAGCACATTGAATTATGAGTTTGATGTGTCAAAAATTAAGCTTTAATTCTGCATTCAATATTTGCATTCAAATCAGGTACACAGTGTAGGAATTGCTTGTAATTTAAGTCATCCGTGATTTAATGACAATCGGAATGTTACCTAGAGTTTCAGAAGTGCCAATATGGGCAGAGTGGGCTTTTACTATGGATAGTAATAGATTTTTAAAAAAATGAAGGATGGAAACTGTTGCTAAGTTTGTTAATGAATATTGAACCGTAAGGGATTTTTATATATTTAAGCAGTAACAAAAAAAAAATGCATGTTTTATATTTGCATTTATGCCATTTGGGCCGTGCTCAAAGGCCTGCAAGTGGCAGCTTGGTGGTGGTGGTGGTGAGATTTGCACCTGTGACCTTCTGGCAATGTCATAACCACATGTATTAAATATGATCATGACATGAGCGTACAAAGGCACGAGTCAGTGTTTCCTACAGAACAATTTACAGCATCTAAAAATAATCACAGGCAAATGGATGTGATATAAAAGAATTTGAACATCTGTTTAGACTCTTTAAAATGCTATTTAAACGTTTCGAGTGGAAATTCCGGGTTTAGCCTCTAATAGTCCATTTTTAATCCCTCATGTCTGGTCCTTTACCTCCGCGTGATGTGCTGTTAGAGCAGTCCAGCATGGTCTATAAATTGGATCCTATAATGGAGCTTTCCGAGGAGGACAAAGGTAAAAACAATCCGTGTAGATGTCAGTGGCATGTACATATGCACGTACCTTGCATGGATGCCATATTGTTTTCCGGTTTGTGTTGTGCAGTCGTTGAGCATGTACCATGAATTTCCGAGATGTCAAGAAAGAGCAACTCGGCGGGAAGCGGAATCCTTAATTGTGTAATAGAGGAGTTGCGAGCATGTTTTCATTACAAGTGCTATCAGAAAAGGAGAATTTGACAGACGCATTTGTTGAAGCAAAGACAAATTCCTTCTGCACCAGATTCATCGAGCTTCTCCGAAGTTCCCGCAGACAGTCGGACAAGGCAGCAGAGAGTGAAGGAGCTCCTGAAGAATCCTAACCTCAAGAGGGACATGAACTTAGCTATGCAGCAAAGCCTTAATGAAAAACTCCTGCACTTAGGCATTGAGCCTGTAAGTGTTGGGTTACTGTAGTCTACACATGGCCACCTGCTAGTACCTGATTTCACTCTGGTGTTTTACTACAAAAGGTGTTTGACTACTTTTTCCCTTGGATTTCCAGCATGTTAGCGGACTCTCGAAGACCTCCTATGAAAGCTCCATCGCTCGCGTGGTCTCTGAAAGGCGGCAGAGAAGAGAATATGACAAGGTGCGCAAGGATCTCATCCAAAATTTAGAAAGGAAAGTTAACGAAAGGCGCACGGAGCCAGCTGCCAAGTCCAAGCAATCTGAACAAGGTCAGCGATGTTTATTTCACTGTCTTCTCCATCACAAGTTAGGAAAAAGACCCAGAGCGATATTGTATATATCTCCAAACTCCTTCTTCTTTCGGCTGCTTCCTATAGGGGGCGCCACAGCGGATCATTCTTTTCCACAGTACCCTGTTCACTAAATCTGCCTCAGTCACCCCGACTACCCGCATGTCTTCCCTAACCACATCCATAAACCCCGCTCCCCCCCCCCCCCCCCCCCCCCCCCCCCCCCCGTCTCGTCCTCCTTCTTTTCCTCCTCAGCATTCTTCTCCCAATATGCCCCATGTCCCTCCCCACATCCCTGTGTACCCCATGTCTTTTAGACAACGCCACCAACTGTCTCTAACCCGTAACATCTCAGGTCCTCACCACAGTCCTATAAACTTCCCCGTTCACTCTATCACAAATCACTCCTGCAAACTCTTCTCCACTCAGCCATATTTAAATGTCGTCACACTGAACTGTATTTATATGTTTTTTTTGTATAGAATTAATTTACACATTTTTTTTAGCCCAGTCAAAGAAGCAGCTTTTATTAATACTTGTTTTTTTGTGGCTTTAGCAAGACATAACTTTTAAAACTGTTTTCAGCTCGGACTCTACCTCAGGCCAGGTCACAGTTCAGCAGTCTTCCTATTACAGTCACCCAGGTAGTCTCAGCCCCTCTTGCCAAACAGCAATACACACTACAGTCAGCTCATCAGAACAACAACAACGCCATTCGTCCCGCAACCTCCACCCCAAGGGCACCACACAGGTATGTGAAATTTGAGATCAGAACGTGAATGATTGTTTTCTTTATTATTATTATTTTTACAGAGGTTGTTATAAAGATGATGTTACTCACCAAAACACTAAAAGTAATCTCTCGTTCACCAGACAACCTCGATTCAGTGTCGATTCCTCCGAAGAGGAGTCGGACAAAGAGTCTCCTCAGGCACACAAAAAAAGCCGATCCCCCGGCGCAGGGAAAAGCCGCTCCGCCGTATTTCAGCAGCGCGCCGCTCCCCCGGCTCCATTTCAGTCCTCTGGATCTCCGCAGGCACCGGTGTTTCGGTTTAACAAGTTTGACGGGACTGTTCCAGAAAGCGAGAGCGAGTGGACAGAAGCCAGTGAGATGGAGGAGATTTCATTAAATCAACTGCAGAAACGCACAGACCAGAACGGGACTTCCACCAGTAAGGAACTTCTGTCAATGAGTTGCCATAATTTGGCATTTTTGTAAGGTGTTATGACAAAAGCCATCGTGTTCATCGATTAAAACATGAAAATAGGAGATGCACAGCACTAAATACTAATTCTAAATAAGTGTGCACTACCAAGGAAAAGAATAAATGATTGCATGTTTGACATAGAGCAGGGGAAGAGCCTTGAGTAAGAGACATGGGTACACATGAACTTCATCCCATTCCCATTGACGCATGTTATGTGAAAGCTCCTAAAGAGCCGCATGAGGCTCGGGAGCCACGGGTTGGCCAGGCCAGACATAGAAGGAATGATTGTGTGATTTGGGGCTTTTTTCTTATGTCCACCATAGTATATTGGCATTGAGAGAGATAAAAAAAAAAACAACATTATTTTAGATGTAAGAATTGAGCATTTACAGCCAAATCAGTTTTTGGCACTTTTAATGCACTAACGCGAATTCACCTTGACTGCACTAATGTTATTAAGGCGTTATTAACGCAGTGTGCATTACTATTGGAGTGATCCGGATATGAATCTTTCCTGCAGCATCGTACATCATCCAACGTTCTTATTTATGATGACTTATTTATGGGGAACACGGATGCTGAAAAGGCTGTCCCTGATCCAGTGTTTGTTTGTTTTTTTTCTCTCCATAGGTTATGTGAAGGCAGTGAGCAATAATTCGGACCAAGGCCCTAAAAAAGCAGCAGGGGTCGCCGTCCCACCAAAACCTACCGCAGGCCCCAACACAAAAGATGCCGTGTGGGAGATTAAAGTAAGAGATGTTAGATTCAGTTTAAGGGATTTTTGTCATTAGTACTAAACTCTAATCAGAGCTTACATTGCAATATATTAACATTAATATATAATAATGTATATATAATATAATATATATAAATATCACAAATTTGCAAAGAAACCTGATCGTTATAAACCAGGGGTCACCAACGTGGTGCCCGTGGGCACCAGGTAGCCCCCAAGGAGCACATGAGTAGCTCTCAGGCTTGCTATAAAAAGTGCACAACTCATCAGTGAGATGCGTCTATAATGTAAAATGTAGTTAATTCGTTGTTGATAGTCACTGTCAAAAATCACAAGTGTATTCACATAGATAAATGAGTATCATTAATAATAATAAAATAATAATAATAATAATATATAACTAAAGGTAAATTTGTTATTTCAGAGGAGTATTTCAAACTGGTAGCCCTTTATATGACTCGGTGTCCATGTAGTAGCTCTCAGTTACAAAAAGGTTGGTGATCCCTGTTTTATAAAAACTGTATTTCCACTAACAAAAAGTATTTTATATATATATATATATATATATTATATATATATATATATATATATATATATATAAACATGAAGAACCATCCCATATCAAGATTTCTCTGAGTAATCTCAGCCAATCAGCAGCCGACAGTTCTGTAGTCAGCCAATAGGAACACAGCATCACGTTGCTCAATAGAAAACGCACCACTCTCTCTCAGTCTGCATCGCTGTTTAGTCATTTTACGCATGGTTTACTCTAGTGCTTGTTTATTACTCTCGTATTCTTTTACGTGTTATTAATCCTCTTTAAATGTGCCTTAATACATTGTGTGTCTGATTTAGGTCAAGCACTGTGTATTACATGTACTGTACTGCGTTTATAAAGTGATGTAAGGTAGATTTGAATTATACAGGGCAAATACATAGATTGCGCGTCTCTTGGTGTGTTCCAGAGGACCGATTTCGAGGAGGATAATGACGACGACTGGGACATTTCCTCTCTGGAGGACGTTCCTGCCGAACACAAGGCGAGTTCTGCACCTGTGAGGAAGAGCACGAGTCTCGACACCAGCACTAGTGTGTGGGGAACTTTAACCGGGAAAGGACAAGAGCCAGGTTTGTAGAAATGATGACCAATTCAGTAATTACAAACAAGTCGATAACATTTTTTTAAAGCAAAAATATAAAAAGGCGAATTGTAAGCATTTGGAATTGTGCATCATTATATACTATGGGTAGTAACGGTACACCATATTCACGGTCCGATACTATTTCAGTACCGTGCATTAGCGATTATTATTATTACTATTATTATTATTATTGTTGTTGTTTTTGTTGCGCAAATGTGTTTTCATGTATAAATCCTATCCTAACTCTGCTATCTTTGATTCATTTTCTATATGCCTGGAATTGTACTGTATGTATAAAACTTTAATAACCATAATAATAATAATAATAAATAATAAATGCACTCAAGCTAAACAAACCTGCGGTCCACCAATTAATAGGTTCCTGAGTGAACTCGTATTTGAGCATGTTATACGGAACCAGAAGACTGTAGCGGAAAATCCCGGTACGAATGCGTGTACCGTTACGCCCCTATTATACACACATCTACAACGCCTTAGTAAAGGGGGGGGGGGGGGGGGGGGGCATACTTTTTGGCTCAGCGGCCACGTTAACGTTTAAAATTTGATAGATGTAGCCGGACCAGCAACAGATGCATACATATAAAAATAAACCATATAAAAAGCGTTAATATTAATATTCAATGTATCACCGTGCCTAGTGCGCCACCTGGTGGAACGTCAGGCAATTACAGGACAAGGTCAAATGAATGCAGCCATAATTATGATATGATCCCTGTTTGGATAATTACGTACCGATCTTCGGCGGGCCAGATGTGGGCCAGATGTAGTAGTTTGCCCACCCCTGCTTTAGGACCTGCCTTTGTTCTTGTAAATCTCTGACATGGTTTGCATGTAGTATTTTGAAATATTCTTCAAGTACTACTATATGGATTACCCATAATTCCTCATTAGTTTTAACATGTTTGTGTTTTGTTTTTTGTTTTTTTTTGTGCCCCCAGGTCTTAAAGATGCAGGCACTGGCAGCACTCTGAAGAGCAGTATTGTGACAGTTAGCGACTGGGACGACTCGGATGGCGCATAAATATATAATTTTTATAATAAGCAATAATAATACCAAATATCAGACATAAAATCAAACAGATTCCTTTATTATGAATCCCGAGATGCTGCAAATCACATACATATAAATTCAAATAACTGTAATAATAATAATAATAATAATACTCAACGTTTGGTTACGATCTAAACTATTCAGGGACCTTAGTAGCAATATTTTCTTTATGTCTTTTATACAGTGTTAAAAGGTGAATTTTTAAAAAACATTGCTGTAAATATTTATACGTTTTCTTGAAATTGTATAAACAGGAAATTGTGTCCGGTTATATTTTTTCATTTTGTAAGACTATGCAGGTATCATATTCATCTGTGGTATCTGTGGTGTTCTTGAAGCTTAACACACACACACACCTACAACTACACCCAGTTCAAGAAATGATATTTGATTAAATCTTTACTGCAAGAAGAAAAGTTTATTTTCTTTTCAAGTAATTTAGGCGACAGTGACCCCGAGCAGAACAAAGCAGTTGGTAAAGATGAGAAAAAAATAATAAAAATTTTATGTAAAATCTTCGCTTTGCCAACATGCATGCAATATCCATCCATCCATCCATCTTTTACCCCTTTATCTGGCCTTTCTCTCGAGTCACGGGGAACCCTGTGCATATCTCAGGCGTCTTCGGTCATCAAGGCAGGAAATGGGCTGGTATGGAATGCCAACCCATTGCAGGGCACACACACACTCACATTCATACACTAGGGACAATTTTCCAAGGTGCCAATCAACCTACCGTGCATGTTTTTGGACCGAGGAGGAAACCGGAGGACCCGGAGGAAAAAACCCTGAGGCACGGGGAGAACATGCAAAACTCCACACACACCTGGCGGGAATCGAACCCCGACCCTGGAGGTGTGAGGCGAACGTGCTAACCACTAAACCACCGTGCCTCCCCATACATGTAATAATAATAATAATATAAAAAAAAACAATTCAATTACAACACCAGTATCCAGATTGAAGTGTTTTTGTTGTAAGTGATGCAAATGAAACCATAAATACGTTTTGCAAATGCTGCCTGTAAATTTGATTTACATGCTTTTATACTCTTTGTAATTTTATTTGCTCTATAAAATATTGCATCCTTATTTCTACACCTCTTTATTGGAATGTGTTGTTCACTCAAGAGGTTGTTTATAAGCGTTTTTAATTTTTTTTTTTTTTTATACATAGGAATCCATTTGGAACGGCACAGATGTTGCTGTCCTGCGGGATGTGTAAACCCTTTGTTGCCTTTTGTATCCCCTGCTATTCCTGGATGAGCTGAATAACGGGGGCATGATTACTGTATTGGGCTTGGAGTAGTTGGGCATCATATAGGTCCCTCTGGTCCGAGCCGTTACATATGTCCCTCTGGACCGAGCTCTTGTGTAAGAGTAAGCATCTTCCCAAAGCAGTGTGTCCTTTGACCTGAGGACAGGAGGAGGAGGAGGAGGGGGACTTGGCATTAATTTCCTATAATTGTATTCATTTTTGTGAAATGCTGTTCCATGCTTTAAACCTTTACCCTGAGTTTAATCCCTCTTTCCCAGAGAAATAACACAAAACTGCACTTCCGCATAGAATCAAACTGGAACCTGCCCATCCTATGAATAATGCTGCACCAAGTTCATATCTGAAAACGAAGAACAATATATTAAGTCTCTGACGAAGAATATACACACTTTGTGCAACAACAAAAAATTTAATAATTCACTCTAGTTTCATTTCCTATGGACTAGAGATGTGCTATTTCATTTCATTTGGAGTAGAAATATCGTGCTTAAACATCATTTAATGGAAAAATAGGTTAGAGTATACTTTGATTTATCTTTTAAACAGTATCTTATTCTATTAAATGCATTCATTTTATTTATTAAGGATTTAATGTTTTGTTCTTTTGAGAATTCCAGTGCTTTCCACTCCGGGCTTTTGTAGGCAGGGTGCAATTGCCAAGGCTGACCGCATGGGGGTGCTCAAGCGCTTTTAATCAAACAGCCACTGATTCCCATAAAAAGCTTGTGGATGAATGACCTGTCCTTCCTGATCGTTTTATAAACCTCAATTAATGCTATTTTTGAAACCTCTGAAACTATGTACAAGTTTTCCGGGATCACTTACTTCTGTGGCTTAAAATTGACATCCACAAATTCCAGCCGTGTTCTGTTTCCATACATGGAGAAGACCGCCATGCCAGAGAGTCCTGAGTTGTAAATATGAAATCTTTTTAAATCAGTGTATTCATAGACATAAAAAACAACAACAACAATATCTCCAATATAAATACAATGTCCTACCTGATCCCATGTAAGTAAGGGCCGCTGCTAATGTTATTCTGGCGTTAACGAGTTCAGAGCCACCAATCTTGGTGCACTTCATTCCAATCAAGGAGAGTACACCGCCCCAAAATCCCAGGATTACAGAGACAATGGCCAGGGCACGGCAGATATGCAGGAAAACTGAATGAAGAGAGCAGGGGTTAAATCAACAAAGTATTTTTTTTTCCCCCAGTTGTTTCAGGTCAAATGACTATGAGGTCATAATTAAAGAAACAAGAAGTAATTGGTAAAAAGGTCACAGAAGAAGAATATGTAATGGTTGAATGTAGGTTTACCACTAGATGGAAACATCATAAGTGGATAAATAAATACAGTTATTATATATAGAACAGGATCGTACGGACAAGTGCGACTAAGATCAGAATGTGGGGAGATACATAGGCCATGGGAAGGTCAAACTAAAGGTCAAAATCTGCTTGCAATTCTTTTATGCTGCAGTCGACCCGAACGCTTATTTCAAAAGCGCCGAGAAATTCGATTGAAATGCCAAAAATAATAGCTTTATCAGCGTCCAAATAGTTATGACCTAGTCTTCTATACTTTATTGTAAGAATTGAAGTCTTATATGGGGATTTACCTGGGAGGGCCATCAAGGAAGGATAGTACTTGCAATCAGAAACACCGGTGGTGTCCGATACGCAGTTCATCCACAGGTTGGAGTAATAGTTGACCGTGGTGAGTACGGCATCGCCTACCTCCGAGAAATCCCAGTATTCAGTAGGTAAAGTAGAGCAGATTAGAATCCATCCGCTATTGCAACTCAAAAAACAGCCGATTTCGATGTACATCAAAACTGTGCGTTTCATTTCAGCAGCTTCATGCTACAGTCTCAGAGACGGTACAAAGGTAGACAACTTGAGTTGGTCAAAAACAAAAGCCGTGTCTGGGTTGTGAAAAGGAAAAAAAAAAGAGAG
This sequence comes from Kryptopterus vitreolus, assembly GCA_030449085.1. Lineage (NCBI taxonomy): Eukaryota > Metazoa > Chordata > Actinopteri > Siluriformes > Siluridae > Kryptopterus > Kryptopterus vitreolus. The sequence continues at coordinate 4,105,888 of JACRUU010000029.1, read as the reverse complement.
AGAGATAGAGAGAGATAGAGAGAGAGAAATGTCATGTGGGCTTTGAAAGACAACCTCCTTTATGTTATTATGCATACCGAAGCCTGAAACTGAGAATTGTTTGCGGTGCTGCAAAGTAAGCAGATATTCATATCTACCAAAACTCATCTGGACTTTCTAATGAGGGCAGTTTCTTTAAAGACTTTGCTTGTTTACTCTGACAAAAGGACATTACCCATATGGTTTAGGATGTCATAGGGGTCAAGTGGCGGATTACCTTATTTCTTTCCCTGGGAACCGATCTATCACCTGACCACTTAGACGTCCCATTGCCCTTTAAGAAAATACCTTGAAGTCATTGTATGATTGCGCGTATCTGGCCTCACACCGCCAGGGTCCGGGTTCAATTCCCGTCTCGGCCATGTGTGTGTGGAGTTTGTGCATGTTCTCCCCGTGCCTCAGGGGGTTTTTCTCCGGGTTCCTGGTTCTCTGGTTTCCTCCCCCATCCAAAAACATGCCCGGTAGGTTGATTGGAACCTTGGAAAATTGTCCCTAGTGTATGAATGTGTGTGTGTGAGTGTGTGTGCCCTGCGATGGGTTGGCATTCCATCCAGGGTGTATCCTGCCTTAATGCCCATAGACGCCTGAGATAGACACAGAATCCCTGTGACCCGAGCAAAGATCGGATAAAGCGGTAGAAGATGGAATAGAGAATGATAGATGATAAAATTGATGAATGGATGAATGAATGAATGAATAATTCTAATAACTAGTACATGAAACCAATATTGCTCAATTCATTTGAAAGGTGGCTATTCCTTGTGTGCAAGCGTTCACAAATATTAAGCATAATAATTTTTATACAGATATATTTCCATAAATATTGGGTTGAAAATGTCGACTGTAAATAAAGCCCATGATTGATTCCAAACGGGAACATATTCACAAGTTTGCCTGTGAGTTTGTCACGTACTTTCACACAAACACTAAATCAAGTGCCGATGCTGGGGCTGCTGTGAAAATAGTGGCGTTTCAATACAATGGGAAACACAATGGTGTAGATTCGAAGATCTTGTGATATTTCTACAGTAGAGCTGAACAAACACCTCATGTCACTGTACGTCAGAAAATCCCGGAGCCGGGAATGCTGATATGCAGGATATTGTATACTGGGCCACTGCCTATATGAAGCTATTTATTAAGAGGTAGTGTAGAAGCACACTATGTAGGCGCATTCAGAGCCCATAGAAACAGCAGCTGGGAAGGCCAGAAAAACATGTATGTCTTCCACATTCGCCTCACAACTCCAAGGTTGGGGGTTCGATACCCGCCTCGATTCCCTGCTTGTAGAATTTGCATGTTCTCCCCTGCCTCTTTCCCTCCCCGTGCCTCTGGGGGTTTTTTTCCTCCGTGTTCTCAGGGTTTCCCCCTGTCCATAAACATGCACGCTAGGTTGATTGGCACCTTGGAAAAATGTCCCTAGTGTGTGAGGCTGTTCAACCCCCTCCCTAGGCCTGTCAATGTTGCTGATGAGGCCCTCATTAGTAAACATGGCAATGTGATTTTTATCTGTGCTGAGTCAGCATCACTGGACTGAGACGCAGCCATATCTAGCACTGTGAGCACTTTAAGGTGAGGATCTTAAGGTGGTTTTGCCTTCTGTCAGTGGGATCTCCTATATACATCTATGTGTGTGTGTGTATATGTATATGTATATATATATATATATATATATATATGTATATATATATATATATATATATATATATATATATATACGTACACTGTGCACTGTCAGTGTGAGATGTATATTTAGCTTTGATATTGTCCTTATATTTTTTTTTTATATTTTCTATCTTTATCGTGGTGGTGGTGGTTGCTGTTGTTTTATTCTGCTTAGGATTTTAATGCCCTTGTATATTTTTTCACGGCAAAAGTTGACAGATTTCTAGTCCTGTTTGCAAAAAGACAAACAAACAAACAAACAAAAAGCTGTAAACATCAATCAATGACGGCTTTAAATGGTCACAGTCGACCATGTTATAGGCGAGATAATAATCCGGGGTCAGGCGTGTGTTACACAGTTTTTAATATCACTCAAAATCATGTCATGCAGATCTTTGCCTCGTCATTCTGTGTTAAAAATTCTGTCATGCAAGCGACACGAGTATTCCTCCACACCCTCCTACGTCGAGGTGGTACGGAATGCCGAGCCCTGGATTTATACCGGTTTAGTACAAAATACACTGTAGTGCCATCAGTCTGGAAAACGTCACATTATTAATTAGCAACCTTTTTTTTTTTTATTAAGGTGTGTGTGTGTGTGTGTGTGTGTGTGTGTGTGTGCACAAAGTCATTTTCCTAATATCAGTTCCAAAATCCCCAAAACATTAGGCTTTGGACAAATGGTGAGACTTATACGTGACACTGGAATTCAAGGAAAGCTCCGACACAGTGGACTCTTTGGATCCGGAGGTGATCTCAGACGACAAGGAGCTGTTGGTGGGAATGGAATTCAGGGCTGCAGCTTCTTCAGCAACTATTTCATCGATTGTCCTGCAGGGATACTTTTTTAAATTACAATATGTAATGTGTTTTTTTGTTTTTGTTTTCCTCTTTTAGGACACATAAGCAAATTCATCTTAACTTCTATGATCAGTTCAGTGAATGTAGTATAGGATCTAAATGTGAGCTCACCTCCTGTTCTGGGACCAGATCTTATAAATCGAAGTCATGTACATGATCCCTCCAGTAATCTGAAATACACATCCGGCCCATCCAACGTACAGTGGTGTTCCCAGATCGAACCTGGAATTAGATAAGGCGTGCATTATTTCCCCCCTCAATGATATTAAACACGAGACGACAAAAAAAAGGAAGTTTTTTATAATAATAATAATTCATCACATGCCTAGAGAGTGCTTACTTTATTTCAAAATTAGGGTTGAAGAATTCTGCTGTGACATGACGGGCGTAGACTGCGTACCCTCCTGTAGCTAACACACCTTAAAATAACAAATAGGAAAAAATATGGAAAAGTGATCACTTTTAGAGAATAAATAATAATAATAATAATAATAATAATAATAATATAAAATGTTTGAGATTATTATTACTATTATTATTATTATTATTACATACCAATAATAATACACAATTAAACATTATATATTATTAATAATAATAATAATAATAATAATAAATAATAATTATTATTATTATTATTATATATACATAGGATAGACAATTAAAAAATATTATTATTATTATTATTAATGGGGGGGGATGAGATATATACATAATATACACTATTTATTAATAATAATAATAATAATAATAATAATAATAATACAAATAATGAATCTTATTACCACTGGAAGTGTGACACAAGCTGGCAATAAGGACGGCTCTATTCTTCTCCTTTTCTTTACCCCCTATGTATGTGCATTCCATCCCAATCAGGCTCAGAATTATCCCCAGCATGCCGATGGATAATCCTCCCATTAGTAGTCCTCTCACAATCTGGATATAATCTGGACATATAAGATTTATTACTCTGAACTCTTTTATCCGCATAGCAAGCATCAATTCTGGGCACGTTTGAATAAAACAGGTAAAAATGCATTAAATGGTGTTATTAAGTGCTATGTACTTACACTCCACGGACCAGAGCACGGGAAAGTCGTAGCAGTTCGAGACAGCAGTAGCAGTAGTGGAGCAAGTTCGCCATAGACTGGACCAATACCACGTAATGTAGACGACGGAGCTGCCACCTTGGCCACCAACAGCTGCCACCTTCCAACCCTCCATGGCCATAGAACAAGAAATGAACACCCAGCCTGTTACGGTCAGCAGAAATCCCCAGATCTGCATCGCACGTACCTCCATATTTTCGTACATATATATATATATATATCGTTCTAATACCTCAAACCTATATTTACTACACATGCCCTGCTCTAGTTTCGAGACATTGAGTGAAATTAGTCCTTCTGGACATTTTTCCTACAGCCTGCTTTCACACGTGCAAACTAAAAGGACCTGGCGAATAATAAGTCCTTCTTGAGGTCCCTGTGAACGGGTCTTAGTGTTTTTTTTTTTTTTGTTTTCTTTCTCAGAGCTGAACTGGTAACGCACAAGGAACTGCTTACCGAGCTCAAATGACTGCTTACGCTGCATATTTGACCTTTCTTAGGAAAAGTCGGTGTATGAATCTTCGCCATCAGATTTCAAATGGATTCTTAACGATACACATCATGTTTTATTCGTTTCATTTAATTCGCTTTCTAGTTGTGAAACGCCAAAATAAACAGATTATAAGCATTCGGTATTTGATTAAAATAATTCAAATTAAAAAGCCACATTCCAACCCCTGACGAAGAAATTCTTCCATTACAACTGGAGTCCTAATAAACCAGTTATATCAACCCCTATATTCTCAGTTAGTTTATTGACCCATGCAACATTTTAAACATTCAATAGAATGAATTTTTTGATTCAGTTAAATTTTATTTTATTTGTATAGTATAGTGGTTTTAACAGTTGACATTGTCCCCCCCCAAAAAAGGTTTACAGAAGTAAATAGACACAAATATAAAAGTGAGTGTCAGGAGGGACTAGGGAAAAAAATTCCATGATATATGTGGAAGAAACATACAAAGCATCCAAATATCATTCATTCATTCATCTTCTACCGCTTTATCCGATCTTCCCTCGGTTCACGGGGAGTCTGTGTCTATCTCAGACGTCTATGGGCATTAAGGCAGGATACACCCTGGATGGAATGCCAACCCATCGCAGGGCACACACACATTTACATTTACATTTGCAGCATTTGGCAGACGCCCTTATCCAGAGCGACTTACAACTGAGCAATTGAGGGTTAAGGGCCTTGCTCAAGGGCCCACTAGTGGAAACTTGATGGTGGTGGGGTTTGAACCTGTGATCTTCTGGTCCAGAGTCCAACACCTTAACCACTGGGCTACCACATCCCTACACACACACACACACACACATATTCATACACTAGGGACAATTGTTCCAAGGTGCCAATCAATCTAACGTGCATGTTTTTGGACGAGGGAGGAAACCAGAGAACCCGGAGAAAAACCCCCTGAGGCACGGGGAGAACATGCACAAACTCCACACACACATGGCCGAGACGGGAATCAAACACGGATCCTGGCGGTGTGAGGCGAACGTGCTAACCACTAAACCACCGTGCCCCAATCCAAATATCACAGTTTACCAAAATGCTCTATAATAACGAGCCATCCAGAACTTTTACACAGAGAAAATATTTACCGTAAAGGTTTAACGTATTCCAACAGGCCAGTTTTATTAGTTCCATAGGAGCGCCAGAGCGACATCTACTGGTGAGGCGATATAACAATTCATAATTATAATAAAAAAACGATCATCACGAAATGTTAATTGAAATATCAAAGGATCTATGTGGTGCCTGTATTATATGAAATCTTCTTTAGTAATTATAATTCAATTTATTTATAATTGATTATGTTCTTTCTGAAGGGGCACGGTGGTTTAGTGGTTAGCACGTTCGCCTCACACCGCCAGGGTCTGGGTTTGATTCCCCTCTCGGCCATGTGTGTGGAGTTTGCATGTTCTCCCCGTGCCTCAGGGGGTTTTTCTACGGATTCTCCGGTTTCCTCCTCAGTCCAAAAACATGCACGGTAGGTTGATTGGCACCTTGGAAAATTGTCCCTAGTATATGTATGTGTGTGCGAATGTGTGTGTGTGTGTCCTACGATGGGTTGGCATTCCATCCAGGGTGTATCCTGCCTTAATGCCCATAGACGCCTGAGATAGGCACAGGCTCCCCGTGACCCGAGGGAAGATCGGATAAAGCGGTCATTCGTAGAAGATGAACGAATGAATGAATGTTCTCTCTGATCGTATTGGGAGTTATAATAATGACATTTTACATACATTGCCACATCATTTTTGCCAAATCGCCAGAACCTTGAATTATTTAGATGATGTTGCTAGATGTTTCAATTAGTCCGCGTATACACCATCATTTACAAAGATATAGGTAACCATACTCAAATTGTATGTCTTTTAACATAATCAGATCAACAAAAATCAACAAAAATAAGACATGATTGGGCAATAATGTATTATAATAGTGTAATTAAGAAATCCCAAAACATTTTGATTTTTTTTTCTATTTATTACAAATGTCCACATTAAAATGACATGAATTCACAAGATTAATTATATGTACAACTTTAAAAAAAAAATCTCTCATAGCAACAATACAAAAACACGGAATAAAAGGAGTAAATACTAAAGGGCAAATCGACAGCCGGCAAATACAACTTCTACATGCACACGAACATTGCATGTTATATTTCATTACATGTATAATGTACTTTATTATATCGCACAACTACTTTATTAGCTTGTGTAATTAAACACCGCCGTCAAATAATATACATAATGACTAAACGCTATCATCGATACTGCAATAACAACAGAAACATGTGGTTTGGGGAAAAAGAGCGGCTGTCCCAGCAGAGCTCTGGAACGCACCAGAAAGCAGGGGTCAAAGTCTAAGGTTTCCATTGATCATGAGGTGGAGACAGATGCTAGGTCCTGAAGAATAAGTGACTAAGCTGATCTAATTTCCGCATCTAGACAGTATGTTCCTGAGCTGGAGGTATGCAACAGGAAAAACATCATAAACGTCTGTCATCAATTCACCTGGTTATTTATTCGGCAAAGACAGGAGACTCATTCCATCTTCACTAGATGCTGCCTATTATTATTATCTTCTTCTTTTTTCTTTTTTTTTCTTAGACGTCTTGCATCCGTCACAAAAAATCGTTTTCAGCTATGTAAACATGTAAAAAAAAATATATATATATATATATATATTATATACAATATTGTAAGCACTTTAATAATATATACTTGCTTTATTAATGACGTTATATATGTTCAGTTTATGTCCGTTACCTATATGAGTTGTGGGGTTGTGCATGAAGCCTTGTCATGTTTGTGCAGAATTGTCCTTAGCAGCCGATGTGTTACACGTAGGCATTCCTCCCAAACTGCCTGAGAGGGTAGCCTTGGTCCGCTCCATCTTTTTTTCAGGACTTTCAGCACGGTTTGGGTTTTTGCTTTGAGGTGTCGTAAAAGAGGTAACGCCAGTGTAGGTGTATTCTCTTTCAGCTTTCAGCGTAGAGAAAAAAAACAATCAATTATTTAACCTAGCAAAATAATACATTGAAAGTATATATATATATATATATATATATATATATATATATATATATATATATATATATATATATATATATATATATATACCTTATGCTGAACCCCTCAGCCATTGAGAAGCAGAAGATACTGCCCCCAAGGAAGCAAAGAACAGATCCTGTCCATCCGATAAAAAGTGCAGCCCCCAGCTCGAACCTGAGCAGATATCATGAATTAAACAGCTACAATCTGATTATCTTTGAAATAATTAAAGTAACTAAAAAAAAAACATTCTTTACTTACTTTTGAGCCACAAACAAAGGGTCAAAAAACTCTGAGGTAATTCTGTGAGCATATAGCGAACATGTTGTCAACGAACAGATGCCTGGAAGAGGAAAATTGAGAGAGAGAGGACCAGATGTGTTACATTCTCTATATTGTTCTATGCAGCAAGTTATACCACATCCCTTAATCACCATCCTGGTGACATATTATAGGTATAAATAAATGTTATTATTGAATATTGTTGAGAGAGTATTTAATTTTCCATAAACTGTATTTATTTACTAGTTTGAATTTTACATATGGAGTAATACACTGTATGTGGGGTTTATGTGGCAAATGCCCTACATATTGCCTGAGGGAACTGCTGTTTGTAGCTCCCAGGTACTAACCTTCTTTATGGACATTGTAGAGTACTAAATATTAGAATAAACAGTTTAAAGTTTATTTAGCAAATGTCTGTGGAACGAGACAAAATAACCCTAACTCAAACATTTTGTCTTTTAACCATTGGCATGAATTATAGTCAAATAACAGATTCGTAATAGCTAGCAATGACCACTAGGTGGTAGCAAACTATGAACCATTGCATACAGGTGATAGATAGATAGATAGATAGATAGATAGATAGATAGATAGATAGATAGATAGATAGATAGATAGATAGATAGATAGCACAAATATACCATGTTACACTTTGGAATATGTTCCTTGCAAGTGAATTATGCTTATTATTTAATATATCATTCATTTATTTTAGGTTTAATTTTGCATTTCAGCTGTTCCCTTCAAATTCCATTTAGATGACATTTTACAAATTATAGCCAATTAGCATTTTGTAAATTAGCTCCATTTTTCAAATTAAATTGTGTTAACCTTTACTAGTATTTACTGTAAATGTATATCATCGATAGTCTAACGCTGGTATGAAAATAGGTTTGTGTATTAACTGTACTGTACCAATCAGAACAGTAGTGGAAAGGTAACAGGCATTTACCACTGAGGATAAAATGAAGTCCTGAAAGGCAGGTAATCTTGGCCTTGGTAGACTCGGAACCACCTATTTTGGTGCATTTCATTCCAACTAAGGCCAGAATTGCCCCCAAAAACCCCAGGCACACTGCGGAGATCATCAGCCCACGACACACCTGGATATAAGCTGCACAAGCAGGACAACAAAATTCATTGAGAGAGCTTTTAAATGTACATCTTAAATCTTAAGCAATTACTGACCAATAATAGACGGTAGGTATGTGATGGCATTTGAAAATGAAAATAACAGGTTATAATCTGATTTTATTAAGGCATGGGGTGGGGGCAAACTTTTTTGGCTCAGGGTCAACACTGACTTTTTACAGAGGGACCGGGCCAACGCCAGATGCATATATATAAAAACATATAAAAGGCATTAAGATTAATACTCAATTTATCGCCGCGCCTAAAGCGCCACCTGGTGGACCATTACAGGAAAAGGTCAAATGAATGCAGTGATAAATATGATACTATTTGATTTGGACAATCCTGTACCAATCTTCGGCGGGATGGATTAATACGACCAAGGGGTCCCACCCCTATCTAGAGGCCCTAGATAGTGCCTGACCTCAACCCCACTGGACACCTTTGGGGTGAACAGGAATGTAAGTGCTCCCCAGATCTCCTCACCCAGCACCAGTTGCTAAAGTTCAACAATGATTTGGTGTCTGAAAGTGCAAATCCAAGTAGCCATGCTCCATAAGTGTTGTACAGGCTTTCCACATGAGGGGGGGAAATGATAACAGCAAATGGACAGGGAGAGGTTCAGAAAGCACATCCTAGTATGATAGCAATGGTTAGGTGTTCACAAACATTTGGCCATATCTTAATGCATGTCAGCATATCTCCCCAACACGCCCCCCCCCCCCCCCCCCCCCCCCCAGGATATCAATGAGCAGTTTGTGAATGCGAAGGTAACTGACTGGAAAGTTCTTCATAGTTTTAAGTTTTAATCTGGTGTTAGAGATTACTTTAAGTGCATTTGGCTCAATTTAGCCTTGGCACAGTGAAGTCTCTTTCCAAATGATGCATTAAGCTGTTTGTCTCAGGACATTAGACAAGCCAAAATCACATTAGAGCCATCTGATACATTGCTTCCTCTTTTTCATTAATACATTTTTCTTCCTGAAAAGGGAACATTGGCGGGAAAAAAAAACAATTTTACCATCTCGCTACAAGACCGTCATACATAAAGCGCACACACATAAAGTCATTTTTGCTTTACCTAAATGACTAGAAAAGCATTGTGAATTAAATGTGCACATATCAAACCATCTAATGCCAGCATGGAAGGGAAATCCTTGCAGTTGGAGATTCCGGTCGAATCTGTCACACACGTCTTCCAGAGATTAGACCAAAAGGTTGCTGTGGTGATGACCGTCCCATCTACGGAGGACACTTTCCAGTAGTCTGTGGGCAGCGTGGAAGAGATCAGAACCCAGCCTGATATGCTAAGCAGCAAAGCAATAATCTCCGTAACCATTTTCCCCATAGAGCGAAGAGTTCAAATGCCAGTCACCAAGCCAGATCACTTGAAGTTAGCAGGAAGTTCTTCAATAGTGCTGAAGTGAATTCTGGAGAGGTTATGATCACGAACGTGAAAAGCTGCGTGTGGTTTCAGAATGTGGTTCAGGTGGATGGGGGCGGAATGGAGTGGTCTACCATCGGGTCCCCTTTTCGGTTGCATTATATACAACAGGGAGGGCTTTGTTTTCAACCCTTTTCAGGAACTGACCAATAGCCTTTTTTTATACATATTAACCATCCATTTCATCACAACACAGTGACACACACACACACACACCTACACACACACACACACACACGCACATCACTCCACAAGAATGATTTGAAGAGGAAGGGTAAGCCATTAAAGGTCAATAGATGAGTACATTTGTTATTGGGAGGATCTAAAATGTCTGTACTTGCGGGAGAAAGTAAAAAAATAACTTATATAATAACATTTTGAAACAAGAGCAATGTAAAACAATGTAAAACTTTGTGTGTGACGCATTCATAGTTTGATTTATTTCTATTTGTTATATTCAAAGTGTTCTTACTCTACATGTTTTGCTATTCATACATTTTCAAGTGCATCATTACATTATATATAGGTCAGTGGGTCAGAATCACAGCTCCAGAGGCCATGGTTTGATGGTGTACATGTGTTGGTTTTGGATTTCTGATAGATGCTCCTCCTGGCTCACATGTTGGTTGGTGGATAGTGTGGTGCCTTAATGCTGACTGGAATTCCATTTACCTATATACATATTTTGACAGGACGATTGTTTTACATTTTCCCTTTCACACTGGGAAGGGATCTCCTGGGCAGGATACAGCATACACACACACACACACACCAAAAAAACCTGAAGAGGACTGGATTATATGTTAACCTGGAAAGGTCTGTATTAATACTCTACTATTAGGAGAAGTGATCTCCACAGATACATGTTTCTGTTACTTTGGTCCTTCGCAGTGAGGATCATGAGTACTGATAATATTTGCAGTGTTCTATCTGTTCACATGATCTCACCCCAGATCTCCGACCCGCTGCCTGCAATCTACATCCCCTTCGACAGTACCGTCGTATTTTCCTGTAGATGGCACTAAAAACACGGAAAGTTCGTATTTGAAGAAAACGTACAAAACCATTCACAATGAAAACCCACTAATAGAACAGGTGTGTTAAAAGTGTCCTTTATGTGTAGTTTTGACAGGCACATTAAATGTAGTATTTTAAAACATACATTATTAGTTGTGTAGGTGTATCAGAGAATTCTTGGTAACTCATAGTGTGCAGGAAAATGCAATGGAGGGGGTAGAATCCAGGCTTGTGGATTAATTCAGACGGACTAAATAATACCCCTCCCCCTCCCCAAAAATCTGCTGTTAGATTAAATGTAGTATATTTAAAAGAAAGCGTAATAGAATTCAGGCAGGTCGTTTTCAAAGCAAATGATTGCATTCCTGCGTTTAGACTGCCATCTACTGGTCGCCGTATACATTTTATTCAAATTGAGCCTTTGGCGTTATTAATTATTATAATTATTAATCATTTCTGTTATTTCAGATTGAAGTACTTCGTTTATTTAACCGGCTTGTTCTAAGTGGTTTGTTCTACATCGTCCAAAAATATTTGTACTTGTTTCTTCCCGGATGTTTTTATTTGTAACTTTCTAAATAGGACTTGTATTTATTTCGACCTATGGGACATTTGTTGTGATAGGATTTGTATTTACTCGCCTATGGGACATTTTATCTGCGTTCATGGGCGTAAGCCTGAGCAACCTGGTCTTGCTTTCCCGCCAATGCACTTATTTACCAGCATTGAACTGCATAAAACCTACAGGTGCAAGAGCTTTCAAACCTACAGGTGCAAAAGTCAAGAGCTTTCATTTGTGTTGACAATAAATGACCATATGGGCTGGTTTGAGCAGCAGAATGTTATTGCCTCTCAGCAACAGGTGATCCATGCATGCCTGGTGCATTGCCATAAGGTTGGTGTAAATGTATTGGTGGATTTGGGAAATATAAGTAGAAATTTAAATAATAATATCAAATAAAAATATAAAATTGAAGTAGAATGTACTTAATAGCACTGCTATTTGTATGCATCCGATCCACACTGTATCAACAAAGCAATGATGCACATTAGGTTTCATTAGGAATGTGGAAATGTACCTGTACAGTAACGGTTACCGTTTTCTCATTGAACAGCCAATAGTTCTAAGTACTTACTGCAATGTGCAATTTCATGAAACGATCAGCTGAAAGTCCTGATAATGGTTACTAAATGCATTTTCTCTGACCATGAATGCACCAGTCAATGCACTACTTTATGCCATGCACACTTTTCTTCCACAACACGGTATTTCGCAAAGCATTCAACAGCAGAAAGGATCATGTGCGCGTGGAATCCAAAGAATGACTCTGTAGCACGCGCATGTTGTAGTTGTACGTTATATGCTGTAGCCTATATGCTGTAGCCTCGACGAGCTCCATCTGCTGGTCATTATTATTATTGCAGGCACTCATGCTTTACTCCTGCAGTGATCAATTTAGAATAATGTTGTGAGCCGTGCGAGCTAAGCTTCAGGACTTTCCACTCTTATGTTACAGAGTTTCTTCTGTTATGCCCTTAATTTGAGAGCAGCAGCATTAAACATATTACAAATTCATTTAAGGTGTGACATTAGCCATCTTTCAAATCAGCTGAAAATTAGGCACAATATACTATATTTCTAAAAGTAAAGCTAAAAAAGGAAGCTAGCAAATGCCAATGGGTTTTGTTTAATTCTCTACTATTAGGACAAGTGATCTCCAAAGATAAATGTTTCTGTTACTTTGGTCCTTTGCGATGAGGATCTTGAGTACTGATAATATTTACAGTGTTCTATCTGTTCACATGATCTCATTCAACATCCCTTGGATGTACTTGGAGGTTGAACTCTCAACACAGAGAAGCATCAGTCCAGAATCTTCAGTGTGAGTTTAAAAAAACAGAAGCAACAAATAGATTTAATAATTCCTTTATTATAATAGAAAATACAACATTTACAAGAAATAATCATGTGTGTTTGTGCATTATCCTTGAACAGTATATAAGAACGTCTGTTATGTAACTATTTATTTATTTTAGCAGGATCTCCCACACGATGAATCTAAACGGGAGCCGAAATATCGTATCGTATCATATCGTATCGTATCATATCGTATCATATCATATCATCCCGGCGCCTCTGAGTCCACTTCCGTAAACAAACCAAAAAAAAACGCCATACGTCATGACGTCCGTAATAATGTGACGTCACTGCTATGATTTATATGCAGAAGTCCACTGTATTTGTATCATGACGTAACGGGGACATATTAACTGATATGCACTTTCCTGTCATTATGTTAATATGAATACGTTATTTTATGTAACAGCAACAATACTTTTATTCTTATGAACAAAACATATTCCATTCTGTAGACGTCTGAGCAACCGAGTTCTCCTGCTCTCACTATGCGCCTCTGCTGCCCCCTGGTGGCTGTAGAATGATCATTATAGTTTAAACCAATGGACACCTGTTTAGGCAACTGGTTCAGTACCTGCTTTAAAAGCAGTGGTGTCCAACTGGGATCCCAAATTAAACATTGAACTTGGCAAAAGATTGGCAGAATAAAATATTGAAGAAATAAATGACCTAGATGCTAGGTGTCTGGCATCTTTGCTTTTACTGTAAGTGCGTTGAAGATTTGGGTTCGTTTCTGTGAGATAACGCATGCCTGCTTTTATTCATCTTCAAAACAAAGATAAAGTTCCTCAAACAGATATGTACATCTAAATATGCAGAGCGACTGAGCAGCTGGTACGCAGAGACCGGCCCTTGTTTCAGGAATAATGTGTGCAAACTGTGCCATTTATAATTGATTACGGTGCAGAATGAATAGAACGTCTCCACAGGCCTGGAAGTTAGAGCAGGGGCTTTGGGTTTGACTTGTCTGCTTTAAGGCATCTACATGTTTTATTTTAATTATTCTTGATCTATCTATCTATCTAGAAATAGATAGATAGATAGATAGATAGATAGATAGATAGATAGATAGATAGATAGATAGATAGATAGATAGATAGATAGATAAACAAGAAACTCCAATTAAGATTTTTTTATGAAAATAAACCTGTGTATGTAATTGGTTGCGTTTTATTCGTCATTTCGTCGACTTTAACAGTGCATGGTGTAAAACCTATATGAAAGCCCCCCCCCCCCACACACACACACACAATATTTTAAAGATCACGTAAAATATGTTTTTTTTTTAGTAATGAGTTGACAGTCTGTCACTGTATGAGAGTCTTTTGCACTTTGAGTGATCACTATACGGTCCGATTAATCGGATTCGATTCGGTTTGAGTGATACTTTTTTACATTTTCCGATCTGATCCGATTTCGGGTTCGGGATATGTGGGGGGGATTAGTACGTGGCGTGTGAATTGTATTGTTTTCACATCGGTATGTATGTTTAGGGGGGGATTCGTCCTGTCTGTGTGGACTTGCACAGACACTAAGGCTTCTTCCCAAAGTGCACACATCTTGAGCCATGCGTAGGCTGTAAACAATGTTGAGAGTTTGCTCGGTGCACGCCGCCATATTTAGGTCTATCGCTGGTGACGGGGCTCTCGGGGACGGAATTGTTTCGCTCGGAGGCGAGCGGCGTCCACGGGGCTGCTGGTGACGCAGGAAAATCACTCGGGAAGGAGGAAGCGCGAGCACCTCTCGCGCGCTTGATGCGTGCCCGGCAAAAGTGGCATTAAGGGATACGTTACCGGTGTACCGGGGTTGTGTTTTCTATCGACAAAATAGAGGCAGCAATCGGATTAAGGGCCATAAGGAAGTCGTATGTCATTGCTGGGTAAGCAATATTTACATGCAGCTATAACCAGCGCGGTGTGCAAATATTACATTACATTACACAGTACACACACACACACACACTCGGCATTGTGTATTTTTTTTTTGGGTAAATGGATATGTCCATGCATACTGGACACACAGGTGAACGTGTCAACACCATAACCCGAGGTCCTGCGAGGATAAACAGCAGGTGAACGGGAGAGGAAGCCGGGTCCGGCTCTGGTGTGCATTTTAGTCTTTTAAGCAAAATGGCTGACACCTTTTTCTTTTCTTTTCTTTTTTTTTTGCGGACCAACCTGCTGGATAATACCGTGTGTGGCAGCGCGGTGGCTTCTGAAAGCTAGTTCGGTTCAAGTCGGTTGCCAAGACGTGAACCGCAGGGCAGATTTGGGGAGAAATTACGCTGGCTAGGTCGGACTAGCTGACATTGTTGTGGCCGGCGATTGAGGGCAGCGCCATTAATAAGGTGTAACCACTTTTGCCTGTTAGCCAGGCAGCTAACTAGGCCGAAAAGACTTCACTCAACTGTGCAAACAGGCCTCCGGTGTTTATTCCTAACACAAACAAAAAAACATATAAAAGTCGTGTTAGCACACCGCGGTGTTTATTATTTATGTCCCGAGTTGAATTTTGAGAAGTTTTGAAAGTAAGTTAGGCTATCTCTGCGTGTGTGTGTGTGTGTGTGTGTGTGTGTGTGTGGAGGAGGAGGGGGTGTAAAGTTTCCGGGCCAGAGTTTCACCAGTAAGCTATATGATTTTAAACCTTGTGCCCGTCTTGTGGACGTGACATGAATGCTGACTTGGTGGGTATAAACGACCGCGTTCTTGTTTTTCTTCCGTGCACGATGTGTAAACATGAGTAAGTGTTGTTTACGGGTTAGGGGGAGAGGGAGAGAGAGAGAGAGAGAGCGATGTGGGCTAGGCTGTCAAAATCACTGGTTCTCGGTAGGAGTTACTGACAGTACAGTCATCATAAACATGATCTCGGTGAAATACTGCCCGTGAAATCATAATGATCTCTGTGTGAGATATACGTGTAGCAAAGTCTTACCATGGTTTTTGTTGCTTGCTGATAGTAAAAGCATGACGTGATCCCGTAATCGAGTACAGAAATAGCGTGATCTATGCAAATCACTGACAGTATAGTGATATTAATCTCTGTGTTATTGTAATAATACAACGGTACTGACATTACAATAATAATATCTCTGTGTTATACAATCTCTGTGTTACTGACATTACAATAATAATACAATATCGGTGTTACTGACAGCACAATAATACTATACTCTTTGTGTTATTGATATTACAATAATAATACAATCTATGTGTTACTGACATTACAATAATAATACAATCTATGTGTTATTGACATTACAATAATAATACAATCTATGTGTTACTGACATTACAATGATAATACAATCTCTGTGTTACTGACAGCAGAATAATACTATACTCTGTGTTATTGATTTACAATAATAATACATGTGTTACTCTGTGTTATTGACGTTACAATAATAATACAATCTCTGTGTTACTGACAATACAATAATAAAACCACCTTTGTGTTACTGACATTACAATAATAATACAACTGTGTTATGACAATACAATAAAACCACCTTTGTGTTACTGACATTACAATAATAATACAATCTCTGTGTTACTGACAGCACAATAATACTATACTCTTTGTGTTATTGACGTTACAATAATAATACAATCTATGTGTTACTGACATTACAATAATAATACAATCTATGTGTTACTGACATTACAATGATAATACAATCTCTGTGTTACTGACAGCACAATAATACTATACTTTTTGTACTATTGACATTACAATAATAATACAATCTCTGTGTTACTGACAATACAATAATAAAACCATCTCTGTGTTACTGACATTACAATAATAATACAATATCTGTGTTACTGACAGCACAATAATACTATACTCTTTGTGTTATTGACATTACAATAATAATACAATCTATGTGTTACTGACACTACAATAATAATATACTCTCTGAGTTACTGACATTACAATAATAATATAATCTATGTGTTATTGACATTACAATAATAATATAATCTCTGTGTTACTGACGGTACAGTAATAATACAATATCTGTGTTAGTGACATTACAATAATAATATAATCTCTGTGTTACTGACACTACAATAATAATACAGTCATTGTGTTACTAACAATACAATAATACTGCAATATCTGTGTTACTGACAGTACAATAATAATACCATCTCTGTGTTACTGACAATACAGTAATAACATGATTTCTGTTACTGATAGTACAGTAATAATACAATCTCTGTTTTGCTTACAGTGTAGTAATAACACTATGCGTTTTACTGACAGTACAGTAATAGTACAATCTGTGTTACTGACATTACAGTAATAACACTATATCTGCGTTACTGACAGTACACTGAGTAATACATAATACTTTTACCCAAAGAGTCCAATAAGTCTTTTTCTATTAAAATATTTCTATTGTCTTCCTTTTCAATTGTGTAAATTATTATCATTAACTATTAATATGACAATTATGCTTTATTATCTGATAATTACAATCAAGGCACCATCCCTCATTGTCTAAAAGACAGAAGGCGGAGCTGGAGGTGGAGGAGTTGAAGATGCGATGGGGATGCCCAGGATTAGAAATGGGTTTATTAGAGGAACATGTTGGATGTTTTGGAGACGAGGTGAAGGAATATTGGTTGAGATGGTCTGTACAGAGGAAGGACAGGGGGGGACATATGGAGAAGAATGCTAAGGATGAGGTTGGAGGTAGTGAGGCAAGGCATGCAGGTAGTTGGGGCAAAATATTCAGATGTAGAAGACAGGGTAGTGTGGAGAAGGACAATCCGCTGTGGCCGCCCCTAAAAGGATGCAGCATTAAGTAGAAGGCGACACTCAAGACATGATCTTGCCATTCCATATAACATGGTAGAAGCGTTCCCTTTAAATACACAAATTATTTTATTTATAGATTTACTCATGAGGTCATTTTGGCTTTGTTTTTTTTTCATTAACTTCATTTTTTCCATTAAGGATTCAGTTCAACAACCTCCTTGAATGTTGCATTGTCACTTTCATAAGGCAAAGTGCGGATGGTTGTGATTTCTGGCTCCACCACATGTGATTAGACGATTCCTGCTACATGGCTTTGCTGGAAGGTTTTTGCACAGTCATAGTGCATTTCATTCCGCGTCTTGTGTACTCCTGCTTTATCTATTTGTGATTTTTTTGCATTTATGCGTATGCATGGTAATATGAAAATACAATATTAAAGTCTACAACAAGCTCTGTCCATTCTCACAGTAATTGCTTGTCGTGTAAATGTAATATTCCTCTCTGCGATGGGCCTTGTTCGGTTTGGGTCGATGTCTCGGTTAGCCAGTCTGACCTGCTCTCTGGCCCTTTTTAGTGACTTCAATAGCCGTTCATTGAAATGAAATACACAGTTGATCAAAAATGCTTTGATTAATCAAAATGTAGACGAAACAAATATGGAAACACACATGTTCCAGGAAGTGTCTGTAGTGTCTTGAAGTGTAGCACAGGGATATGTTTATTTGAGCATTATGTCATCTTGTGTCCTAACTGCACCATTCTTGCCTTATTCATGATAACATCAAGCATGATGACCTGCCTGCTTTTCAGCATTGACTGCATTTTATTGTTTTGATGGATAGCTAAACATGTTCGGGTCGACCAATTATATGGCGGACTTGTCGTTTCATTGGTCATAAAGATTTGAAATGAACACCCGCCAGCCTATCAGGCAGGTGGGAAGTTTGCGCAAACCAAACCTGTACAAATACTCAACTCGTGAGTCACCATGATGCATCGAATACGTAATTGCAAGGCATCTGTCCGTATCAGTAGTGTTTTTGATTTCGTTAGATGATGTGAATGAGGTGAGAGCTCAGTGGTTGCACAATGTCGCACCTTTTGCCTGAATCCACAAATTTTTTGGTGATAAAAGTGAATAAAAACAATGTGGCTGAGATGTGTCTTGTTACACTGTAATTTTGCCGTTTCAGCATTGTTTTTTTTCCCCCTGTTGAGACATTTGTGTTTGTAATTTAAAAGTATAAACCAATATAAAGACACAGGGGGCTGTCTATGAGAGGACAGTCAAACCATTTGAACCTGTGAAAATAGCCAATACAACAAATGTCCACAAAAAAGATAAAATGTGTCGATCAGGAAAGACTTGTAAAAAGGAATTTCCAGAATGTGGAACGCCATCAAGGCCTCAACATGTGACGGAAAATGGAGCACCACGGCGACTTTTAAGTACACGATGGCTTCCGAGTAGAAAATGTTTTGTGAGGCTGACATTGTATTGCATATCTGCATTAAAATTGTTTTTAATAACCAGGACAATGAACGGGGCCAAGTTGTCTGTTTTTTAAATCCAGTTTAAAAGAAGGAAATTCTTGCTGAAGTAGCGAACTTTGTGAGCCTTTAATGTTGAAAGACGTTCATAACGATAAAACCTTCAACATCGATGTTTGATTTTTACATTTATGGCTTTTTTATCAAGTGTGAATTTCACTTCTCCCATTTAGACAGCTTAGCAGTTAAGGGCTAAAGACAGATGTATACTTCTGCGTCGAGTCAAGGCCGTAGCCGACGCCGTCGCGAGCATTTATACTTCTGCGTCGCAGTTGAGCTTCTTCATTTGTTTTTCGAGTTCCTGCTATAGCAAAAAAATGCGACCGAAACCGAGCGGGTTATGTTGTAGCCGGAGCTGGTAAAAGTCGAAGAGGTGCGCGTCGAAGTTACAGCATGGGGTAGGCGTCGGCGTGTAGGCCGTAGCCTCGACTCAGAAGTATAAATCGGACTTAAGGGTATCGCTCAGAAGGGCCAGACAGTGGCTCTTGGTGAACTGAAAACGGTGCGCTACTCAATATTTTCACATCGTATTTCGAAACTAGCACAAGAAAGCATACCCCCTCCCCCCATATACATTTACATTTACGGCATTTGGCAGACGCCCTTATCCAGAACTTACAACTGAGCAATTGAGGGTTAAGGACCTTGCTCAAGGGCCCACTAGTGGCAGCTTGATGGTGGTCGGTTTGAACCCCTGATTTTCCGGTCCAGAGTCCAACACCTTAACCACTGGGCCATAAAACCTCCCCATACCAACACTGCATATTGGTCACAGCTGGTGTGATGAGTATGTGATTTTTGATTTCCTTCAGTCATGATCAAATCTGTATTCCGGTGTATTTCCATTTGCCGTCTAGTATTTTTGGTCCCGTGAAGCCTTTCCCCTGCGTTTCCCCCCTGACTGTTAAACACGTCTTTGCTGGACAGAAACATGTCTCGAATGGATTTTCCCAGCAGTCCTTCCAGCAGTTTTCTGCCACATGGAAAGGCAACGTATAGCAATGTAAATACTCTGAACTCGACAGTGACCTTGCGTATGCAATGTATGTGGCCTCGATGCCAACATGGCGTCAAAACACAACAAACAGTCCCGCCTGTGTAAATCACTGCGTGGCAGCTGTGTAGGAGGATGTCACTGTCTGGATCTATTGAAAGAATGCTTCATACTGGACAACGCTTAAGTGTTGAGCCTGATTGAGACTGGTACCGATTTGGTTTAAACCAGGACGTGTCTTTCAATCCGAGCCGAAGCACCTATTTAGTAACGAGTGCAATGAAACTGAAACATATCAGTCATTCCGATAGTGTTTTTTGTTTAGGAAAGGAAGAGAAGGGATTATGTAGAGGAATGTAGGACATAATCCAGTTTATGGATATGTAATGATGATGAGGTTACACATAAACATTGTGCCAATGAAAAGTTTTATTTTTCCACCTCAACCTGGCAGTAGTTGTAAATATATAATATAATATAGTTGTAAATATATAATAGAATCCCCCCCGCCTTTGGGGCTCTTCGCTGAAATGACCTAAACTAAATAAAAAAATGTAAATGTTAACAGTTTGTGTTGGAAAAATCTTTATAAAGACAATTTGTGCTTTACCATCATCCAGACCTTCATCATAATGCTCAAAACGATACCACGTTACAGATCACAGAACACTGTCAATGTGGTTTTTTTATTATTATATCTATATATATATATATATATATATATATATATATATATAGATATATATATATATATATATACAAACCGGATTCCAAAAAAGTTGGGACACTATACAAATCGTGAATAAAAACTGAATGCAATGATGTGTAGGTGCCAACTTCTAATATTTTATTCAGAATAGAACATAACACACGAAACAAAAGTTTAAACTGAGAAAATGTACCATTTTAAGGGAAAAATATGTTGATTCAGAATTTCATGGTGTCAACAAATCCCAAAAAAGTTGGGACAAGGACATTTTCACCACTGTGTGGCATCTCCCCTTCTTTTTACAACACTCAAAAGACAACAGACGTCTGGGGACAGAGGAGACCAGTTTCTCCAGTTTCCAGAAAGTTTAGAAATAGGAATGCTCTCCCATTCTTGTCTAATACAGGCCCTACCTGCCCTCTAACTGTTCAATCGTCTTGGGCCTTCTTTGTCGCACCTTCCTCTTTATGATGCGCCAAATGTTCTCTATAGGTGAAAGATCTGGACTGCAGACTGGCCATTTCAGTACCCGGATCCTTCTCCTACGCAGCCATGATGCTGTGATTGATGCAGAATGTGGTCTGGCATTATCTTGTTGGAAAATGCAGGGTCTTCCCTGAAAAAGATGACGTCTGGATGGGAGCATATGTTGTTCTAGAACCTGAATATATTTTTCTGCATTGATGGTGCCTTTCCAGACATGCAAGCTGCCCATGCCACACGCACTCATGCAACCCCATACCATCAGAGATGCAGGCTTCTGAACCGAGCGTTGATAACAACTTGGGTTGTCCTTGTCCTCTTTGGTCCGGATGACATGGCGTCCCAGATTTCCAAAAAGAACTTGGAATCGTGACTCGTCTGACCACAGAACAGTCTTCCATTTCGCCACACTCCATTTTAAATGATCCCTGGCCCAGTGTAAACGCCTGAGCTTATGGATCTTGCTTAGAAATGGCTTCTTCTTTGCACTGTAGAGTTTCAGCTGGCAACAGCGGATGGCACGGTGGATTGTGTTCACTGACAATGGTTTCTGGAAGTATTCCTGAGCCCATTCTGTGATTTCCTTTACAGTAGCATTCCTGTTTGTGGTGCAGTGTCGTTTAAGGGCCCGGAGATCACGGGCATCCAGTATGGTTTTACGGCCTTGACCCTTTCTCACAGAGATTGTTCCAGATTCTCTGAATCTTTGGATGATGTTTTATGCACAGTTGATGATGATAGATGCAAAGTCTTTGCAATTTTTCGCTGGGTAACACCTTTCTGATATTGCTCCACTATTCTTTCTGCGCAACATTGTGGGAATTGGTGATCCTCTACCCATCTTGGCTTCTGAGAGAGACACTGCCACTCTGAGAAGCTCTTTTTATACCCAATCATGTTGCCAATTGACCTAGTTTGTGTTAATTGGTCTTCCAGCTCCTCGTTATGCTTAAATTTACTTTTTACTTTTTTTTTACTTACTGCTACTTGTCCCAACTTTTTTGGGATTTGTTGACACCATGAAATTCTGAATCAACATATTTTTCCCTTAAAATGGTACATTTTCTCAGTTTAAACTTTTGTTTCGTGTGTTATGTTCTATTCTGAATAAAATATTAGAAGTTGGCACCTACACATCATTGCATTCAGTTTTTATTCACGATTTGTATAGTGTCCCAACTTTTTTGGAATCCGGTTTGTATATATATATATATATATAATTTGCCACTTTAAGCTTTAAAATGTCAAAATAAAGTTAAACTCAATATTTTTTAAGTACACTTTTATACATAATTATGATTTTTATGGTTATAGCACGTTCGCCTCACACCGCCAGGGTCCGGGTTCGATTCCCGTCTCGGCCATGTGTGTGTGGAGTTTGCATGTTCTCCCCGTGCCTCAGGGGGGTTTTCTCAGGGGGGCCGGGTTTTTCTCCGGTTCTCCGGTTTCCCCCGGTCCAAAAACATGCACGGTAGGTTGATTGGCACCTTGGAAAATTAGCCTAGTGTATGAATGTGTGTGTGTGTGTGTGCCCTGCGATGGGTTGGCATTCCATCCAGGGTGTATCCTGCCTTAATGCCCATAGATACCTGAGATAGGCACAGACTCCCCGTGACCCGTGGGAAGATCGGATAAAGCGGATAGTAGTTTTTAGATTTAAAGAAGAGGGTAGAAGTATGAATGATAGAAGAATGAATGAATGAATGATTTTTATGCAGTTATAACAAGCAATCATCTAATGATTCAAATCGATCCAAAGGAATCTTTATTGTATCCCTAGAAGGAACTTTTGTAAAGCTTATTAAAATGAAATGAGGACTCCGTAACGGAATATTATATTTTGAAAGATCTTTATTTATAGCTGTACGATTGTAATTGTAACATCGTACATGTAATGTCACGTAACGCTTGTTCACGACGTGTGATATCTAAAGTAAAAAAAATGGGAAACGTCTGTGATGTGTTCCGAGGTTATAAAAGTGTGAAGGTGATTTCCACGATCGACTCAGACACCCTGCGGTTGTGGAAAGTGACCTATGCAGATCGATCAAACCAATCTCATAAATCTCTGTATCTGTTTGCGTCTTGCAGGTTATGCAATGGTCACTGCAGCTCAGCCTAGGCTCCAGGTGCAGCTTTCTTCCTCGTTCAGCTTCTGGTTCCACAGTACTGCCCTTGAGGCAGTGATTTCTCTTGCTTCTGCTACTTAAGCAGACAAGATTGCAAAGATCTGCCCTGTGCCCAGCATGACTGCCACCACCCGGGGCTCCCCTATGGGGAACAGTGACAACCAGGGACAAAGCCAAGCCCCGGATGGCCAGAGTCAAGCTCCTCTACCACAGAACCAGGTGTGTGTGTGTGTGTGTGTGTGTGTGTGTGTGTGTGTGTGTGTGTGTGTGTGTGTGTGTGTGTGTGTGTGTGTGTGGGAAAGCTATTATAGTTTTGTGTTTGATTACAAAAATTCATCGAGGTAAATTAATGTGCCTCCACGATTCATTTAGGAACCTTTTCCAATATAGAATATAGAAGAAAACATTGTACATTACATGTTTATAAAGTATTTAAAGTAGTTTTTTGTATTATATTTTTATTTATCAGTGGTGCAAAGGAAGAAAAAAAACGTACGGATCACATTACAGGTTTTCAATCACGGATCGGATCAGTTTTTCGGCTCTGTAAAAAAGGGGGAGGAGCTAAATAGTTCGCTTTCCGTTACGTGAAGGAAATGCTCGCATACATAAGTTATGAATGATGCCCGAGTCATTTTTCAAATTCTTCTGCTGTTGTTAACACGTTACTTAAAAAGCAATATCAGCAGGAAAAAAGATACTGCGATTAGTAATTATTATATATTTATTAAAAATAATATCCGGGTCACGTGCGTCCCGAACCATGAGTCGTGCTCCAGTCCTCTATAAAAGTTATGATGATGATGCCTGCATGCGTATCTATGTTGTTTACATTTTCTTATTGATCCATTTACCCACCACCGGCTTATATGCATCTGTGTTTGTGTGCGTGTGTAGACACCATCTTCCAATTCTTCTACTGAAACATCTCCAGTGAGCCCCCCGGAGGGACAGGCACAGGGGCAAGATGATGCTCAGCAGGCACAGGAAGAGGAGGAGCTGGCATTCCCCCACACAGACCTGGCCAAGCTGGATGATATGATCAACCGGTCTGTGTTATTTCGACGAAGAACAAATGTTTGCTTGTTTTGTAGTAGGACGACTAAAAATAGCAAGATGATAGCCAAGTCAAATATTTATTTATAACATTATATTTATGTAAGCATTCACTAATGCAATGCAACGAATGCATCACCGCATCTGTGTGTGTGTGTGTGTGTGTATATATATATGTATATGTATATGTATATAATATATATATATATATATATATATATATATATATATATATATATATATATATATATATATATATATATATAATCCACACACACACACACACACACACACACACACACACACACACATATATATAATCAGGGGGCACGGTGGCTTAGTGGTTAGCACATTCGCCTCACACCTCCAGGCATCCGGGTTCGATTCCCGTCTCAGCCATGTGTGTGTGGAGTTTGCATGTTCTTCCCGTGCCTCAGGGGTTTTTTTCTCATATATATATGTGTGTGTGTGTGTGTGTGTGTGTGTGTGTGTGTGTGTGTGTGTGTGTGTAATTTGTATAATTTATGTATGTATTTATTTATTTATTTTCCCTCTGTGATGTTTTAGACCACGCTGGGTGGTTCCAGTCTTGCCAAAGGGGGAGCTAGAAGTTCTACTCGAAGCTGCTATAGATCTAAGTAAAAAAGGTAAAAAGGAATTCTATTAATAGTAATATTATGTGTTATGTTTGTACCTCTTTTTTGCATTCTGATAGCCGTTTGTGCTGTATCGTTCTCCCCCCCCCCCCCCCCCCCCCCCCCCCCCCCCCCCTGAAGGGCTTGATGTGAAGTGTGAGGCGTGTCAGAGGTTTTTTCGAGACGGTCTGACGATCTCATTCACAAAAATTCTGACAGATGAGGCAGTGAGCGGGTGGAAATTTGAGATCCATGTAAGTAGCTGTCCGAGCTGTTCACGACTCTGCTTAATGCATTATTATCCAACATGGATCATGGATCTATCTATCTATCTATCTATCTATCTATCTATCTATCTATCTATCTATCTATCTATCTATCTATCTATCTATCTATCTATCTATGCTATCTATCTGCTTATCCAGCTATCTATCTGCTATTATCTATCTATCTATCTATCTATCTAATGATATATCTATATATATATATATATAGTATATATATATATATATATATATATATATATATATATATATATATATATATATATATAAAATATAGATATATATATTTATATTCTACTGCTATTGTAATGACGGGCTCTGCGATTGTCCTCCACAGAGATGTATCATCAATAACACACATCGGCTGGTGGAGCTATGTGTAGTCAAGCTGTCTCAGGATTGGTTTCCGTTACTCGAGCTTTTAGCGATGGCGACCAACCCCCACTGCAAGTTTCACATCTACAACGGAACACGCCCATCTGAGACTGTCCCCACTGGCCTCCAGCTTGCTGATGACGAGCTCTTTGCACGCCCGCCAGACCCGCGTTCACCTAAAGTAAGTGCATTGGATACTTCCTTAGACGTGTCCCTAAAAAGCCAATTGGTAAAGTGATGGATGTAAAAAAATTAATAATCCCTAATAATTGGTCATTCTCTTTTTCTTTGTTTTGCTGTTGTTTGTTTCATTGCCCAGGGCTGGCTGGTTGACCTTATAAACAAATTCGGCACACTTGGGGGTTTCCAGGTCCTGCATGATCGCTTCATGAGCGGCCAGACTCTTAATGTGCAGATTATTGCAGCTCTCATAAAGTAAGATGTCCGTTTACACAAGAAGGAAGTTATTTATTTACATGTATGCTGTTATTAATATTTATTTATTTATTTACACAGGCCATTCGGTCAGTGCTACGAGTTTTTGACGTTGCACGCGGTGAAGAGCTTTTTCCTGCCCGTGATCGAAATGGTTCCACAGTTCCTGGAGAATCTAACCGACGAAGAACTCAAGAAGGAAGCCAAGAACGAGGCTAAAAACGACGCTCTTTCCATGATCATCAAGTCCCTGAAGAACCTAGCGTCGCGATTACCCGGCCAAGAAGAAACCGTCAAGAACTTAGAAATCTTTAGGTTAAAAATGATCCTTAGGTCAGTCCGTGTTCTCCGGGTCTCGCCTTCAATCTGCGTTTGTTGTTTGTTTCCTATTCTAAAAATGGAATTTGTACCTCGGATGCGTACGAATAAACACCATTGCCTTTTTCCAGGTTATTGCAAATTTCCTCCTTTAATGGAAAAATGAACGCACTAAATGAAGTAAACAAGGTGATCTCGAGCGTCTCGTATTACACCCATCGCCACGGCAACCCGGAGGAAGAGGAGTGGCTAACTGCCGAGCGGATGGCGGTAAGAAAATATTCTGCAATTATTATTATTATTATTATTATTATTATTATTATTATTAAACGCTCCTATAATAGATTTATACATCTTCTATCGGGATTGCTCAAATATTTGTTTACTTATTAGTTTTGTTTATTATCACGCCTGCCTCTTTAATTGACTATATCGATCCCTTGCATTCTAGATAAATATTTTTCCCCTCATCTTTTTTTTTTAGGAGTGGATTCAACAGAATAACATTCTGTCTATCGTTCTGAGGGACAGCCTGCACCAGCCGCAGTACGTGGAGAAGCTGGAGAAGATACTGCGCTTTGTAATAAAAGAAAAAGCGCTTACTTTACAAGACCTCGACAATATATGGGCTGCACAGGTACTTCACCTACAATCACTTGTAAATCGCTTATATGAGGCATTTATACTACAGTGCGAATACAAATCAGATGTTGCGTGCATGTTCATGTTGCACAAATGTGGTCCAAAATAGAAAAGTCTTCTCATTCGAATCCCTATTATTTAAGGCTGGGAAGCACGAGGCCATTGTGAAGAACGTCCACGACCTGCTGGCTAAGTTGGCCTGGGATTTCTCACCAGAGCAGCTTGACTATCTGTTCGACTGCTTCAAGGTAAGAAATAGTCGAACAAATATAAGATCACTGCAGTGTGTAGATGATGTCTTTTATTTATATTCATTCATTCATTCATCTTCTACCGCTTTATCCGATCTTTGGGGATCGGGGAGTCTGTGTCTATCTCAGGCGTCTATGGGCATTAAGGCAGGATACACCCTGGATGGAATGCCAACCCATCACACACACACACACACACACACACACACACACACACACACACACACACACTAGGGACAATTTTCCAAGGTGCCAATCAACCTACCGTGCATGTTTTTGGACTGGGAGGAAACCGGAGAACCCGGAGAAAAACACCTACTTTTATATATTTATATATATATGTGTGTGTATATATATATATATATATATATATATATATATATATATATATATATATATATATATATATATATATATATATATATATATATATATGGTTAGCACGTTCGCCTCAAACCTCCAGGGTCCGGGTTCGATTCCCGTCTCGGCCATGTGTGTGTGGAGTTTGCATGTTCTCCCCGTGCCTCAGGGGTTTTTTCTCCGGGTTCTCCGCTTTCTCCCCGGTCCAAAAACATGCACGGTAGGGTGATTGGAAAATTGTCCCTAGTGTATGAATGTGTATAAATCTGTGTGTGTGTTTGTCCTGCGATGGGTTTGGCATTCCATCCAGGGTGTATCCTGTCTTAATGCCCATAGACGCCTGAGATAGACTCCCTGTGATCCGAGGGAAGATCGGATATAGTGGTAGAAGATGAATGAATTAATATATATAATAGAATAACTTCTACACTGAAATAAACAAAAAAATACCCATGGAAATGACAGTAGGCCGGGACACTTCAGCATATTGACAATTAATTAATAAATACGACTAATTAATCTTAAATTGGTGGCGTTTGAGCATATTTTACAAAAATATTGCAAATAATTTATTTAAAAATATTTGCACACACGCAGAATGAAGGAGCAGATCGGCAGATAGTAATGATGGTATTGATATGATAGTAATTAATAAAAGTAGTGCCGTGATTTGCATCATTAATAATACATATTAGGGACTCAAATTTAAGGCTGTGCTGCAAACTGATTAAAAATGTTATCAGGTAGGGTTACGTTTTGCTCCGTTCTCTCGGTTTCCAGGCAAGCTGGACGAACGCGAGTAAAAAGCAGAGAGAGAAGCTGTTGGAGTTGATCCGTCGGCTGGCAGAGGATGACAAGGACGGCGTGATGGCTCACAAGGTGCTCAACCTGCTGTGGAACCTGGCGCACAGTGACGACGTCCCTGTTGACATCATGGATCAGGCCCTGAGTGCCCACATTAAGATTTTGGACTACAGTTGTTCCCAGGTATCTTCTTAAATGTATTAAGCATTCATGATTTATTTATTTATTTATTTTTAAGGAATGACTCAATTAATAAAACACCGCCAAAGACGGCTTTTTAAATATCTTTTGGCGTTCTTTTAGGACCGGGACACACAGAAGATTCAGTGGATCGACCGCTTCATCGAAGAACTGCGGACCAACGACAAGTGGGTGATTCCGGCATTAAAACAGATCCGAGAGATCTGCAGTCTGTTCGGAGAGGCCCCTCAAAATCTCAGGTCGGTCCTCAGTGTTTTGTGTATATTCATTCATTCATTCATCTTATAACGCGTTATCCGATCTTCCCTCGGGTCACGGGGAGTATGTGCCCATCTCAGACGTCTATGAGCATTAAGGCAGGATACACCCTGGATGGAATGCCAACCCATCGCAGGACACACACACATTCATACACTAGGGACAATTTTCCAAGGTGCCAATCAACCTCCCGTGCATGTTTTTGGACCGGGAGGAAGCCGGAGAAAAAAACCCTGAGGCACGGGGAGAACATGCAAACTCCACACACACATGGCCGAGACGGGAATCGAACCCGGACCCTGGAGGTGTGAGGCGAACGTGCTAACCACTAATCCACCATGCCCCTAAAAATGATTCTATTCTCTCAAAATATTTGGGAATGGCCTTAAAACAATTCCTTAAAAAACTTTAGAGTTTGAATTCTTAGGCACTTGTGTTTTGTAGTGATATTTTGTGTGTGTGTGTGTGTGTGTGTGTGTGTGTGTGTGTGCATTCACCCTGACAGCCAGACGCAGAGGAGTCCACACGTGTTCTACCGACATGACCTGATCAACCAGCTGCAGCACAACCACGCGCTGGTCACACTGGTTGCAGAGAACCTGTCCGCCTACATGGAGAACATGCGACAATTCTCTAAAGGCATGTTTTAGTGGCAACAAACCAAAAAATGTGTGCTTTCAAAAAGGAGTGTTTTTTTTAATGTTAAACGTGTGCACAATATACTGCACGGTGTTTTACAGAGCACGCAGGCTTCGACCCTCAGACGGTTCGCGTGGGCAGTCGCTACAGCCACGTCCAGGAAGTTCAAGAGCGACTCAACTTCTTGAGGTCAGAACGGACCTCCTTTATAATCTCTCTCTCTTCGAGCTCTAATCCAGCCATTGAATATAATCAATTTCCAAAAAAAAAAAAAAACATTTTTAATAAAATTTTATCTTCTCATCCCATATTGCATTCACAGTAGAACATAGAAAACATATCAAATGTTTAAAATGAAGAAATTTGAATTTTTGCAAGTAGCGTTTCCCACCTGAAAACGCTTGGTGCACGAAAGGGGAAAAATAGAACAAAGAAGACCCAGGAATGTTGAGCATCCGGCATCAGACAATAATATGGGACCAATGTTTGTCCCCTCAAAAACTGCAGCAAGTTCTCCATTTCTGCAAATGTATAAAGACTATACAAGGATTTTCAAGACGGTTTAAGTTAAAATGACGTCATTCCTTCCTTAAAATGGCAAATATTTTCATTTTGAATATTTATTACGTGTTATATTGTTGATATTGATATTCTGGGAGGTGGTATTTCAATGGTTAAGGCGTTTGGCTGTGATCCAGAAGGTGGCAAGTTCAAATCCCAGCACCACCAATATGCCACTAGAGGGCGCTTGAACAACCCTCAACTGCTCAGTTGTAAGTTGCTCTGGATAAGGGCGTCTGCCAAATTCTGTTATTGTGATACATTTACAGCATTACAGCAGACGCCCTTTTCCAGAGTCACATACATTTATCCCATTCGTACAACCGAGCAGCTGTGGGGTTAAGGGCCTTGCTCTGGGGCCCAGGACTGACACCTTGGTGTGGCTTGGAATTGTAACTCACCATCTTTGGAGTCCGTAACCGATATGGACACTAACTCTTATCGCCAGTGATGGAACGCTCCTCACCTTACAAAAAAAACAGTTCGCCGCTATGAACAAACCGAAAAAAATAAACGAAAAAAAAAA
>JACRUU010000029.1:4032373-4069873 GCA_030449085.1 Kryptopterus vitreolus | reverse complement strand
CATCATCGACTTGCTCTTGCACTGCCAGTGCAAGTCAGTACCAAGCGCTCTTACATTTTCTTGCACTCGTACCCTGAATATTTGACACAAATGATACCTATTCTATATTGTATACATCTTTACAAGCTTTTTTTTTTCATATTGTATGCTGTTATTGATGCAGGTCAGTGCGTCAGATGGCTCAGGAGCAGTTCTTCCTCATGGCCACCAGATGTTGTATGGGGCACCGACCCCTGCTTTTCTTCATTACCCTTCTCTTCACTGTTTTAGGAGTGAGTATGGAAAAATGAGTTTATTCACGTGAAATTGTTTTTTTTTTTTTTTTTTTTTTTTTTTTAGACAAAATTCGATTTATGATTTCGGATACAGCGGGAAACTGTTTTGATTTTTTTGCGATTTTTGGTCAAACAAGCGGAAAATGTGCGGGAATCCACTGTGTTATTGTTCCACTATTATCTGGTGTTTTGTTATTGATCACTTTAGTCATGTTTTTTTTTTTTTTTTTTTTTTTTTTGCAAGACAAGATTAGTCCTAAGATTTTGGTTGTATTATTATCCATTAAAGTTTAAAAAGGTTGCATATATTCTTTTTTTAGACAAAATTCGATTTTTGATTTCGGATACAGCGGGAAAATGTGTCCACTATATATCCGGTGTTTTGTTATTGATCACTTTAGTCATGTTTTTCTTTTTTTTGTTTGTTTGTTTTTGTTTTTTGCAAGACAAGATTAGTCCTAAGATTTTGCTTGTATTATTATCCATTTTTATTATCCATTAAAGTTTAAATAGGTCGCATATGTGTAGGGTTGGGAATCGAAAAATCGATTCCGATTCTGGAATCGTATACTCATGATTTAAGAATGAAAATGAACATTTCGATTCCTCTTATCGATTCCTGGGTGCAATTTTTTTTCCTGGTAATCTGCCAGGACCTTCTGCTCATCCAGGACCTTGTGTGTAATGTAAACATCAGTTTACAAGATGGACCATGAGAAGCGCTCCAAAGTGTTACTACACTCTGTAAAAAAAAACTGAAGACAAAGATAAAGTTTAATTATGGTAATAAACTAATATGTTGCAAACAAGGTGTCCTGACCAACATGACTAAGCATCTGCAGTTGGTGACTCGATAAGAATCGGAATCGATAAAATGATACCCAACCCTCCATACGCCGTTGTTATTCAGTAACACGATGCCTTTATAACGCATGTATAATTAATGAATGAAAATTCTGCACTGATGAAAAATGGCTACTCTTTTGACTCCAGAGCACTGCAAAGGAACGAGCGAAGCACGCGGGCGATTACTTTACCCTCTTGAGGCACTTACTGAACTATGCATACAACAGCAACATAAACCTCCCCAATGCAGAAGTCCTACTGAACAATGAAATTGATTGGTTAAAAAGAATCAAGGTCAGTTTTACTCACTGTTTATACGTTTATTGCTCATACCCTGCACACACACACACACACACACACACACACATCATAGGAGCTGCATCATGTTTGCGTTTTACCATTTATTAGGATGAAGTGAAGGGAACAGGGGAGACCGGGGTGGAAGAAACCATTCTTGAAGGTCACCTGGGAGTTACCAAGGAGCTGCTGGCATTCCAGACCCCTGAGAAAAAATTCTATATCGGCTGTGAAAAGGGCGGGGCAAACCTTATCACGGTAAGGGTTCTTTTTGAGGTTTCCCGTCTGTCCTTTTAAGAGCCTTTTTAATACGATGTCCTCTTAAGAAGAGTTTTGAATGCATGTAAAAATTGCCATCATAAGCATTTTCATACATTTGTGCAGGTTAATTATAGGATTTGTATGGATTTGTCCTTGAAATTGGAATAAACTGGTATCTGCCAATTATTTGTCCTCGGAAACGAGGACAAATCATTTTCTTAGTTGTATTAAGAATAATGATGTTCGTATTTATACGAATATATTTTCATATCAAAGCTTTTACGCCCCTTGCGTTCAAATGTCATTTATATTCCAATGGATATTTGTACTTTTTCCGTATTTTGCAGGAACTCATCGATGATTTCATCTTCCCGGCCTCGAACGTGTTCCTGCAGTACGTGAAGACCGGCGAGTTCCCCGCCGAGCAGGCAATCCCAGTATGCAGCACTCCCGCCTCCATTAATGCCGGCTTCGAGCTGCTCGTGGCCCTCGCTGTGGGATGCGTACGCAACCTTAAACAGCTCGTCGACACCCTCACGGAAATGTATTACCAAGGCACGTAAAATCTCTGCTTTGTTCCAAAACAAATACAAATATTGTGGGGGAGGGGATTAAAAACATTGAAACGAGAATAATTCTCTCCGTTCCAGGCTGCGAGTCTCTCACCGAGTGGGAGTATCTGCCACCCGTGGGGCCGCGACCCACTAAAGGATTCGTAGGGCTGAAGAATGCCGGAGCCACGTGCTACATGAACTCGGTGATCCAGCAGTTGTACATGATCCCGTCCATCCGGAACGGCATCCTGGCAGTCGAGGGCGCCGGCAGCGATGTAGACGATGACATGTCTGGAGACGAGAAGCAGGACGGCGAGGTAAACCCCTGCCCGCTGCCTTTTTTTTGTGTGTGTTATTATTGGACATTATTATTATTATTGTTGGACATTGCGTTTAATTTGGCCGTCGAGGCGTATTTGGATCTTTTTTTTTTAATGCCACGCCCCCATCAAATTAAAAGGTAGCGAATGCCGTTAAAAACTACTATTACTATTATATTAAAACTTATATTAGTATTATGGACCCCATTAATTGAAGTTTTCGGTTTTCATCGGCAATTTCATAACAAGCCGTCTCTCATTAAGGCAGAGGATCGCAAGGAGTACAACATCGGAGTGCTGCGCCACCTGCAAGTCATATTTGGCCACCTTGCTGCGTCCCGTCTACAGTACTACGTCCCGAGAGGGTTCTGGAAGCAGTTCAGGTAAAAAACATGCAGAAAAAAACCCTATTAATTCACTGTATTATTGGTCTTACCATGTGGTAATACTGTGACTGCATGCGCTTTACAGGCTGTGGGGCGAGCCGGTGAATCTGCGGGAACAGCATGACGCGCTGGAGTTTTTTAACTCGCTGGTAGATTCGCTGGATGAAGCCCTGAAGGCCCTTGGTCATCCCTGTATGCTCAGCAGTGTCCTGGGTGGCTCGTTCGCAGACCAGAAAATTTGCCAGGGCTGTCCGCACAGGTGAGCGCGTCATCTGTTTGTCCGATTTGTCCCGAAGAACTCGATTCGACAGACTCGATGTGTCATGTGTTGGTAGATATGAGTGTGAGGAATCCTTCACGACGCTGAACGTGGACATCAGAAACCACCAAAACCTCCTAGATTCCTTGGAGCAGTATGTTAAAGGGGACCTACTGGAAGGAGCCAATGCGTATCATTGTGAGAAGTGCAACAAGAAGGTAGAATAATATGATTTCAACTTGTATGTTTTTATTTTTTGCGGGTTTGTGATGCGTTGCAGTTACCGACGCTTGCCGATTCCGAAAGAACGAACGAGCAAGATACGCTTGAAAATTCTCTCTTAGAAATACTGTAGATAAATATATATCGAAAACACACCTTTTGGAAGAGAGGCCAGACTAAATCTACCATGTAAAAGCAGTAGTGGACAGCAATAAACTAAGTAAATGTAATTAAGTAGCTTTTTTCCTTTTTTCGTGAAGTATTTACATTTAAAAACTTTAAATGAAACACATTTCAATTTTTTTTTTTTACTCAACTTGCAAAATCAGTCGTTCCATTTCATTTAGAAGTGGATTACAAACCTAAAAACTGGTCAAACACGTAGCAAATTTTGCGACGTCTCAATATGAGACTATATGCATGTATCGGATGCAGGTCTGTACTCGGCCAATAGGAACACGGCATCATTTAGTAGTGAAAGCAATGTGTAGTGAGTGTATATCGCTTAATTGTTTTAAATGTTCTGTACTGTTATTACATGTTATTAATGTATAATAGTAAAATATAAATTCCATTTTCATTCATCTTCTACCACTTATCCGATCTTCCCTCGGGTCACGGGGAGTCTGTGCCTATCTCAGGCGTCTATGGGCATTAAGGCAGGATACACCCTGAATGGAATGCCAACCCATCACAGGACACACACACAAACACACACCTATTCATACACTAGGGACAATTTTCAAGGTGCCAATCAACCTACCGTGCATGTTTTTGGACCGGGGAGGAAACCGGAGAACCCGGAGAAAAACCCCCTGAGGCACGGGGAGAACATGCAAACACCACAAACACATGGCCGAGACGGGAATCGAACCCGGACCCTGGCAGTGTGAGGCAAATGTGCTAAGCACTAAGCCACTAATATATATAAATAAATATGCAGATTGTTTTGAAAGTTTAAAGGGAGCACTTTTATGCGAGTACTATTTATTCAAGTATATAGTTTTTGTACTTCATCTATTGCTAAATAAAAGTGCTTACATTGGATCAGTGTTAATTAAAACGTTACTAATTAAAAAAGACGTACAGAAAATCAATCAGAAACCAACGTCTTATTGCTGAAAGTTTATTCTCCTAACAATTCTATAATGCGTTTTTGTTTATCGTGCGCAGGTTGACACGGTGAAGCGATTACTGATTAAGAAGCTTCCTCCGGTGCTGGCCATTCAGCTGAAGCGCTTTGACTACGATTGGGAGCGCGAGTGCGCCATCAAGTTTAACGATTACTTCGAGTTCCCACGCGAGCTAGACATGGAGCCGTACACCGTGGCGGGAGTGGCCAAGCTGGAGAGCACCGAGGTCACTCCGGAGAGCCAAGCCGTCCACCAGAACCCGCCCTCGGACCCGGAGCTGGCCGTGAGCTCCCGTTACCGGTTAGTAGGAGTGCTGGTTCACTCGGGTCAGGCCAGCGGCGGCCACTACTACTCCTACATCGTCCAGCGGGACAGCACCGGCGCAGACGGCCAGCGGGACCACTGGTACAAGTTTGACGACGGCGACGTCACCGAGTGCAAGATGGACGACGACGAGGAGATGAAGAACCAGTGCTTCGGCGGCGAGTATATGGGCGAGGTCTTCGACCACATGATGAAGCGCATGTCGTACAGGCGCCAGAAGCGATGGTGGAACGCGTACATCCTGTTCTACGAGCGCATGGACTCGGCCGGCGCCGACGGCGGGCTGCTGAAGCAGATGGCGGAGATGACGCTGGCGCCGAAACCTCGCCGTCTCAAGATGCCGACGGCCATCGAGTGCAGGGTGCGCAAGCAGAACGTGCAGTTCATGCACAGCCGCATGCAGTACAGCCTCGAGTACTTCCAGTTCATTAAGAAGCTTCTCACCTGCAATAGCGTCTACCTGAACCCGCCCCCAGGTACGAACGGCGCCGTTATGTAGTGTCTCGTTATGGAAGGGTTATAAGAGTCTTATAAGTCTTTGTGTGTGTTTGCTTCGACAAGGTCAAGATCACTTGCTACCTGAAGCTGAGGAAATTGCTATGATAAGTATTCAGCTGGCTGCTCGATTCCTGTTTACTACAGGATTCCATACCAAAAAAGTAG
This sequence comes from Kryptopterus vitreolus, assembly GCA_030449085.1. Taxonomy (NCBI): domain Eukaryota; kingdom Metazoa; phylum Chordata; class Actinopteri; order Siluriformes; family Siluridae; genus Kryptopterus; species Kryptopterus vitreolus. The sequence goes on along the minus strand of JACRUU010000029.1, from coordinate 4,064,333 downwards.
TCCGAGGCCCTGCGAGTGACTGGTACGTGTGGGCAAGATGGAAAATACCCATCGTTTTCAATCGTTGACCCTCTCACATGATTCCGTTATTTATTTATTTGTTTATTTTAAGGTACGACGCTTTGTGCGTCCTCCTGCGCCACAGTAAAAACGTCCGCAGCTGGTTAGCGCACAACGTCCTGTTTGCGTTCCCGACGCGCTTCTCCGAATACTTGCTGGAATGCCCGAGTGCCGAGGTCCGCGGCGCTTTCTCCAAGCTCGTAGTCTTCATTGCACACTTCTCCCTGCAGGACGGCTCTTGCCCCGCCCCCGTCCCTGCCCCCGTCACTTCACCAGGCTCCTCCACGCAGGTAAGTAAAAAAAAAAGGTTTAGAAAGAAATTGGACGGTTCGGTTCCGAGCAAACCCTTAAAGACGGTTGCATAATAGATCGTTTGGAAATTCTCGGCTTGCAGGCCTGCGACAACGCCACCTTGAGCGATCACCTTCTGCGGGCCGTGCTCAACCTGCTACGGAGGGAGGTGTCCGAACACGGGCGGCATCTTCAACAGTACTTCAACCTTTTTGTGATGTATGCCAATCTCGGTAAGCTTTCGCAAAACAAAAATGAAATTGAATATTACTTTAAAAAAAGACGTGAATCGGAGAGACCTGTTGTCGCTCGGTTTGTTTTTCCGAATCTAGATTCGTTATTGTTTTTTTTTTTTCGGGGTCTGTAGGTTTGGCCGAAAAAACGCAGCTATTGAAGTTGAGCGTTCCAGCTACCTTCATGTTGGTGGCTTTGGACGAGGGTCCCGGCCCCCCTATTAAATACCAGTATGCCGAGCTGAGCAAGCTTTATACAGTCGTGTCTCAGCTGCTCAGATGTTGTGATGTATCATCACGTATGCAGTCCTCAATTAACGGTGAGTGTACATTTATATATACATATATATATATATATATATAAGGGGCACAGTGACTTAGTGGCTTAGCACATTTGCCTCACACCTGCCAGGGTCCGGGTTCGAGTCCCGTCTCGGCCATGTGTGTGTGTTTGTGGAGTTTGCATGTTTTTGCATGTTCTCCCCGTGCTTCAGAGGTTTTTTCTCCGGGTTCTCCGGTTTCCTCCTGGTCCAAAAACATGCACCGTAGGTTGATTGGCACCTTGAAAATTGTCCCTAGTGTATGAATGTGTGTGTGATTGTGAGTGTGTGTATATGTGTGTGTGTGTGTGCCCTGCGGGTGTATCCTGCCTTCAATGCCTCATAGAACGCCTGAGATAGGCACAGACTCCCCGTGACCTGAGGGAAGATCGGATATAGCGATAGAAGATGAATGAATATATATATATATATATATATATATATATATATATATATATATATATATATATATATATATATATATATATATATATCATATATATATCACTCTGGAAATTATCCTTTTAATATTAATTCATTAATTTCTGTGGTTGTTTTAATTGTAAAATATGGTACGTGGCTCCTTTAATAATTCTGTTCCGGTTTTGGTTGCTTTCCATGTTAACTGGTGATATGTTTAGGTCATAGATAGATAGATATAGTAAACTTTAGTAGACTATATTTAATTGTCATTTTACAACACTCCACTCAAAGCTTGTCTTTTTATTTCCTTTTTTTCTTTCTTTCCTTCAGGCAATCCACCGTTACCAAACCCATACAGCGATTCCAATCTTACAGCTCCCATCATGCCTATACAGCAGCTTGTGGCAGAGATACTGTTTGTGCGGGCAAGCTATGTGAAGAAAATCATCGAGGATTGCAGCAACTCCGAGGAGACCATAAAACTACTGCGATTTTGCTGTTGGGAGAACCCCCAGTTCTCCTCCACTGTGCTGAGCGAGCTCCTCTGGCAGGTGCGCCTCGAACCCGACCTGTGTCTTTTCATGACTTTATATCACTTTCCTGTTTTCACTATAAAGCAAATTCACATTCCTAACATGCCCTAAGGGAATACTCGGGCACTGGAACATCACTCTGACATGTATTGTGATATCTCAATAATAAATAAATAAATAGACATGTCAGAGTATTGTTGGGGTGTGTGGGTGGGTGGGTGGTTGGGTGGGGGGCTTTTTACAAATAAAAGTAGACCCTTTACAGATTCGATTTATATATTTTTCTCTGATCACAAAACGACAGTAATTTAAGTTTCTCGTCATGAAGGAAAACATTCATCCCTTTCTCACTCTTTTTTAGGTGGCATACTCCTATACTTATGAACTGAGGCCTTATCTGGACTTACTACTCCAGATCCTGTTGATTGAAGACTCATGGCAGACACACAGGTAACAGATCTTTTTAATGTGATTTACAACATTCATATGTTGTGGTGCTGTGTGTGTGTGTGTGTGTGTGTGTGTGTGTGTGTGTGTGTGAGTGTGTGTGTATATACAAGCGAGTATGTGCCTATCTCAGGCGTCTATGTGCATTAAGGCAGGATACACCCTGGATGGAATGCCAATCCATCGCAGGGCACACAAATTCACATTCACACACACAATCATACACTAGGGACAGTTTACCAAGGTGCCAATCAACCTACCGTGCATGTTTTTAAGAAACATTCATGCTGTTATTCGAGATGGGGGCCACCAGATGGCGCCAGAGGGGCTCTAGAATCTAGCTTAGGAAATTCATTGGGAAAAAAAAAAACATTTTCCCTATATGTCATGATTATCAACCCATATAAACGATGATGTATTTAAAAGAAAAAATAAAAGTATATAATGAATAATAAAATAATATACATTTTACACGGCACACTACACCGAAACCTTCCCAAAACCTCCGTAGATGCATTTAAAAGCTTTTTTTTAAAAAATACAATCTAAAGATTTAAAGTAAAATTGTACGTCATGAATTTTCTTTTGCACTGTTTTTGTTTTTTTGCCCAGCAAATGTGTCATTTTTTTTTTTGTATATGCAGAATTCACAATGTCCTAAAAGGGATTCCCGATGACCGGGATGGACTGTTCGATACAATCCAGCGCTCCAAGAACCACTACCAGAAGAGGGCGTATCAGTGCATTAAATGCATGGTCGCTCTCTTCAGCAATTGCTCCGTGGCCTATCAGATCCTACAGGTGGGTGCGGAAAAAATCCAAAGGCTTTATTGATGCCCGCAGTGCGCCAAAGATTTGCATATGAAGAAACGTATGTTTATTAACCCTGTTGCAGAGTAACGGCGACCTGAAAAGGAAATGGACGTGGGCCGTGGAGTGGCTGGGCGATGAGCTGGAAAGGAGGCCGTACGCGGGAAACCCGCAATACAGTTATAACAACTGGTCTCCTCCGGTGCAGAGTAACGAGACCTCGAACGGATATTTCCTAGAACGGTCGCACAGCGCCAGGATGACGCTGGCCAAAGCGTGCGAACTTTGTCCTGAGGAGGTGAGCCGTATAAGAATAAAGATTTATAATTCATTTATTCATTCACCTTCTACCGCTTTATCCGATCTCTCGGGTCACGGGGAGTCTGTGCCTATCTCAGGCGTCTATGGGCATTAAGGCAGGATACACCCTGGATGGAATGCCAACCCATCGCAGGACACACACACACACACACACACACGTTCATACACTAGGGACAATTTTCCAAGGTGCCGTGCATGTTTTTGGACCGGGGGAGGAAACCGGAGAACCCGGAGAAAAAGAAACAAAAAAACCCACTGAGGTTCCCTGAGGCACGGGGAGAACATGCACAAACTTCACACACACATGGCCGAGACGGGATTCAAACCCGGACCCTGGCGGTGTGAGGCGAATGTGCTAACCACTAAACCACCGTGCCCCTCTATTTATTTATTTATTTAAAATATCTTTTAATGACTCGACAGGAGCCCGATGATCAGGAAGCTCCCGATGACCACGAATCCTCGCCGCCTGAAGATACCGCACTCTACCCTCACTCGCCCGGGACACAGTATCAGCAGGTAATAATCGCAGACGCACTCTAAACTCATTTGTGGTACGTTTGTAATACCTAAATCCCGACTCTCGCGCTGAAACGTTCCTTCTTTTTCCCACGCTTAGCCGAACAACCACACCCACGGACAGCCGTATACCGGTCCGGCTGCGCAGCACATGAACAACCCTCAGCTTGCGCCCCAGAGGCCTCAGGACACCTGGGAAGGCACGGCGGACCCTGCGGAGACGGTCCCCGTGCAGTCAAAAGAATAGCCGTCTGCGTCGAGCCTCGCTGCACTTATCCATGCCGGTCCTCCAAATACATCTGCTTCACCTACACCCCACCAGCCCCAAGCCCCGCCCCTACGACACATCCGTATACAAAACACACGCTCACGGAAAACAGACATGCTCAGTGCACACGTGCTGCCTACGAAACAATCCCTTTGTGTAAAAGTGTATCGCCCCTGCAATGGAGTTTGGAGGCCGTGTACATACTGTGTATACATTCGGACAGTTAAGTAACCAACAACTGTAATAGTGACTGCCAAATTGTGAATATATTACATGGGGGGGGGGGGGGGGGGGGGGGGGGGGGGGGGGGGGGGGTGGGGGGGGGGGGGGGGGGGGGGGGGGGGGGGGGGGGGGGGGGGGGGGGGTGTGGATTCTGTGCCTCTGAATTTATAGAGCTGGCCAGGAGGAAACCGGTCACAATATAACAACGACCAATAAAAAGCCGATGCCCTTCAGTAACTCTTTTGTGGGGGATTTTTTTTTTCCCTTTTTTTTTTAATGAATTAAAGGTTTTAAAAGTGTAAATCTAAAGCTGATCGATGGAGATTGACTCCTGGTTATTTAGATGGATTTTTGAGGACTTCATTAACACTGCTGCTGCACTGCTTCAGGCACTGTGTGTTTTTTGTTTGTTTTATTTTTTTTTTTCCCTTGCCCTCCCCTTAGACCACCGTTACACAGGTCTGTCACGGCCACCGTACGGTGAAACGCCATCTTTCGCTTCAGCACTTAAATCGGAGGTTAGTTTTCGGTCGTACTTGGTCGGTGAAGAAGCAGCCATATATATACCTATAATATTATGTTTTGGGTTTTTTTTCGAGAGGTTAGTTGCTGTTGGCCTTTGACTAGCATTGCTGATTGATCGGTGTCTAAACATAACATATATACGCTGTGATTTCACAAGTGACAGGAAATTATTATTTTTTTGTTTGTTTGTTTGTTTGTTTGTTCGTTTGTTTGAAATACCAAAAAAAAAACAGCTTGCAAACGACGAAGCAAGCCCTAAATGTTATTTAGCTTTTTTTTTTCTTCTTTTATAACGGTTATTTCTGAATTTGCAAAGAAAAGCGTTTTGATTTAAATGGAGAAAAAAAGAATAATCTGTATTTTATTTTTACAAAAAGATATTTACTGTAAAAAAAAAGAAAGAAAAATGTCGGGCTCCCTTGTTTGTTTTAGTATTCATGAGAGTTATAGAGCATTTTTTTTATATACTTTTTTTTTTTCCACAGCACAAAACAGATACAATAACATTTATTGCTCTACAAGTAATAACAAAGTTCAAGATATTATCGTAGTACAAACTTTATTCGCTTTTTAACGATTCATTTGTGGTACATTTTTGTAAATAGCGTTTGGGGGGGTTACGAAGACTGCCCAAAAAATAACATTTATTGCTCTACAAGTAATAACAAAGTTCAAGATATTATCGTAGTACAAACTTTATTCGCTTTTTAACGATTCATTTGTGGTACATTTTTGTAAATAGCGTTTGGGGGGGTTTCCCTTTAGGGTCTGCATTGTTTTTTTTCCCCCCTTTTTACGAAGACTGCCCAAAAACACCTGCCATAACCAGACTTATTGTCGTAACCTGACACGATACTGAATCTCTGTGATTGTATAGTAACTTATGAGAACTTGTGTTCTGCACCATATTACAGCTGCATATTAAGTCCCTCTCACCAGTTTCATAGAAATGGTGTGTGTGTGTGGGGGGGGGGTACCATATCAACCCAGATGATCAGCTTAAGAAGCACTACAGGTCATCTTGTATTAAGATTATCTATTAATGCTTCCCTTAGACAGAGCTCTATCTTTCTTTTCTGCATTTTTTTTTCCCCTCATAAAGGTTTATTCAGAATCGTATTTTCGTTTGGGTTGTCCTATTTTTATTTTTCTCCGAAGCTTATTTTGTGAAATGTGCATGGATGATTTGCCTTAGAGGACTGTAAAAAGAAAAGAAAATAATAAAAAAAAAACCCAGCACACTGTAAAATTACTATAAAAATAAAAAAAAGGGTATTTAAATGTTTAGTTGGTTCAATGTGTTATAAAGCATATGCAAACAATTAGGCGAACGCTATTATGATCTCGATAGTGGACCAAATAAGCATTGTCTGAATTGAATCCAAATGCTCTAGAAGACTTGGTATGACTTTCTGTTGACCTCCTTTTAACCTTTTGTTTTTGTTGTCTTAAAAAAAAAATACTCTCCCATTAGCTCTTAAACACGTGCGTCAAATGTGTTAAACGTTATTTTCCTCTTAATGTGAGGTTTGAAGGATGTTAGGGGGCGGAAAATTTGACATTTATTTATTATTTATGCCTTATCTTGTAATGTATATTCTATAAAGGAAAACATAGAAATGCCAACTTTAACCCTCGAGTTGTATGTAGTAATTTTTTTGTTGTGATTTAGATTTCCGGGAGAGAAAAAACAACAACAACAACAACAACACAACGTGCAATTGTTATTATACATTAGAACGTTATTCAAAGACATGTTAGCTGATCAGAACCGGTGATCACAACTCATCTCAACCGGTCACGTTACGTCTTATAACGCATAGTAATAGCGCCGGCGGTTACCATAGCAACGAACCAAGCAGATGACGTTTCCAACCGCGTGTGACGCTTGCAGCGATGCCAACCCAGCGGAGCGATATATAACAGCCTGTGACGCTCCAGTCTCACCAAACAGAAGAAATTAACAAAGTGTTACGAGTCTTGATTGAACAAACATTTCCCCGCTAAAGAAGTGATTGTAGAAAAGCATGTTTCTCTCGTGTAGACGCACTCGGTCTCACCCGAATAACACAACGCGTCTGGATGAGGAATCGCAGGTAAGCAATGTTCAATGCTATAAAAAAGGGGAAAGGCATCAGTGCGTGAGTTTAGACAGGGGTCCCCAAACTACGGTCCGAATGCGCCCCTTCCCCCCCCCCCCACACACACACACACACATCCCGACCCTTTGAATAACGCCAGGGATATATTGTGTGATTTAGTTTTAATGATGTGTGTAAAGGATCCAGTGATCCGTGCTGCAAAGTATAGAGATCAACAAAAGATCACCAAACAGAGCCGTTTTTATTTCTTTCGAACCCCGGATCGCACGCACGCACGCCGGGACACACCCACAGTCTCACGGGCTCAGGAAGCCTCCTCCTGACCTCCGTCGACGCCCACTCGTGTGTGACTCATGAACGTTGGCAACCGTCATCATGGAACCTGACATTGGACTTCTCACTAGTCAGAAACAAGCCCACAATGCACATTAATTAATATTAAAAGTTTGTATTTGGAATAGCACTGAATATTAAAAATAAAGGATTAGTTCATATCACTTGAACAGAAATGATAATGTGTCTGTTTGGTGCATAACAAAACAATAAACCATTCTAGCATTTGAAAGGCATAATACATACAGTGCAAATCATAATACTACTAATAGTCACTCCGGCCTATGTAATTTTTATTTTATAAACTGACCCACACATTAAAGAAAGGAAAAATGATGATGTGGCCCTCTCGGAAAAAAGTTTGTGGACCCCTGATTTAAACGGTGCGTGTTAATGTGTGTAATTGATGTCTTTTTTGCCGTTATAAATATCCATTTTTGCTTTCGCTAAACTTGTTACTCAATTAGTTTTGACAGCTCTGTGCATTAAAAATGCTTTAGGGTTGATGCATATCCATCCATCCATCCATCCCTCCATCCATCCCTCCCTCCCTCCCTTCCTTCTTTCCTTCCTTCCAAACTTGTGTGTGTGTGTGTGTGTGTGTGTGTTAGAGACCTGCATGAGACGGATTTTTCATTGAAAATGGGTGTGTTCAAAATAATATCAGTGTTGTGTTCAATCAGAGGGGTAAATTATTCTGTGAAAAACTGGGGTCATACAATACTGGGGTCATACTCTATGAAAAACTGAGGTTGTTTCAGGCATTGTTCAGAAGAACAGCATTCTATAACTAAAAAGCTGATTAGAGAGGGGAAATGATAGTAAAACTAACATAATATATAGTCTGGCAAATGGTAACCATAAAACCATAAAGCCGAAGAAGAATACGGAAAAAAAAAACTTCCATTCGAATGGATCTAATGGATCCAAAATGGCAAAAACTCAGCCCAATGATCAGCTCCTGGGAGATCACAGAAAGTCTAAAGTTACCCGTGAGTACTGTAACAATTACAAGACGTCTATGGTGAAGCCAAGCTATCGGCAAGGAGCCCCCGCAACATCCCACTCCTGACAAGTGCTGAAAAGGGTTACCAAAACATTTTGGCTGGCCTAAAGAGAAATGCTGATGGATTGATGAAAGCAAGATTGTTCATTTTGGGTTTAGGGGCTGCAGACAGTTTTGTCCGACCCCCCCCAAAGACAAGCGTCATGCTTATGGGATGCTTCCCATCCTGTAATTGCATTCCAGGTATCATTGCTCAGTTTGAGTACATTCAAATACTTTAAGAGGGTCATGTCTCCTTATCCTTATGCCCTTGAAATGGGTATTTTAACAAGACAAATGACCCCAAACACACCAGTAAACCAGCAGCATTTTTGGTCCAGACCAACAAGATTAGCCAATTGAAAACTTATTAAGAAAATGTTTTCATGAACAATATATATATATATATATATATATATATATATATATATAGGAGGCACGATGGCTTCGCACGTTCGCTTCACACCGCCAGGGTCCAGGTTTGATTTCCATCTCAGCCATGTGTGTGTGGAGTTTGCATGTTCTTCCGTGCTTCAGTGGTTTTGTTCTCCGGGTTCTCCGGTTCCCTCCGAGCCCCCCGGGTCCAAAAACATGCATGTAGGTTGATTGGATGCCTGAGATAGGCACAGGCTCCCCGTGACCAGAGAGAAGATCGGATATATAGCGGTAGAAGAATTATAGAAGAATGAATGAATGAATGAATTATAAATCTATATGTGTAGTAAATATATGTATGTATATATATATATATATATATATATATATATATATATATATATATATATATATAATATAATAATAGCCTTTATTGGTCACATATACATTACAGCACAGTGAAATTCTTTCTTCGCATATCCCAGCTTGATGTTGGTAGTTGGGGTCAGAGCGCAGGGTCGGCCATGGGGTCGGCCCAGGGTGGCGCCCCTGGAGCACAGAGGGTTAAGGGTCTTGCTCAAGGACCCAAGGGCGGCAGATTGGCCATACCGGGGCTCGAACCCGGATCTTCCGATCAGCAAAGCCCAGCGCCTTAGACCACCGAGCTACCCCCCTCCCCATATATGTGATGTGTGTGTGTGTGTGTGTGTGTGTGTGTGTGTGTTGTGTGTGTGTGTGTGTGTGTGTGTGTGTGTGTGTGTGTGTGTGTGTATGGGATATATATATATATATATATATATATATATATAAAATAAGAATCAGAAATTTATTGCCAAGTAGGTTTGCAGGAAAGCAGGAAATAAAAATAGGAAATAAATAAGAATAAAAATAAAAAATAAACATTTTACACAACGAAATAGATATAGTTATATTGCACAGATGGATTGCAGAATGATATTGCACTGAAATAAATTAATTATATATATATATATATATATATATTATATAATAGTTCGATTTCTGTTCATGACAACAGAAAACACCGGACCTCGAAGGTAGAGAAGATGTCGCGAGATTGTAATGCAATGACGCCATATTTCCTTGGCCAATAAAATTACGAGCTTCGCCTCCGGTCTTATTCCGTCACGGACACAGACTAGCTGAAAGCCAGGTCGAGTTTGAGCGGTCGAGACGAGTTGGGGTTGCCTGGGGGGTGGGGGTCGAGACGAGGTAACCATAGTTTTATACATTAAAACTGTAACATACCTAGCAGTAAGTTTTTATACATAAATATATATATATATATTTACGCGCTTTGGATATTTTTGACCAAGTTATCACTTCCGTTTGAATCTTGATCCAAAAAAAAAAAAGAAAAAATACCAAAAAAAAAAAAACACCGATAAAATCACACGAGGAGGCCTAAAGAACCCGAACCGGCAAACAAAGAAGCTCTTTCTCCGAGACCCACACATCCTCAACACTCTTTAGTTATGAGTCATGTGGCCGTTGAAAATGTACACGGTCTAGAACAGCAGGTGAGTGCTCGTTATTTTGTTTATTTTACCCAAAATATTCGAGAGGGGATTATTTATTTCCCCTCCGCCACTTGTGTGTGTGTGTGTGTGTGTGTGTGTGCTAGCCGGCTAGCCCTCTCGGCTAAGTGCGTGTCGTAATTTGCGGGTTAAAATGGAGGCTGGCGGTGATGATGGTGATGATGGCGGCGGAGCGGCTTACTTCAGTGCGACACTTCACACCCTCCCCTCTCTCTCATATCTCAAACCTTGTTTTTTCCGCCTTACCTTGCGCAATATTTATTTGTATTTAGATAAATGGTGGAACGACAGCAAAAAAATAACAAGTTGGCCGTTATTTTGTGGCGGGGTTTTCGTGGCCTGGTTCGTATTGACGCGGCGCCTCAGCCTTTTCGCTAATACGGGTTAGCTTTAGGTAACGTGGCACGTTACTGTTCACACCAACCTTTCGTTGGAACTGGTTTATACGTTTGCTTTTCACACTGGTTTGGTTAAGACACTTTGATTTAATCTAGTTAAACTAGTTTTGGTTTGGTCAAACTAGTTTCAGTCTTTTATATACATACATGCATACATACACACGCACACACACACACACAGACATATATATATATATATATATATATATATATATATATATATATATATATATATATATATATATATATAATATAATTTTTTTTTTTTTTAATTCTTTTCCTGTTGTTATTCATAAACATTCCGCTAACAACCGAAAAGAACAAACTAACAGAACACCGAAGGACACGAAAAACAACTTCCAAAACCCGCTGCATAGGTTTACATTCAAATGCTTTGTCTCTAATTGTTTTATTTATTTATTTTTTACATGTAATTTATCTTTGTGTTGCTCTTAAACTTAAAAGCCGCGTAAACGTAAAAAAACTATAGTACACAAAGCTTGGTTAAAATCACCGGTTTGGAATTTTATTGTAATTGCAGAGCAGGTGAAGATAAAAGTGTAATACTAATGAACGTGATTTAATAAATGTAAAAAAAAAACTGGGATTATAATTCCTTATTATTATTTTATTATTTATTATTATTATTATTATTATTAGCAGTAAAACACTGGGCTTCATACCTTCTGACCAATCAGGTTTGAGAACAGCTCTGCGGTGTTCACTTTCTTGGATACAGTGTCCAGTTTGCTAGTTTATAGGGTCTTTTTTTTTTCTTTTTTTTTTTTCTTTAATAAATGAGTGGTTTATTCGGTTATCATCTGAGTTTTGTGTCTTAAGTAACAAATCGGACAAAAATTTTTAAATCTACTGTAGCAAATCTTTATTCTGGTCATAATGGAAGTGTTTTTAGGAATCGCCACAATGCGTACTTTTGATACACAGGGGAACCTGGTTTATATTTGGCAAAATATGACATGTTGTTGGGCTCATAACCTCTTGCGTTGCATGCGAGCACCTGGAGATTTGTACACAACATAGAATTGAGGTTATGGGGGGGGAGGGGTTGTTAAAGGCTACATGGATAGACCTTATTAATCTTAGCTGTGAAAAATATTCTCTAAAAAAAACAGCCTATTTTTAATTGTGGATTCTGTGCTTTACTCCGTCCCATAGGTCTTTTGGAATTTCTAATGTAAAATTGTATTAAAAAAAGAGAGAAAATGCTGCACCTCTCTTGTTGCAGGCAAAGTATACTGTGCCCATAAAGTTGGTTATTCATTTAATTCTTTTCATGTGACTACTGCAATTTAATTGTCTTATTTTTTTTTCTTTGTCTATTGCCCAGTGCTCGGTTTGTGCTTCTTCCATTCAACAAAATATTCCTTCTTTCAGATTGCTGCCCTAGACTTGAAATCTGATGCCCAGGGAGGAGGCACTGGCAGTGAGTATTTATGTCCAACTAGTTTGTTTTAATATTAAGAGAACTAGCATTTAATGAATCTAATTTAGAATTTTCAAACGGGTTGAAGGTGGCAGAATGATTATTTGGGGCCGTTAAGATGATGCATTCTGAGGTTTTAGAATTTATTTCTTTTTAAATACAATGTGACTTGTCTTGACGAAACCTGTTTGTCACCAGGACGTTACATTCCACCTCATTTAAGGAACAAAGAGGCTTCCAAAAATGGTAAGTGAGATTATTGCATTGGAAGCAAAAGCTTGAGCTTGGCGCTTTTGGGTCCTAGCTCCCCCTTATTGAGTGGGGTGCCTTTAGTTGGTACACATGTTACTGGAGAAAATCTATTATTTCCCCAAAATATTGTGATGTCTTGTATGGAACGCAACTATATATATATATACACACACATACACGTACACATGTGTGAGACGAAATATCATGAATTCGCAGAGATCCAAGGTTGTCAAATGTTGGGAATTACATTATAAACTTTGTTCACGAACACATTTCAAATTTTTAGTACACGTCGTTGTATTATTACTGTGTGTGTGTGTGTCAGTGATTCATAGCAAATTGCTCTTTATTTTAAGATGCTCCAGGTGGCTGGGATGGTGGACGAAGCAATGGATTTGTAAATGGTTACCATGATGGCCGTGAGGGTTATATGAACGGGAGTAGCGCCTTTGGTAACCGTGGGCCCATACGCAATGACCGCGGCAGCCGAGGAGGTGGTTTCAGAGGCAGGGGCAGTGGATCCTATGTAATTCAACCTGTACAAAACTCGGGTAAATTTCTAAGCGTTTATTTGTTACAGAAGCAAAGCGAGTAATGGAATACATTTTATCTGCATACTTAATCTACTTACTGTTATTCTACCCATACTTATTTATTATTTATTCATATAGTATTCACTTTTCTATATCTTATACAGATATCCACAATCTGTATATTGCACCTTATAACTTTTACATTGCACATTGTATCATCTGCTGCTCTTTTATAATTCTGTAATTTTTAATAATATTATTTTACTCTTTGTTACCTGTGCCTTTGTATATGAATTGTATGTTATCTGTATGTAAACTGAAAGCTCGGTCACTAAGACAAATTCCTTGTGTGCGTAAGCATACTTGGCAATAAAGCTCTTTCTGATTATGATTTTCTGATTCTGATATTCTGTTTTGAATGTATTTGATTAGGCTTTGGCTATGACAACAAAGATGGAGGTGGATGGAATGCCCCTAAAGATAATGCCTATAACAGCTTTGGTGGTCGTACTGACAGGAACAAATCGGGCTTCTTCGATCGAGGAGATCGTGGATCTTCCAGGGGAAGGTAAAGCCCTGAGAATTAGGTTTCTTGCTTTGTTGGTTTTTATTTTTTTTTTTCAATCCTCTACAGATTGGGAAGTCTTTTGTCTGCATTGTGTAGGTATGAGCGCGGAGGTTTCGGGAGCGGTGGAAACAGTCGGTGGGTTGAGGAAGCCAGAGATGAAGAGGACTGGTCCAAACCCCTCACTCCGAACGAAAGGGTGGAACAGTGAGTCAACAAACATAAATATGTTTAAAAGGTCTAAACAACTGTGCTAATATGGAAGGTTTTTGTGGAGTTAAAAATGTAAACCATGATAATTGATCTCTTTCCTGACTTGCGAAGAGTCTCATGGGGAAAAAATGGGTGTGGGTGAGGTCTGAAACAATGCTATGCTATGCTACATTAGCAATGTAATAAATTCTACAACTAGTCTGATTGTAAAATTGTATGTATCAATTTTGGAAAAAGAAAATGCACCCTGTGTCATCGTTGAAGGGGAGAGCTGCGGGACTGGGAGAGGGGAACCCGCTCAAATCTCTAATCTGTTGCTAATAAAGTGGACAGCGGGTGTGTAAATGTTAAATTATACGGCTGATTTTCTGTATAACACCTGTGACTGTTTTTGTGCGCTTTACAGTGAGCTCTTTTCTGGAAGCAACACCGGGATTAACTTTGAGAAATACGATGACATTCCTGTTGAAGCCACTGGCCACAACTGCCCTCAACACATCGAGAGTGTAAGTATCTTCTTTCATGTGTGTATCGGACCAGCCCGCGTGGCTTCTATAGCGGCCTATATAGCAGAGAGGATTCTGACCCAGTCTGCGTTCTGTTTCCGCGATGCAGTTCCACGATGTAGATATGGGCGAGATTATAATGGGAAATATCACTCTGAGTCGCTACTCACGCCCCACTCCGGTCCAGAAGTACGCCATTCCAATTATCAAATCGAAGAGAGACCTGATGGCGTGTGCGCAGACTGGTAAGGCGACGTGGCAGTGTTCGGATCACGTTAAAATTGCGTTTTATGCGAAAGTTGTGGACTTAATAGCAACTTTGTGTTTCCCCCGGTCAGGCTCTGGTAAGACTGCAGCATTCTTGTTGCCAGTTCTGAGTCAGATATACACAGACGGACCAGGAGAGGCCCTGCAGGCTGCAAAGAACAATGTCCAGGTATATTGGTGTGTGTGTGTGTGTGTGTGTATGCATGAGGTTTGTGGCGGTGTTTTTCAGTTGTAAGTCGCTCTGGATAAGTGTGTCTGCCAAATGCTGTAAATGTTTTATTCTGATTTAATTATTTTTTTGGAATGAGTGTAGAACAAAGCACCGTTTGTGATTTGTACCGATCCCATATTAAAATGGTTTCTTCATTTCTGTAGGAAAATGGCAGATATGGACGTCGTAAGCAGTATCCGCTTTCTCTGGTTTTGGCTCCGACTAGGGAATTGGCTCTTCAGATCTATGATGAAGCGAAAAAGGTATCTCTTGAAGTTTAGATCACTATTTTTTATTTATTTATTTTTTTTTACTTGCAAACCCAAACCATTTTCCATTGATTTTGGGTTTTTTGTTTGTATGTGTGTAGTTTGCGTATCGTTCTCGGGTACGCCCATGTGTCGTATACGGAGGAGCTGACATTGGCCAGCAGATTCGTGATCTGGAGAGGGGCTGTCACCTGCTCGTTGCCACCCCCGGTCGTCTTGTAGACATGATGGAGAGGGGCAAGATTGGTTTGGATTACTGCAAGTGAGTAGGTCTCTGTGTGGCGTAGCACAAACAAATGTGTGAATATGTGCACAGTAAACGTTTCCATCACTCCAGGCAGATGGATTTTCTTTTATTGATTACTTTCTTTCTGTCTCTGAGCCTTTTGTCTTGTTCTTGCAGCTATTTGGTTTTAGACGAAGCCGACCGCATGCTGGATATGGGTTTCGAACCGCAGATCCGACGTATTGTGGAGCAGGACACTATGCCTCCTAAAGGGTTGCGCCAGACGATGATGTTTAGTGCCACCTTCCCAAAAGAAATCCAGGTAAATGGGTGGAGCGTCTAAAATGTATCATTTGTGTTGAATATTGGTGATTCATTGCAGTGAATCTTTGATCCAATTTTTGGGTGTGTTTTAGATATTGGCACGTGACTTCCTGGAAGATTACATCTTCTTGGCCGTGGGCCGCGTGGGCTCGACGTCTGAAAATATTACCCAGAAAGTGGTCTGGGTTGAGGAGAACGATAAGAGATCCTTCTTGCTTGACCTTCTGAATGCTACAGGTGATTGAAAGCTTCTTATTTGATTGTCTCTCTTGTATACTGACCTTACCAGGACAATTAAGATAATCACACTTCCCCCCTATCCTAAACAACACCTTTCACATCTAAGAATTCAGGAGTGAAAGAGACTTTACGCAGATTGAGTTTGAAGACGTTGAGGCAGGGGTCGGGAACCCCCCTCCCCTTTCTGGTTTTTTTCTGCCAAGGAGCTATTGAAGAAAAAGTTACTACTATTTAAAAAAAAATACATGTATTGTCCATGCACAAAATGCATATGAGGCATCACATTGAGCAAGTGCATAAATGAACACCATGGCATATTTGTATTTTCTTTTAAAAAATTTGGTTGATATTTTTTTGGCGGAAACTTACAATCATTTTAAAAAGCAATGTGGGGAGGGGTATTTTAGTGTTAAGAAAATTAAAGTATTTTTTAATATTTGCAGAATAGCAATTTTATTTCGGCCCCAGAACTCAAAATAACTAAAATCTCAGCATTTTACAATTTTGCCATTGAAACGTATGTCGCCATCGTGAAGCTTAACGTAGCACTGCATACAATGTAATTTTATTGTAAACCAGATTTGCTTTTAATTCATTGTATAACAAGAGTTGTGTTTCTGTATATATATTTTTAAATTATTAACTGCTAGTGAAGGGAGATGGCTGAAGAGCCACAGGTTCCCGACCACCGCGTTAAGGGATATTGCATGTTCAGCTATAGTTAAAAAAAACATTATTCTCGTAAGGAATACATAAAGCTTATTGTGAGGTCTGGTTTTATTCAAAGTCATACCGGGCGAGGTTCAGGACGGTACTGGGGAAAACGGTGAGAAACCGGGTGAGTAGAGTCTTGCTTACCTGTCTCACCCTCACTCCTACTGCCATTGCAAGTCCCATTACTTGTTTACCACTTTTAAATCCCCCCCCCCCCCCATGTGGTTTTTGTATATGGATTTCTTTGAACATTATGTGCATGTAATATATTTTATTTTTTCCCCTCAGTTTTGCTTGTGTGTTAGCAGTTAATATTATATTCCTTTATCATACGTCATATCCATCAGGCTACATTTACCCGTTAATGTCTCTGAACTGTTGAACTTAATAAATTGATCATTTCACGGAATAGATCCATAGTTCTAATGCTGCTTTACCGTCAACCAATCCTGATCGTTTTCCCTCTCCCTTCTTACAGGTAAGGATTCTCTCACTCTGGTGTTTGTCGAAACCAAGAAGGGCGCCGACGCTCTCGAGGACTTTCTGTATCGCGAGGGTTACGCCTGTACCAGTATCCACGGTGACCGCTCGCAGCGAGACCGTGAGGAGGCCCTCCACCAGTTCCGCTCTGGAAGATGCCCAATCCTGGTTGCCACTGCTGTAAGCCTTTAACTGTGTTTTTTTTTTTTTGTGTGTGTGTGGTTTTTGTATGCTAAGCCATTTTTTTGTCTCCCAGGTGGCTGCACGTGGTCTGGACATCTGCAACGTGAAACACGTCATCAACTTCGACTTGCCCAGTGACATCGAGGAGTATGTTCATCGTATAGGCCGTACGGGTCGTGTAGGAAATCTCGGTAAAAATCTTACCCCATCTGTGTCGTGTGCGCGTGTGTTAGTAAGCTTGATCAAATTGTCAGTTGTTAATGCAACGAGCACTTCATTCTGGTTCCAGGTCTTGCCACTTCTTTCTTTAATGACAAGAACAGCAACATTACTAAAGACCTCCTGGACATCCTGGTGGAGGCCAAACAGGAAGTTCCATCATGGTTAGAAAGCCTGGCTTATGAACACCAGCACAAAGGCAGCAGTCGTGGCCGCTCAAAGAGGTGATGCGTTTATTTATTTATTTTTTGTGTTGAGTTTTATGCATGTCATGTGTACAGACATTTTAGGCCTAATCCTAAAATTTGATTCCCTGTTCTCTAGGTTCTCTGGAGGGTTTGGAGCCCGGGACTACCGTCAAACCAGCAGCAGCAACCCTAGCGGAGGCTTTGGGAATCGCGGCGCGCGTAGTTCCGGTGGTCACGGTGGCAGCCGTGGATTCGGTGGGGCTAAGGGTTAGTTTCACACACTTGCTAAGGGGGGGGCAGAATGAGTCAATGTTGTAGTTTTTGTGTTAATTCCACATGTTCCCGTTCTAACATGGAATTTTGTCTCCACAGGTGGATTTGGGAATTTCTACAACAGTGATGGTTATGGTGGTAACTACTCTCAGGTGGACTGGTGGGGAAACTAACGACTTCATCTTAACCCACCCAACCACCCCACCCCCCCACCTACGCCAAACTCGCTGAACGGAAACCACATGTAATTAAGCCAGGCTATAAACGCTGTGTAGCATTCAAGAACTCTACAGTACATTAACACCTGTTATTCTCTGACCACATCCTGGAATGATGCATCACTGGCTCTGGGAGTTGGGAGACATTGGCCACACTAAGAATATGTCTCCAGACTTGCCTGTCTGTACAAAGACACAAAGGAAGGAAAAAGTGGAAATGTTACTTTTTTTTTGTTTGTTTGTTTGTTTTTGTTTTATTTTGGCTCTTTATTTTAAAAATTCCACTACATTACATTTGCTTTTTTTTTTGCAGTAAAAGATAATCATTTGTTCGTCAGTATACTGTGCCTTTTTCTTTCTTTTTCCTTTTTTTTTTTTTTTTTTTTTTAATTGGACTTCTTTTAGAAACATCATGGCTGAGACATGGTCGCGCTTTTTTTTTTTTTCTCCTTTTTTTTTTTTTTTTTTTTTTTTTTTAATGTAAAAGTTACGTGAAGGCACAAGTTAAGATTAATCAAACCTTGGCAAACTTTAGGAAGGTTTGGCTCTGAAGGCAAAACCTTGTTCTGAACATCAAATTATTCACCGGGGAGTAAACCAAGGGCTCATTTCAGAAATGTCCCTGCTCCTCTTTACATTTTTTTGGTTTGTTTGTTTGTTTGTTTATTTTTGTTTCGCCCTTGATTTGCAAGGGGAAAAGTAGATCTTGGTGAAAAAATGTTAATCTTGCTCACTCTATCCTGGGGGAGGTACCTCTAAGGGATGTGGTAGTCATCTGAAGAAAAAAAAAAGCAAAAAAAAAAACGACTTAGCAAGCCATTCCGATTATAATACCAGTAACCACAAAGTGAGCCGTGTGTAGCTCCGTTCACTCCAGTGTTTGGACGCACAGTGCTTGTGTGTATCGTGTCCTCGGGCAGTTGGTTCAGTAATAGGCTAGCTGGCTTAGACATGATATAGAATTCTTTTATTTTTGTTATTATTTACATTTTTTTTTTTCCTCGGGTTCTTACTTGAACTTTTGTGGAGCGGCGGCAGTTTTATACTTTTACTAAATGTTTGGAAACGGACAAAAACCAGTGAACTACGAGCTACTGCATTAGTCAGAGTTCAAGGCGCCGCGTTCGGACCGGTGTCGGGAGTGGACAGAATATTAAAAAAAAAAAAAAAGCCATGCCCATCTCTGCAGCAATTCGCATGGCAAGTGTTCTTGTTTTTTTTTTTGGTCAAGTAGATAATCCAACAAATTTCTGAAACGAGCTTTCCTTTAAAAAAACAAACATAAATCATCTTTATTTATTTTCCTTTTTCCACGTCCTCCCCTCACAAGTAGCCCTGAAATTTAGTCTTCTAGTGTAGTTACTAACAGACCTCTGAAGGGAAGGGAAAGATTGGAGGGGGTGTTGATGAAGAGGAAGTCAGGATCAATTTATAAATAAAGGAGGATGAATTGCATTGTGGGAAGCAAAGTCCGAGTGGAAATGTTTTGGCTAATACACTTTTTTTTTTCCTCTCCTTTTTTGTTTGTTTTTGGTAGTAGCTGGTGTTTTCTTGGTGTTTTGGCCAAAGTAAAAGTTAGTTCCCCTTCCCTCCAAGTTAATTGAGGACCTCTGCGGGTGGTGTGTAGACGGCAGTCACTCTTTGCAAACGGCACTCCCTTTAAGTAGTCGCGGTTTTAGGAGGTTGGAGCAGTGAGGGCATGATTTACTACATTTTACTGAAGTGCAATAGATTTCCTCAAACATGCTGTGCCTTTTTGACGTCATTTAAAAAAAGAAAAAAGAGAAAAAAAAAAGTTTCGGTGTAAACGGTGAACTGAAGTGGATGCACTTGACCAGTATTGTGGTAACTTGAGACAAGTGGTGCTATTTAGGTTTAGGCCCTTGTACGTTTGCCCCGTTTTACAAAAAAAAAAAAAAAAAAAACTTATTTTATTGCACATCGAGAGTTTTATATAAGTCTTCAGTGTGTGTCCTTAGGCTTCCAATATTCTGTGTAAGGCTGTAAAAAAGAAGAAAAATGCAGCTTGTTTACAAAAAAGGAGGGGTTCTCGATATTTAGCCGGGATTAATTTGGGACCAGGGAATCGGCAAGGGGAATTTAGCGACTTGCACACAGATTACTAGATTCTACTTTTTTGCTGCTAGTTTGTGTAATTTATTAAGCATTTTTGAGAAATATTTATTTTTATAAACCTAAAAGTGATTTTTTTTTTTTTCTTTTCTTTTTTTTCCATGTGAACTTGACCAAAAGACCGTACAAAAACACTGGTACTTGAATGCCACCTGTATGCGTGAAACTTCTATTTTTCGGGGTAGCGTGAGCTTTTTAATGTTTAAGGTCATTTTTGAAATCACTTTTTACGTATAGACTGTAGACTTCTGGCCAAATATTCCTCCTATTTAAAACTAAATTAAAAAAATTAAAAATAAATTCAATTGGCAGCCAAAATTTAAACACCAATGCCAAGGTTTGGACAACAGATCAAAAATAATTTTCTAATATCAGTGCAAATTGTCCTAAGGTTGTTGTTTTTGGGTTTTTTTTTTTTTTTTGGTTTTTTTTTTTGTTTGTTTGGGTTTTTTTTTTTTTTAAATAAGTAATTTAATTTTGCCCCCAGTGAATGTCTAGCTGATGGCAATCTTAAAATAAAAAATACTTGTGGTCCTTCTGTTGCATTTGCAAAAAATTGATATTTGGAAACATTGTTCTCTGGTTTGGTGCTAAATTCAGCTAGTCTTAATTACGAAGCAGTTTAAAGTACTTTGGGCAAGAATTGAGGCGTTTATTCACCAACCCATTACAAAGAATATAAGTGGTGCCCTTTTTTTTTTTTTTTTTTTTTTTTTTTTGGCTTTCTGTACTAGTTTAAAAGTTGTGCACTGTATGTTTAATTGTAAGATTTTATGAAAATAAAGTTAGAAATGGCAAAGTGCAGTTTGTAGCAACCTGTGTTTTTTATTTGGATTTATATGAATGAGAGCTGGTTGTTGGAATTGGTAGTTTCTGGCATGTAGTGAACTGTTGTAAATAAATTGTAGGGATGGAATACGTGATGCCACTCTTTGTACTGGACGGACCATTGCTGTCTTGCAAAAATCTAGACCAGTGGTGTGAAACTGTTATGGTTGGCCTCGTAGGGCCAGTTGTAACTATGATAGTTTGCTGAGTAATGCATGCATTGTGGGAGATGTTTGTCAATGCATGCAAGTCGCATTTTAAGACATTCATACACCTTTTTAAGCTCTCTTACGCGGGCCACGAGTTTGGAACGTAAAAATTACATACTACAAAAACAGACAGCTTGCATCGTTTGTCTGTCCATCTCATTCCACCTACTCCTATTAGGGGTCACTATAACGATGATCCACATAATCGCTTTGGAAGACGGTTTTACACTGGGCTGCCCTTCCTAACACAACCTTCCCAAATAGTTTCTAAATATTAATCTAAAATATAATTTGTATTGACACCGCTGTACACTAGTTTTACCTCACTGCTCGAGGTGACGTTTATAAATGCAATGCAGAAGATAATATATAAATATATAATAAAAAAAAAATAAGAAAGAAACCTGCATTATACAAACAATAACGGCTTGTTATAGATTGCACACTAACGTCGTTAATTTTCGATGACGCGATCCTATATTTAACATGTATTCTATTCACCACCAGAGGGCGTCCTTGCACATAGACGTCTGCACACTTGCCAGTGCTGAATGTTATGATTGAATGGACGATGTGATGGCATATCCATACACATGTGGACGGTGGGATATAGTGCTGTAATGAAACTCCTTTTGTACATCCATTCTTCTACAAGATGGAATAAAATTCCACTTGTCCAATGGTAGCTGTGATTTTTATTTATTTATTTATTTATTGTTTTAGTGGTGCGGAACTCGTATGTAACTTGTACAATTAGGGAAAATGTACTTTGCCTAAATTTACATATGCAGACACGTGTAAGAGTACATTGTATGCTTTTTTTTGTATTAGATTCAAAACAGTTGCATTGTTAAACTTGAAAGCCGAACTCCTTCAAAATGTGTACCTAGAAAAGTTGGATATTCTCTTCTGTTCGTTTTGTTAATTGAAAATATAAGCTAGTTTGTAAGCATTGTAACTTCTACAGCATTTTTCAAGTCAAGTCAAGAGATTTTATTATCATTTCAACCATATATAGCTGACTGTGTACACAGTGAAATGAGACGACGTTTCTCCAGGACCCTGGTGCTACACAAAACACAAGAACACAATGCTGAGGACTAGACTAAGTTTGTCCTAGCTACATAACAGTGATAGGGAAGTGATAGCCCAGTGGTTAAGGTGTTGGATCTCTGGACCGAAAGATCATGGGTTCAAACCCCACCACCACTAAGCTGTCACTAGTGGGTCCTTGAACAAGCCCAATTAACTAATTGCTCAATTGTAAGTCGCTCTGGATAAGAGTCTGCCAAATGCTGCATAAAGTGCATCGTGTTCAACCTAGTGCAAACAGAGCAAAGACAGAACAAGAACTGTGTTGACAACACGAGACAATAATAACAACAACAACATTAACACAATATAAGACAAAATAAAAAACACAACAACGACCGTCACTGTGACGTAGTGCAAAGTTTTGTAAACTTGTATCACAGTTTGGCTGGTGTGCAAATGAAATCTCACCACCTGCCTGAAACGTGTGTATTTCACTGTATTATAAACGTAACTTATACACACACACACACACACACACACACACACACACACACACACACACACACGCAGGTGTTTTTTTCCGCCATTTTGGACCTGTTTAACGTTACGGCGTTACATCACCACGTCAGACGCTGTTGACAGCTGGGACTGGAGCGCTCCGCCTACACACTGTGTACTGCGTTGCCACGTCAAGAGCTCAAATATTACAATGCGTCCATGTTTCTGACATGCAATTAAAAAAAAACAACATTAATTGCTATCATGCATGCAAAATGTGTCGCAAGAATACAATTCGATGCAAACCAGAGCTGTCTGAGACAACACACTTTGTTATATATATATATATATATATATATATATATATATATATATATATATATATATATATGAAAATAAATAATAATAAATATAATCAATCAATAAAGAATAACCGGCACAAAAATCTTACCACACTTGCATAGCATTGAAAAAAAAGCGGTTTGATTAAATTTAATTATGTTTTAGTGCTACGAACTTTTAAAATAAAAAAGAATGTAATTAAAAGCGATACCCCCCCTTTAATAAATACACCGATTATAATACCGTCAACAAACGGGGCTGTAAAGTTCAAAAGGATTGCAGGACAGGAGAGGAGGGGGGGGGGGGTAACATATGGTCATGTGTGACTCCTTTAAACACCTGCTATTGGCTAATCTCCCCAGAGTGGGCGTGGTCAAGGCGACGGCGTGGGTTCGCCTATGTGACACAATTATAACAATTTTATTCTTGTGGCCAAAAAAAGTAAAAAAAAAAATTTTTTTTTTTTTGTAAAGTAAATTCGTAATTGTACTGACCGAATTCATGCATCTATCCCGCACCGCGCCCGTGCGTTTAAAAAATGTGAGAGGAAGGAGCAACTGGAAGATAAAAAAACTCATTTCCCGCAAGGATCCACGGCCGCGTTTTGTTCTAGCTTGAAGCAAAAGTTTGGGAAAAAAAAACATTTTTTAAGGAATATATATATTTTTTATATATTTTCCTGCGGCTTTTTTTTTGTTATTATAATTATTTTTTCGGGACGTCGCCGATTTCGGGCTCGGGTCGGCGCGATTCCATGCAGTCGGGCCGAGTGTCGCTCGCCGTCGCTGCCGCCGCCGCCGCCTGCGCCTGCCCCGCTGCTGCTGCGCGAAGCCTCGGCTGTGCTGGTGATGAGGAAAAGAAAATGGCGGCGGGAAAAGCGAATGAGACCGAGGAGGACTTTCCTAGGCTGACAGCGCAGGAGAGGGACAGTTTAGCTGCAATTGACAGGTCAGAAACGGACTCTTACCGGTGTCTACTGACAATAAATACATCAAATAAACAAATCGTTTCCTCGTGCCTGGCCGAGCGGACCAAAAGAAAACAAACAAACAAACAAACAAACAAAAAGAATCGCACTTTAAACGCCGTGCATTGACAACGAGCCTTCTTCTTGTGTTTGTGTTCTTTTGCTTTGCAGCTCACTGTTTGGATTTCTGAGGCTTCATGAAGATGGCGCCAGAACGAAGGCCTTGGTTTTAAAGGTTAGCTAGCAAGTTGGGTCAACTCCCCTCAACTCGGTTCTTTTTCCCCCCCTCTCCTCCTCTTTCGTCTTCTCCTTCTCCTCACCCGTGCACCGTCTCCGCACCGTCACCGTGTTTTTGTTTTGCACAAATCGCAATTCTGGCGCACGATTTTGCGGTCCAACTTTGAAAAATCCGCTCTGCGCACGCGACTCAGCCCTGTAGCTGCGCAACGCTCGAGCCTAACGAGCTCGAGCCTGGCTCTGCTCGTGCAGCGAAATAACAACAACAATAATAATAAACAATGCAAATTGGCGCAATGCTTCTTTTCAAAACGACCCTGTCAAGGGGAAAAACATGCACGCTTTTGAAATGTATTTTTTTTTTTTTTTTTTTTTTTTTTTTTTTTATTGCACGAAGTTTGCAAAACCA
This sequence comes from Kryptopterus vitreolus, assembly GCA_030449085.1. Classification (NCBI taxonomy): domain Eukaryota; kingdom Metazoa; phylum Chordata; class Actinopteri; order Siluriformes; family Siluridae; genus Kryptopterus; species Kryptopterus vitreolus. The sequence goes on along the minus strand of JACRUU010000029.1, from coordinate 4,039,569 downwards.
CCGGGAGAAACGGGATCACGCAGGATCGCTTGCTAACGTTGGCACTCGTTTCGTGCATGCTCCAAAGCTAGCCTTTATTTGTTTAATTGCCATAAAAAATAATGCCATTTCTGTCTCAAATAGTATCCCTGTATGTTTACACTATATCACCTATGGCTAATGCTAACAAGCATTATCCAGAGCGTTTAGCGTAGCTCATTCAGGCTTATTTGTTTATTTATTTTTTTAAACCCAGGATAGCATAGGAAGCACCCGGTATGCACGAGGATTCTATCTTTCAGAGCTCGAGGTTCGGGTTGTTCTAGTGCGTGCACGGATCGGGTCGGATGTCACTGCGCATGTTGATAAAGGGCGCAGGTGAGCGGCCCTGGTGTTGCTTCGAACTGGCACCGTGTTACCAAGTTGTTTTTGTGGTGGGGCTTCTGGCGCGCACCACCATCATCATCTAAAGCGGAGAAATAGGCTCTGGTTTTTGGGTCTGGGAGTAATGGCAGCCTTGGGTCGGCTCAAGATGGCGGGGGTCGGGAGGAGTGAGGACTGTTGCAGGTGACGCGACGCGAGGTTTTTTTACGCGCCCGGTTCCCACTGGTGCATATCCTATATATATATATATATATACTATATATATATATATATATATATAGATATATATATATATATATATATATATATATATATATATATATATATTTATATATTTGTATGTCAACAAATGTCTCGGCCATGTGTGTGTGGAGTTTGCATGTTCTCCCCGTGCCTCAAGGAGGTTTTTCTCCGGGTTCTCCGGTTTCCTCCCGGTCCAAAAACATGCACGGTAGGTTGATTGGCACCTTGGAAAATTGTCCCTAGTGTATGAATGTGTGTGTGTGGTGTGCCCTGCAATGGGTTGGCATTCCATCCAGGGTGTATCCTGCCTTAATGCCCATAGACGCCTGAGACATAGGCACAGACTCCCCGTGACCCGAGGGAAGATCGGATATAGCGGTAGAAGATGAATGTCAACAACAAATCCAGTGTTCATGACGGTGCCTTTTCCCCCCTTCAATCCTGCATGTGAGATGTGTAGTGTGGCAGCAGGGGTTATGTGCACTATAGAGGAGGGGGGAAACGTCACCCCCTCCACCTTCACCCCAAGTCTTTAACATTGCACCATCTTTTCAACTTTGAGGTGGTGCTCTGTGCAGCCTCCCAGTGCTCTCTGTGGTGTTTTTGTTTTTGATTTTTAATACACAAATCGTCCCTGGGTCGTCAGGTGTGCCTCAGCAGTGCAGTTGGACAGATTAGAGTTTTATTTCTACGTTGTTGTTTGTTTTTTGCGCTCTTCTTGGACTTGCTGCCAAAGAGTGCAGAGCGAAACTCCACTAGGGAAACGAAACGCGTGTCGATCACGTCCGAGCTGTGCTCGAAATTGTCGTTTGTCTTTTGACAGTGAAGCGAAACGATGCTCAAAGTCGGAGGATTATTACAAATTCCCATCATCGTTTGGCGTGTTTTCAGGGCGCGTGTTAAACAGCTTTCATTCATTCATTCATTCATTCATCTTCTACCGCTTTATATCCGATCTTCCCTCCCTCCGGTCACGGGGAGTCTGTGCCTACCTCAGGTGTTCTATGGGCATTAAGGCAGGATACACCCTGGATGGACTGCCAAGCCATCGCAGGACACACACACACACACAATCACACACACATTCATACACTAGGGACAAATTTTCAAGCTGCCAATCAACCTACCGTGCATGTTTTTGGACCGGGAGGAAACCGCCAAGTTTCGGGTCCGATTCCTGTCTCGGCCATGTGTGTGTGGAGTTTGTGCATGTTCTCCCCGTGCCTCAGGGGGTTTTTCTCCGGGTTCTCCAGTTTCCCCCCGGGTTCTCCAGTTTCCCCCCGGTCCAAAAACATGCACGGTAGGTTGATTGGCACCTTGGAAAATTGTCCCTAGTGTGTGTGTGGAGTGTGTGAATGTGTGTGTGTGTGTGTGTGTGCCCTGCGATGGGTTGGCATTCCATCCAGGGTGTATCCTGCCTTAATGCCCATAGACGCCTGAGATAGGCACAGACTCCCCGTGACCCGAGGGAAGATCGGATAAAGCGGTAGAAGATGAATGGATGAATGAATGAATAAAGCCATTGTTTTTGCTATGGTTTTTGATGACCCGATTCTTGAATTGTTTGTGGTCTTATGGTGGCACGCGTCATCGCCCATCAAAATGGCGTACAGGTCGTGCATTACGTTTCCACTGCAGGCTGGAGTTGTTATTGCTGGATATATTGGAAACTATTCCTGCGTTGTTCGAGCCAGATCATAACTACGTTTATGCTTTAACATTGCAGAATTCGTATCTGTCTCAGACCTTATGTTTGCAAAAATTGTATGAAATAGTCTCATCCGATTGGTTGATTTGAAAAATAAATAAATAAAATCAGTCATCCCAATAACCCACAGTATCACGTGTCGTTTTCTGTATTGACCTAATCGCAATACTATTACGAAAAACACATACTTTTATTAATAGAAAGATTTCCGGACAGAAGTTTATTCAGGATATTTGGCATTTGAGTATGATTCCAATATAACGTGTAGGAAGGAAAATATAGTTTTATAATCATTTTTATAAGTTATCCAAATGTTGTGCAGTGAAAGTAAACACCAAATCAGTGTAGCGGTTAAATGTACTTCCTCAAAAAGGCCCGCGTGTGGTTCGAGCGTGCATCTTTACACTGCAGGGGATTGGTGGGAGCAGTGCGGACTTCCCGCGGTGTAACAGGCGCTTCCCTGAAGCGACACAACACAAATATCGCTTATTTTATGAGGCGTGTCCGAATATTTCTGGTTCATTATGAAACCGTGGCAGAGCGTTATGTTGAAATAAGCGATGCCGTGTTTGTGGGATTAACGTCTTGTTTTTGACACTATTTAATCCCAGAATACGCCGCTGGTGGTTGACTTTACTATTCCACTTGGTTTTTATGGTATTGACTGGTTGCCTTTTTAGTCCCCCAGGCTGCTTATTTATTTATCCATTTACTTTATGTCTAAGAAAACGATCCCTTTTTGTTTGTAACTAGAGTTGGGCGATACGGCATATAGATTGAACCTCAATTTGAGGTTTTTGCGCCGTCATGTTTATCCCGCATCGCCACACGCACACACCTCCACATTGAACGACGTGGATGTGTTTGGGGTGCTGGAATAAATGAGTCGTGCTGCTTCCTTTAGTCGTCGCAGATTTTAGGCCAATGTTACCGCGGTGCTTTGGTTTGTTGAACTTCTGATGTTGCAAACACGAACCATTTCCATACGACCGATGAAACCCCGCCCCTCCCGGAAACGAGCTCTTCGGATTCGTCAGAGCGCCGCTGTGTTGTATTTTTCGTAATTTCGTGTAATTTGGGTCGGGAGGCGAAGGACTACGGAAGCTCGCTGGGTCAAACCGGGGTGAAATTGTAAAATCGACTCTAATTAATCGATAGTGACGATTAAGATGTACTTTTAAGCTGTGTTTTTGTTTTCCGAATGACATCAATATCGATTCAGGATTTTGTTTCTCAATGGCTGTATAACAACAATTTAATGTACAGTAAACAAAAGTTAAAAAGGAAAAGTGGTGGAAGAGCATTCATTCATTCATCTTCTACCGCTTTATCCGATGTTCACTCGGGTCACGGGGAGCCTGTGCCTATCTCAGGTGTCTATGGGCATTAAGGCAGGATACACTCTGGATGGAATGCCAACCCATCGCAGGGCACACACACACACATTCACACACACATTCATACACTAGGGACAATTTTCCAAGGTGCCAATCAACCTACTGTGCATGTTTTTGGACCGGGAGGAAACCGGAGAACCCGGAGAAAAGGGAGGTGGAAGAGCAGTTTGAATAAAATAGAAATGAGTGTTAAGACTTTGTTAAAGAGCAGGAATAAGAGGCCTGTGATTGGCCGGTTTCAGTTTATTTCATTTTAAATTAGTCCTTTTGGGGGGGGGGGTTTGGCTTTCTTTAGTTTTATTGGTGTTTCACAGAGAATGCACTCTTAAGATCTCACGGGAGCCGTTGTGGTACTGTGGTTCTCTCACCTGATCTTTATGGTATAAGTGGTTTCCCACACAGTCCACCACTTTACTGTCACAGTGCTGTTTATTTCTGTCTTCAGCATCCTCGAATGGAGTGAAATGTGCATTCATGGGCGTGCACCATTCACGACCATTCACAGATTTTTATTATCTTATTACTAATTATCTCGCAGCAAAATATTTGAATTAGAGTTTGAGTGATTTTGGATTTTTCCCGATAACGATAATTAGGTTAATCAACCGAGAGTTTTTAAAATGCATACTTAAGGAAGACGCATGAAAATGTGCATTAAATATGTGATGTGCATTAAAATGTGAATTAAATAAATATGAATATATTCAGTATTAAATAGGGTAGGTGGGCTCTGGAGCGAGACGTCACGGGTTCGGATCCCAGCCGAGCTGCCACTAGTGGGCCCTTTAGCAAGGCCCTTAACCCCCAAATTTACTCAGCCAGTCCCATCCATTAGTTTTGCACAAGCCATTTCCTGGTGCAGGTCCCGAACCTGGATAAATGGGGAGTGTTGCCTTAGGAAGAGCATCCAGCGTGACGTGTGTGTATTCTAAAATGCGGACCATCCGCTTTGGTGCCCCCTACTGGTAGCAGGGGAAATCAAAAATAATAAAGGTTTTTAGAACAGCTAATGCACAATATAAATCGCTGAACTGATTTATAAATTAAAGATAGAAAATATTGCATGATATTTAAGATAATTGCTTTGTGGTTGCTAAACTAAGTCACTTGGAAGATAGTAGTATAACCAACAACGACTGCTCCGCCGATTTCACGCTATGCTGTTTATTTTCGGGTTACTTCGTTTGCTTTCTGTCAGTAAAAGCGGATTTTACACACACATTAAGCAAGTAGGGGTTTACTGGGGTGTTTTCCTAGTTTAATGCGTTGAGTGATCTGATTTATGTTTAATTATTAAACTACTCTTTGTGTTTATGCTGAGGACGTAGAACCTACATAAAGGGTTATTTATAATGCCATGTAATAGTCATTGATCATCCCTTATATAAATAACTAGGTGTGTCTTTGCATTTGGCAGACGCCCTTATCCAGAGCGACTTCGAGCTCGGCAGTGGAGGGTTGGAGGGTGGAGGGTTATGGGCCCGAGCGGCTCCCGGGTAGTGACATGTAAAACCGCAGAATTTTAACGACAGTGTACTTTCATTTTCCCTCGACTACGTCTGTGCACCGCCACTGGTAAACAATAAATAGGCACTAACTGTTTGAAGAGAAGCTAACTTTCCCTTGTTTCTCCGTTTTGTTCCGAACTAAATGCAAATCACAGTTCATAACACATGAAATGCACACGAGGATCTGTCACTGACTTCCTGTAATGTGTCGGTATGAACATTCGCCCCTGCAGTGACCCCCCCCCCCCCCAAATTTATATATTTATTTATTTAATATGTTTGTAAGCGCTACTAACACGTCATCCGATTCGCCCCTTTTCTAGGCTGTTCGCTGCTATGAATCTCTGATCCTGAAAGCTGAAGGAAAAGTCGAGCCGGAGTTATTCTGCCAACTTGGTCACTTCAATCTTCTTCTCGAGGATTACTCAAAAGGTGAGCTACACTTAACATTCTCCTGGAAATGCTATGTTAAATTTTATCGCCTTTTTTTCTCTTTTTTCCAGCTTCTCTCTCTCTCTCTGTATTCTCCATCTCATTCTGCTTATGTGTGTTCGCTCATGTTGTATTTGAAATAACAAATCTGCTATAATGTACTGTAATTATCATTTCTGTTTTTTTAAATGTCTTCATCTTAGTGAGTTTTCTCAATTCTATATCACATTACATTAGTAATCTTTTTTGTTGTTCTTGCTATATGCTGTATGAATTCCAGTGTGTTTTTGTCCTCTTTTTTTTTTTTTATTACAGCATTATCAGCATACCAGAGGTACTACAGTTTACAGTCAGACTACTGGAAGGTAAATACAATTGTCGTCATGTGACCCCTGGCTGATTTTATGTGCAACCAGGGAACTGTTGGGCTTATAAAGTTTATTCTTTGCTTAATATAGTAACGGTTCCCCTTGTGCACCCAAAGCGACTGGGACTTGTTGAAGCGTGGACTCCACAAAGCCTTTAATGGTGGTCCGAATCATATCATATCATATCATATATAATTATGACTGCATTCATTTGACCTTTTCCTGTAATTGCCAGACATTCCACCAGGTGGCGCACGAGGCGCGGTGATGCATCAAGTATTAATATTACATTTGGAAATAAAATGCCTTTTTGGTTGAAATAATATATCAAATCCTATTTTATTCAAATAGAAAAAAAACAATAGGGTATTGGTCGTAGAAACAAGTATATGTTTCTACTTCTCGTCCAATTAATCAAATTCGCTCGATCTGGATGGCGTTTTTTTTTTTTTTTTTTTTTTTTTTTTTTAATTTATGTTTATTTTTTATTTTTTTGTTAACGACGACGAGCCGCAATGAAGTAGGAGTAAGGAGGCCATATTTTTTTTTAATGTAAGGAGTTCATGGTACAGATAATTGTGTGAAAATGTAAACAGTAGAAGTAAAAAGTCGGCTGAAAAAAAAATTACTCCAGTAAAATATAGATACCCAAAATTTCCACTTAAGATAACGAAGTATTTGTACTTCATTACTTGACGCCGCCGCCCCCTTTTCTTTTTATTTGTCATTGTTGTGACTGTTTTCTAAAGTTTAATAATAATAAAATGCGGAGAGACTAAACAAACTTGGCGCTTTAATACGTTCCTGAGGGAATTTGCATAAATTTCACGTATTTCTTTTGGGTTAAACGTGTTCGATTAAAATTATTACCCATATGAAGCTGTTAATAATCTTATGATAATCTGTGCTCTCTAACCTTATAACTTTTTCCCCTTTCTTTTTAAAGAATGCTGCCTTTTTATATGGCCTAGGTATGGTGTACTTCCATTACAGTGCATTTCAGTGGTAAGTACCAGTTAAGAGTGATTGTGTGGATACGATGTGTTAAATTGGTTTATTAAATATGTGAAATATAGCACTATATTGATTATCGCGGTGATGAATTGCCCGTCTAAGCTTGTTGTTATTGATTCTGCCTGTATGTAATTTCCCCCGTTTTATCAGCCATCAGCTGGGA
>JACRUU010000029.1:4012373-4027373 GCA_030449085.1 Kryptopterus vitreolus | reverse complement strand
GCTACTCGAGTATTGGGAAAGTGCAGGATGCATTCATTTCTTACCGGCAGTCCATAGATAAATCGGAGGCCAGCGCAGACACCTGGTGCTCCATAGGGTACGGGCGTGAAATATATTTTTCCTATTTTTATTTATTTATTTATTTATTTATTTATTTGTCCTGAATACATTGCCGCTAAACTCCCGCCCCGATCTGCTCCCTCAGCGTGCTGTATCAGCAGCAGAATCAGCCCATGGATGCCCTTCAGGCGTACATCTGCGCCGTGCAGTTGGACCACAGTCATGCTGCCGCCTGGATGGACTTGGGCACTCTTTACGAGTCCTGCTATCAGCCCCAAGACGCCATCAAGTGCTATATCAATGCCACACGCAGCAAAGGCTGCAGCAACATCGCAGCGATCACTGCCCGCATCAAATACCTGCAGGTAAACGCGTCACTGCCCCCCAACCCGATATTTACCACGTACACGTCCGATTCTTACCTGCTGAGCCGTTTTGTGTGCGTGTGTGTGTGTGTGGGTGTTATTGGCCGTCAGTAACCATGAATGGTGTGATTGTTTTTTTTTGTATGCAATTATAGTCGCTACTCGAGGATTTAATTAGGTTCTGAACATTTCATCATTTTACATTACATGTTTTTATTTTATTTTTTATTTTTTCCCCTTCCAGTATTTTTAGTTCATTGCCATATCCCCCCCCCTTCTTAGTGAAAGAGGCAAGTTTTCATGCTTTATTTACAATAGGACTTGCACTACAGTGTGACCTTTTACCTCGACCAGGCCTGAGATCACGTCTGTGAACTGTTCCGACGTCCACGCATAGATGTGTTAAAAATGTTTCTCTCACGCGTTCTCGTTCCTAGGCTCAGTTGTGTAACCTCCATCACACTAGTCTACCGAGTAAAAGTAAAATGCTTCCTAGTATTGAGGAAGCATGGAGCCTCCCAATCCCCGCAGAGCTTACCTCAAGACAGGGAGTCCAGCTCACATCTCAGCAGGTGAGACCAGATATAGACGCACACGCCGCTCACACTAATCCCTGAACCTCACATCCACACACACACACACACACACACACACACACACACACACACACGCACGCACTCCTAACTCACACGTATGATTTATGGCTTTATCGCCGTAACTAATGCTGCTCACTTTTTCCTCTTTTTGTGGGTCCGTGAAAAGATGTTTTAAATAAATAAATAAATAAATAAATAAATAAATGGCGCATTAGATTTAGTTTGTTTTCTGTCACAGGTGTAGGCAGACACCGTAATCGTCACAAAAGCGACACGCGCTACGTAGGCGAATGTTTGTGTGCACTATCATATGGTGTGTGTGTGTGTGCATTTTGAACATTCCATTCCACTCCCCATATGCTCCACTTTTCTGGAGTGTGCTTATTAAGTAAAAGGTCCTGATGTGCAGCGAACGACCCGGAGCAGCGCTGAAGTTGGATCTCTGTCGCAGAACCCTCCTTCATTTACAGCATTTGGCAGACGCCCTTATCCAGAGCGACTTACAACTGATCAATTGAGGGTTAAGGGCCTTGCTCAAGGGCCCACTAGGGGCAGCTTGGTGGTGGTGGGGTTTGAACCCGTGATCTTCCGGTCCAAAGTCCAACACCTTAACCACTGGGCTACACCACCCAGCGTACACCCGTCCCTTGTGTACAGGGACATGCTGGAGAAGCACTTTGGGTCTTTGATACTCAGAAGTACTTTTAATGCAAAAGGCGTCCTTATACAGTTGCATGCGACTGAACAGTTTAGGGAAGAAGTGCATATGGCTGGAAAAATCCAGCCGTCCCAATCGTTTTGTCCGTGTATTGTGAATACATGAATTATTTTGTCACATTAGTATGAATCGTAATGATTTGTAATGATCAAATCAGCTGTGCTTTTTCTTTTTTTTCCTTTCAAAGATTAAAAAAAAAAAAAAAGTTATAAACCACTGTTTTAATCGATTTCCCCATCACTGTCAATAGTTTACACACTCAAATCAATAAATTTGTGATCGGAGTGACTTGACAAGGGCCAGATCGTGACCGGCTAGGACGTGTATAAAACGCCAGGTACGGGACTATAGTGTGAACGTATGACGAGCAGTGAACTGGAGGCAGGGCCGTGAGCATTACTTAAGCATTACCTGAGCATGCAAGACTTGATCGAATACCCCATGACCACTAATCTTGACGGTGTTTTTCAAACTGGGTGGCCACCAGATGGCGCTACAGAAAGCATTAAAAACTTTTTTCCTGTATGTCAGGACTGTCAACCTATGTAAACTATGATGTATTAAAAAAGTGTGTGTGTGTGTGTGTGTGTGTGTGGTGTGTATATATATATATATATATATATATATATATATATATATATATATATATATATATATATGAGAGAGAGATAGAGGTGTGTGTGTGTGTATATAAGTCTAAATTAAGCTAGTGCACTCCTTCGACTTATTTTCGATGCATGTGCAAAGTATGTATTGTGCACAGCCCTATTGCATGGGTGTGTGTGTGTATATGTGTGTATGGAGCTGAACAGTGTTAAGGTATTTATTTATTTATTTATTCTCCCCCCTCTCCAGCTTGTCAGCTTGTGGTAGAATGTGTTTTTTTTCAGCCCTGTGTGTGTGTGTGTGTGCGTGTATTGTCTGCCAGGCGGTTTGGCAGTTTGAAAAGAGGCTGTGTGGAGTGTGATTGGTGCGTTTGATCATTTTAGCGGCCCGGCTCTGACATCTGGACAGGTGAAAGTCCTCGACTGCCTTCAGCTCCTTGTGCTGAGGTTCTGAGCCGCCCTGGTGAATAGTTGGCAGACTTTCTAGTTATATCTGTTGTAGCAGGAAGCTATCGCGGAGTGCTAATACAGATTACAAAGCTGTATATACAGACAAGGGCGTGCATCAGGAAACATTCACGTCTCTATATGCGTCTAATCTTTTAATGAAGCGACTTGTAGAGAAACCACTGTGATAATCACAGAGATCAATGGTAGATTTTTTTTTGTTAATAAATAAATAAATACAATTGACTTTGTTGTTAGCAGTGTATTCCCGTCGGTTTTAAGGATGCACACTCCAAAAATGTAATTCTGACAAAAAGCTGAAAATTGTTTCTGCATTTACTGGTTCCTAGAATATGGATTTCAAGGCTCCTGACTGACAGTCGGTGTTCTGTGTGTTCATAGGAGTTATTATTATTATTATAAAGCAGAATCATGGACTATCAACAACGAATTAACTACAATTTACATTATAACGCATCTCACTGAATTGCACTTTTTATAGCAAGCCTGAGAGCTACTATGTGCTCCTTGGGGGCTACCTGGTGCCCACGGGCACCACGTTGGTACCCCTGCCCTATACTATACCCTGTAGGGGCACGGTGGCGTAGTGGTTAGCACGCTCGCCTCACACCGCCAGGATCCGGGTTCGATTCCCGTCTCGGTCATGTGTGTGTGTGGAGTTTGCATGTTCTCCCCGTGCCTCAGGGGGTTTTTCTCCGGGTTCTCCGGTTTCCCCCCGGTCCAAAAACATGCATGATAGGTTGATTGGCACCTTGGAAAATTGTTCCTAGTGTATGAATGTGTGTGTGAATGTGTGTGTGTGCCCTGCGATGGGTTGGCATTCCATCCAGGGTGTATCCTGCCTTAATGCCCATAGACGCCTGAGATAGGCACAGACTCCCCGTGACCCGATGGAAGATCGGATAAAGCGGTAGAAGATGAATGAATGAATGAACTATACCCTGTGTAAGCCGTAGTGATGCTCACCAATATCAGAGAGTTTATCTCCCTGGGAAATCTGAAGCTTATTCGAGACTCTGCGGGTGTAAAACGTTGTAGACGAAGAATGTGCTGCCCTTCGCCCATCGATGTTCCACGATAAAGTCACGTGGCAGATCCCAACCAGCCTTAATTTAAGTTACTAGCAAAATGGGGCATATTAAAAAAACAACAACTGGTGATTGTGTTTATCAGAGATTGAATTTTAAAGCAAACAATAGAGAATTGATTGTTTTTGAGCTTTACATTTCTTTATTGTATGCGATATTACGCCTATACAGGCGCTTCCCATCCTGCGAACGATTTACGTTTGTTCGTAGTATGAATTTGTTTGTGGCGTTCACCATTGACATGTCTCCTAACTATATACTGCATTCCTGGATGCCACACTTAAGTTGCAAAAAACAATAACACTTTAAAAATGAATAGAGTACAAAATAATACAGTAATGTATACAGTAAGTATTGTACTTACCATGGATTGTGGATGGTGGGAGGACGCTCTGCATTCGTTCCGTTCCGTGACTAGCGAGATTTTACTTTTGTGGTTTGTTCGTATCGCGAAAGTTCCTAAAGCGTTCGCTCATAGGCTGGGGAGCGTCTGTATTTAGTTTTTTTTTTTTCATGTTCTTGCTAGAGTGTATATGATAAAAACATATACATCCTGGTGCAAGCAATTATGTTGATATTCAGTCTATTAATGTGGCGTCTGGAGATTTCAGCATTATTATTTTTTTTCTTTCCCCCCTTTCATGCATTTTCATTCCTGTCAGATAATCCACATGTTCATTTAGAATGCTAAAGTGAATTTGAAGTGAATCAGCACCTCCTCCCCCCCCCCATCTCCCTTATATTATTGGTCCTCCTAACTTAAAAATGCCACGTGTATTGCATTTAATGACACGGGAAGGCTTAATTGACAGTTAAATGAGCATCTAGAAAAGATAAGTTGGAAAACGTACCCTTGTAAATATAGTCTTTACTTTGCTCATTCGGTATGTAACACAATATTTTTTTATTACCCCCCCCCCCCTTTCTGCAGGTAAGTAAACCCCACACCAGTGCAGGAGGGCTTCTGATGGAGGCACATGGCTCTGTGCAGTCCCTGCCACCCCACACCGGTCCTCTCGGCCAAGATGACAACGAGTCAAATCATGCTAAGAGGAAGAGGACTTCCAGTCCCATTAAGGTATTTATTTATTTATTTTCCCCACCCTATTGAACAGTAGTATTCTTTCCATACAAGTAATTTGTCCAATGTGGCCTCTGTAAATGATGTTGGTCCTTACTACTTAAAAATGTCCCGTATATTGCATTTATTGACGTGAGTGGATTAATTGGCGGTTAAATTAGCTCCTATTAACTTGTAAAATTATTATATGATTTTGCAGAGTATTGCCGGGTGGGGAAATAACTCATCCGAGCAGCAAACTCCAAACTGGCACCTTTCACCGCAAAAACTACAAGTGAGTCGGCTTGGTTCTGGTGGTGTTTACGGCGGCATGTTTGAGTTTTAGCCTAGTCTTTGTGCGACATTTTAGTTTTTATTAGTTTTTAGTCACTTTTTTAGTTGTCAATTTCTTTTAGTCAAACTAAAAGTCTGAGCATTTTAGTCGCATTTTAGTCAGAATTACCCATGACTATTTTTGTCAATAAAAAATAACATTAGTCTCTTTTTACTAATGCAATTCTCTTTAACCCAGGCAGTATAGTATATGTACCTAGTAGTATACATTTAAAAAAAAGCTTATCTTATTATTCAATCCATTCCAGACACGGATACAACATTTTTTTTTTTTAACCAACCAAACATGTTAAAAGTCCACACACACACATATGGAAATAAAATAGCACCACTGTTTATTTTTTGTAGCTGTTGGAGCAAATGCGGGCAAACAGGGCGAGTCTGAAACCAATGCAGCTGCAGGTGTTGGAGCAGCTGGAAGCTCAGCTCTCAGCAGTGCAGTTGCACCAGCAACAGGTTCGTTCTGCTTAGTTCAATACCCTCTCTATGCTCCAGGGGGCGCTGTATAATAAAAAAAAAACAAAAAACCTGTGATGCACTGTTCTGTAATGTGTTTATATAACACATAAAAGGCTTGTAAAGGCAAAATAAAGGTCAAATATTTGATTTTTAATGTGAATATTTTATTTCTTATGTGAATAGCTTATCAGATCAATAATACATTGTGTTGTTTTTGTTGTTGTTGTTTATCTGAAAAGATGGGAAAGAATGAAGCTGGGCAGATGCGCCCCTCTCTCCCCAATGGCCCCACCCCTGCTCCTTCATTACCCCGCCCTCACATCCCCGCGCTTCGTCCCCCCGGCGCTTCTCAGCCACTGGCCAATGGGCCACACCCTTCAAGTCCCCAGCATCCCTCAGTTGGCAATAATCACACCCCACGAGCGGGAACCAATGGAGACGTGCCTTACCTGCACTCTAACATACTACCTCAAAACTGCACAAGCCTGGGTGATGCGTGGAAGAGCCAGCATCTTAGTACCACTCAGGTTTGCCCCTAGTGCACTTTCATTGTTTCAGCCCCCTAGAAATGCTGGACTTTAGGTACCAGACTTTGTGTTTATTCTTTCTTTTTCAGGGTCTTCAAAAAGGCCCCGGTTCACATTGGGCAGGTCCCAATGGGGAAAGGGCGCACTCTTCCTGTGGCTGGGCTGATGCCGGCCCTCACAATCAGGTCGGACATTCCACTGCGACCCCTACCAACTCTTCTGAGCCAGCCGCCGGTCCCCTTTCCTCCTCGTCCCCATCCTCGGCTTCTTTGTCCACCGCTTCCGCGCACACAGCTACCTCAGGCGTTCCCCCCACCAAAGAGAGCGAGCATGCGCAGGGCGGCTGTGCCAGTGCAGCCAACCACCACAGCCCCAAGCACACGCCTGGCTCGCCGGCTACCCACTCCTCAGGCAACCCGCAGCTCGGAGCTCCGGCGACGGCCATGGAGGGACTGCCCTCAAGTTCCAGGCTTAACCACGCGCACCCGGGCGCAAATTCGGCCGCCTCCTCGCCCGCCTCGGCGCTGTCGGCCACTTCGCCCTCACCCAACACCAACGAGCCCCCCAACACGGGTAGCTGTACCAAGCCTGCCTCGGCCACAGTTAACGGCAGCGCACAAGGGCCGTGTTCCGACGACTCGCAGAGCCCGCGAAAGGCCGAGCCGCCTGAGGAATGTCACAAAGCCGGCTCCCTTCTCAGAAGCGTGCATTCGTCCTCCACCGTATCCATTTACCCGACCTCTTCGGACATTCTTAAAGCGTGCAGGTAGACGGGATATTTCCGGGGTTTAGAAACATCTTCCTCTCTCAGGTTGTAATTACTATTTATAGTTGGACTATTTATTTACATGAGGGAGGGTGTAGCTCTGTGGTTTAAGTCACTGGGCTACTGATTGGAATGTTGGGGGTATGTCTGTCTGTCTATCTGTCTTTCTCTCTGTCTATCTATCATGCAAAGAAGTTCTGTCTGTCTGTCTGTCTATCTATCTATCTATCTATCTATCTATCTGTCTGTCTGTCTTTCTCCATGTCTAACTATCATGCAAAGAATATCTATCTATCTATCTGTCTGTCTGTCTGTCTGTCTTTCTCTGTCTATCTATCATGCAAAGATCTAGTCTACTATCTATCTTCTATCTATCTATCTATCTATCTATCTATCTATCTTTCTATCTGTCTTTCTCTCTGTCTATCTTTCATGCAAAGAAGTTCTGTCTGTCTGTCTATCTATCTATCTATCTTATCTATCTATCTATCTATCTGTCTGTCTGTCTTTCTCTCTGTCTGTCTGTCTGTCTGTCTTTCTCTCTGTCTATCTATCATGCAAAGCAGTTCTATCTATCTATCTATCTGTCTTTCTCTCTGTCTATCTTTCATGCAAAGAAGTTCTATCTATCTATCTATCTGTCTGTCTGTCTGTCTGTCTGTCTGTCTTTCTCCATGTCTATCTATCATGCAAAGAAGATCTATCTATCTATCTATCTATCTATCTATCTATCTATCTATCTATCTATCTATCTATCTATCTATCTATCTATCTAGCGAGGAGAGCGAGGAGCGAGCGCTCGTCTATCGCGAGGCTAGCGCTCAGCGCTCTAGCGAGCGCTCGCGGCGCGCTCGCGGAGACGCGATAGAGGAGAGAGCTCGGGATGGGAGCGCGCGAGCGAGATAATGACGAGCGATCTATGAGAGCGAGCTATCGATCGATCGAGCGAGCGAGCTCGCTAGCGAGCGATAGCGTCGCTCGCTCGCTCTCGCTCGCGCTCGCGCTCTCCTCTCTATCTCTATCTATCTCTCTCTCTCTCTCGCTATCTAGCTCTCTATCTATCTATCTATCTAGTCTATCTATCTCTATCTATCTATCTATCTATCTATCTATCTATCTATCTATCTATCTATCCGCTCCTCTCTCTCTCTCTCGTCCTCTCTCTCTCTCTCTCTTCTCTATCTCTCTCTCTCTATCTCTCTCTCTCTATCTCTATCTATCTATCCTATCTATCTATCTATCTATCTATCTATCTATCTATCTATCTATCTATCTATCTATCTATCTATCTATCTATCTATCTATCTATCTATCTATCTATCTATCTATCCAGCAGACACACATATATATGCATGCAAACAAATAAACTGTTATGAATCTACTGCAAAAAGCAAGAATATCAGTTAAACTGAAAATAAATGATATGCAGGCACAATTTTGGGAGCGACTTAAATATAGCCTGCTGGAGAAAATAACACATTTATGCATGAACGGGCACGGGACAAATCTTAAATATTTATTAAGGATGGTGCAAAACAAAAACAAAAATCCAGATTTGCATTGTCAGTAATTTTCATTTTCTATTCGTGCAGAAATCTTGGGAAAAATGGTCTTTCAAGCAACAGCATCCTGCTGGATAAGTGCCCTCCACCCCGACTTCCCGCCCCTCCGTCACCCCCTCTGCCAAAGGACAAGCTCAACCCCCCCACGCCCAGCATTTATGTGAGTGCATTACCACTAATGATTTGCATAACGAGGGGCCTTTTTGTTTGTTTGTTTTTAATTCCCTGTACATTTTGTTTGTTTATGCATCTAATCTTTGTAGCTGGAAAACAAGAGAGATGCATTTTTCCCCCCACTGCACCAGTTCTGCACCAACCCATCCAACCCGGTCACGGTCATCCGTGGCTTGGCAGGAGCCCTCAAACTCGGTACGTCTTTGTTTTTTGTGTGCGCCAGGAATAAATTCATTCGTTCGATTTTACACGCGTGATAT
The DNA here is from genome assembly GCA_030449085.1 of Kryptopterus vitreolus. NCBI lineage: Eukaryota > Metazoa > Chordata > Actinopteri > Siluriformes > Siluridae > Kryptopterus > Kryptopterus vitreolus. The sequence continues at coordinate 4,018,311 of JACRUU010000029.1, read as the reverse complement.
GTTTGAGTGTTTATTTTATAGGATGGAAATGTAATTATTTCTGTCTTCGCTCATCTCCTCAGACTTGGGTCTGTTTTCCACTAAAACGCTAGTGGAGGCGAACCCGGAACACCTTGTGGAGGTCCGGACGCAGCTGTGCCAGCCGGCCGACGAAAACTGGGACGCCAGCGGAACCAGAAAGCAGTGGCGATCCGAGAGCAGCCGGTCCCTTACCACCATTGCCAAGTATGCCCAGTATCAGGCGACGTCTTTCCAGGAGTCACTACGGGTATGGCCAACACCAACAAATGCCCCAAAGGAAAAAAATCATTTATTTATTTTTAAAAAAAAAGTGTGTATTTGTGTGTGTGTGTGTGTGTGTGTGTGTGTGTGTGTGTGTGTGTGTGTGTGTGTGTGTGTGTGTGTGTGTGTATGTATGTATGTATGTATGTGTATGTATATATATATAGATAGATAGATAGATAGATAGATAGATATAGAGATATATAGATATAGATATCATTCATTCATCTTCTACCGCTATATCCGATCTTCCCTCGGGTTACGGGGAGTCTGTGGCTATCTCAGGCGTCTATGGGCATTAAGGCAGGATACACCCTGGATGGAATGCCAACCCATCACAGGACACACACACACACACACACACACACATTCACACACTAGGGACAATTTTCCAAGGTGCCAAAAAAAAAAAACCCTGAGGCATGGTGGAGAACATGCACAAACTCCACACACACACATGGCAGAGACGTAAAAGAATAATAACATACGTGTCCGCTATTGTTTATCTGTTTTTAGCCGGTGTTTTGAGGTTTGCCCCTGTCATGTCATATCCCGCAGCACCACACACACACCTCACTCATTCAACGAATGTGGTTCTGTTTGAGGTGCTGGAATACATTATTCGTGCTGCTTCCTTTAGGCAGATTTTACAGCCAGGCTTCGGCTTGTTTGACCGTCTGAAACCCCGGCAGTGTCGCGGCTTGTGCTTATCTTACTGGAAACGGCTGACCTTTATTAAGCAACAATATCGGATGAATGCGCTCGGTAAAGAACGACGCAGCCCAAATCTCTTTAGTGAAAAAGAAAGAATTCGGACTCGCCGTTCCAGTACTTTCGGTGGACAAGTTCGAACAAATACGATCAATCCGGAAATTGGTACGTGCCAGATCCTGGGTCAGTGGCAGCTCATGCTGTGTGTTGTATTTTTGTCTGATTTTTTTTTTTCCTTTTGTTTTTAGGAGGAGAATGAAAAAAAAGGCCAGAAGGAGCTCTCAGACTCTGAAATGTCAACCTCTGAAAAGTATGTGATATATATATATATATATATATATATATATATATATATATATATATATATATATATATATATATATATTTTTTTTTTTTGTTTGTTTTTGTTTGTTTTTGTTTTTGCTGCATCTTTGTATGTCAAATCTTCCTCCTCTCTCTCTCTCTCTCACGCGCGCTAGTGTTACGAGACGACGGAAAGCTCCTTTCAAGCAAATTAAATTCGGGACGAATATCGACGTTTCCGATGAGAAAAAGTATGTGGTTGATGTTTGTAAATTTCCTAAATAGAAATAAGTGATGTAAACAGCAGCATTGTATATTCAAAGGTGCTGAGAGAGTTATTTATTTATTTATTTATTTTCCTCCAGGTGGAAGCTCCAGCTCCAGGAGCTGAGCAAGCTGCCGGCGTTCGCTCGGGTCGTGTCCGCGGGGAACCTGCTCAGTCATGTGGGCCACACCATTTTAGGCATGAACACTGTCCAACTATTCATGAAGGTCCCTGGCAGTCGAACACCTGGTTAGTGACCTTTATTTTTTTCTTCGACCAAATCGACCTTTTCTCGCTCATTACGCCCGAGTCGTTCATATCTGGACCGCTGAAATGTTCCCGCTGCGCCCCTTCAGGTCACCAAGAGCATAACGACTTCTGCTCCGTCAACATCAACATCGGCCCGGGCGACTGCGAGTGGTTTGCCGTGCCCGAGCCGTACTGGGGGGTAATGAGCGAGTTTTGCGAGAAGAACAACGTCAACTTCTTGATGGGTTCGTGGTGGCCCAACCTGGAAGACATGTACGAGGCGAACGTCCCGGTGTACCGCTTTATCCAGCGCCCCGGAGACCTGGTTTGGCTCAACACGGGCACGGTGCACTGGGTCCAGGCTATCGGGTGGTGCAATAACATCTCCTGGAATGTAGGCCCTCTGACTGGTATGTGGTTTGTGTGGCGTTTGCATCTTCGTGCTTAAACTTGAGTGAAATGTTTAGTGGTTATAGCACTGCATTTACTGACGATTCATGACTTTGGACCTCGGTAGAGCTGGACGATTATGACCTATAAATTGAATCTCAGATTTTTTTTGTGACCAAATTCGATTTTGGATACAGTGAGAAAATGTGTTCGCTTGTGTTCGCCCCCCCTCCACAGCACATCAATACAAACTGGCTGTAGAACGGTACGAGTGGAACAAACTCCAGTCTGTCAAATCGGCAGTTCCCATGGTGCATCTCTCCTGGAACATGGCGAGGAACATCAAAGTGTCTGACCATAAGCTCTTCGAGATGATCAAGTGAGTTTTTCCGTTGGCAGATAAATTTCCTCCAATTTGCAGAAATTCCCTAGAATTCCCGAGCGCCTCCCCAGTGGCGGGAGTCCTCCATGTGCGTGATGGGAACCTGTCTAAAACGTGGCCCGTTATCTCCAGGTTCTGTTTGCTGCGGACGCTTAAACAGTGCCAGAAAGTAAAAGAAGTGCTGAAAGTAGCAGGAAAGGAAACCATATGGCAGGGAAGGAGCAGAGACGAACCTGCACGCTACTGCACCATCTGTGAGGTGGGTTTTATGTCGAGATCTATTTATTTATTTATTTTTAGGGGTCTAAAGATGCGCTGGTTGTGTTGTTTGTTTATTTAATTTAATCTGGCAATCAGGGTCCGAGCACTTGCTATAATAAGCGCTGGAAATGTATTGAAATGAGATTTTCCCCCCAGTGTATAAACTTTATATAAAAATAGTTGGTCCTACAGAGGAATACAAATATGAGCTGGAAGGTTTTTCTTTCGTCGTCTTTTCCCTCTTTTCTATTTTCTTCCGCATTGTCTCCTCTTTCTTTTTCTTGCATCACGGAAATTGGCTACGAGATTGTATTTGAAGTCAATCAGCTTTCAGCATTAAATTGGCTACTTGGATTGGCCACTAGGGGGTGATGTTTCTATTCATTCCGTATACAGCAGCTGTAATTGGTTGGGAATTTGGTCTTCGTTGTTCTTCGTTGTTCGAGTTTAATCCATAAATTTCATCCATAAATTGTATCACAATCAGTCAATTTTTGACTGATTTATAGTAAATTTTTCTGTCTAAACAAAATTCTCTTCCTTTTTTTTTTTTTTTAATTAATTTTATTTCTTCAAACTCAGTGTAGCTATTAAATGACTGGTTGAAATTTACTGGCTTATTTTTATTTGCTATTGTATTACTTAAAAACAAACCTCTCTTTTAGAGAATCAGCAATTAAAACTCGATGTTCATTTACTGAAACTTTGCCGCCAAGATCCGACTTCCTTAGACGATATTTGATGGAGGCGCTCGGACCATGATGACTACCGCATGTTGTTTTATTCATGTGCAATTTTTTAACCAGTTCACCTTTGATCTGAAAATAATAATAATAAAGCTGAACATGTTTAGGTGGAAGTGTTCAATCTTCTCTTCGTCACGAGCGAGAGCTACACGCGGAAGACGTTTGTGGTTCACTGCCAGGATTGTGCACGTAAAGGCAGCAGCGACCTGGATGGCTTTGTGGTGCTGGAACAGTACCGGATGGAGGACCTCATGCAGGTCTATGACCAGTTTACATTAGTGAGTCAACTTCATAGTGCATCATTTTCATACTCGCCATCTTATGATACTTAATACACCATTTAATGGAACGTTTGCTACTGGGATTATCTCCTGCTAAGATCCTGCATACATTACTTGTGTATATATATATATATATATATATATATATATATATATATATATATATATATATATATATATATATATATATATATATGTATGTGTGTATGTGTGTGTGTGTGTGTGTGTGTGTGTGTATATATATATATATATATATATATATATATATATATATCTATATATGTGTATGTGTATGTATGTATGTGTGTGTGTGTGTATATCTATATATATGTCTATATATATATATATGTATGTATGTATGTGTATGTATATGTATTTCTAATCGATTGGTTGGTGTATATTAGTGTTAAATACAATTGCATTGCGTTACTTGCCTAATCATGTTTGTCAATATAGGCAATTTTCAATGTTTTGTTTATAATGCCTTTATAATCACTGCTATAATCAACACACATACATGGAATTTTGTATTATCATTTTAGAACATTTCCTTCTGTTAATGTATATATTTTTTAGGGAAAACACTAATATTTATTTATTTTTTTTAGGCTCCTCCCCTTCATTCATCTTCATCTTGACATTAAGACTCTGTAGTTGTGGACATTATTTCATTACAGGAACTTGGACCATTTCTGATATTCAGGAAAGTTAAGGCTGTGCGGTGCATGGCTGGTAACCATGGTGACGGCCCAGGGCTGCCCGCTCAAGCAACCGTGTGTCTATGCAACATGTTGTTAAAGTGCAGCACATCATGTTGTCCTGCAGGGGGCGGTAGTGGATGCACTTCCTCACAGGACTGCTCTCTTCTTTCTCTCCTATATGGCTTGGCTCTGCTTCTCCAGAGAAGTTGAAATGAAAACACGGACTGGGGGGGGGGGGGGGGGGGGGGGATTTTGGGGTAAACTCTTTTTGTATATATTGTCTGAACAACTGGCATAGTCAGTTACAAGACTACTGACATGAGAAATTCCCCTTTTTCCCCTCCTTTTTTTTCTTCTTTTTCTTTTTTGTATTTTGTTAATGAGCTGATACACAATCCTCTTTTTTTTTTCGTGTCTAAAAGGTTGTCCCTTATACGGAGGGCACTAGCCTAGCTGGTCTTTTTTTTTTTTTTTTGTATGATACAGTAATTTTACCACTTCTTTGGATGACAAAACCCTACAAAAAAAAATTTGTAATGTGAAGATTTAGGTGATATAATTTTTTTACTGCTTTTACGTTTTCTTGGTCTCATTATGATATAAAAAAAAGGACGTATTCAATATTTTTGTTTCTTATGTAAGTAAAAGGAAAAATAATAAGGAAGGAAAGAAAAAAAAAAGATATCAACCAAGTCACAAAGAAAATGGATTGCACATAGAAAACGTTTCAATTGTGACCCCCCCCCCCCCACCCCCCCACACACACCACCTTGACCCCCCCCCCCCATGTTTCTAATCTCGATGTACATTTTCACTATTTATAAATGCATATTTATTGCTTGAAGATATTTGTTGATGGAATGCTGTTATTTTTTCCCAGAGTACCTGCCATTAAATTTGAAGGAGTTTTGTCATTTAAATGCTACTCCTGCATTTTTCTATATAAAAATAAAACTGCTTAGCCAGCAATGTACAGAAAAAAAAATTCAATTGTTTTACTGTTTGAAGTTATTGTGTAATTAAAAGTTTATAATATGTCTACACATGTTATATCGATGGTTTACAAAATAGTATTTTTTTTTTATTGCTTCTGTCTGTTTCATTTTCGGAAATGATGCCTTAATAGAAATGTTGATCTGTGACTGATTTTGTTTATAAGAACATGACACGTTGAGAATGCATTTGCCTGAACAGTGATGGTTTATATTAGAAAGCATTTGAATAATCCTTTACCTGGTAATATGGATTAGTTGACAGATCGTGCCGTTTGAACTGGAATAATGAAAGGCTGGCTTTTTGTTTGGCGTTATGTGAAATGGTAAACGACAGTGCGTTGTGTAGAATTGTACTCGTTAGCGGTTTTACTT
>JACRUU010000029.1:4004873-4009873 GCA_030449085.1 Kryptopterus vitreolus | reverse complement strand
GGATTCTGTTCCAAGTCCCCGAGTGAATTGTGTCATACTGTGATACACGAACGCTTAAGGAAAAAAAAAAAGCAATGCATCAGACGTTGAACTGTACTGAGCCTGCTGGAATTCTATGTTATGCCACAGATGTAACCATGAATAATCAAGGTTATCACTGCCTCCTGTGTTTTACAAATAAAAAACCTAAAAGATACAATTTCCTTGAAGGCCATGCAGCTCTTACTTTTAAATAAATAAAAATTCTTTCACAGTTCTCTTAAAATTCAATGTTGATAATTATCTGAAGTCAATGTGCCAGAAGAATGTTTTTCTCAAAAATATTTATGATGCTCTGATGTGCACCTATGTGTTTATCAATGTCTATCGAGACACATCTATATATATATATATATATATATATATATATATATATATATATATAGATATATCATACTATATAATATATATATATATATATATATATATATATAGATATATATATATATATATATATACACACACACACACACACACTATACACACACATATATTATAGATAATATATATATATATATATATATATATACATATATACACACACTTTTAATACACATACACACACACATATACACACCACACACATATAGATGCCTAGATAGATTGATAAAAACACATAGGTGTATGATATATATATATATATATATATATATATATATATATATATATATATATATATATATATGTCTTTGTATATATTTTTTTTTTTTTTTTTTTTTTGTCTCTCCCCACTGCCCTATTTTCTTTCTCCAGCCTTAGGCTGTACAAACTGGCCCACATCCAAATGACATACTCCTCAACTCCAAGAAATAGAAATTTGAGAGGACGTTAAAAAAAAAACACAGTAAGCTGGATGTACATCAGAAGTGAATGAGAGTAAAGCTTTATCATCTTCCATCACACACGTGCTCGCATATGGCAGGTGGCCTTGTAGAGCGCCACCCAATTTGTGCTTCCTGTTACAAATAATGACAATGATTAGTGCTCGAATTCACCCAATCCGATCCGCATATCGTGTCGTCTGAAAAAAAAGCCCTCCGGTGCATAGTAGGAATGAAATTTAGAGCGAAGGAAATTTAGAGCGAATCTATAAGATCGTCGATAGCGAATGCCACATATTATGCTGCGAATAATCCGTATCGTTCATTCATAAAAATCAAACTGTACCCTTCAGTCATGTGGACTGCCTCTTTTTTTGTTTTTTTCCCCCTCCCTCCCTCCCTCCCTCTCCCTCCCTCTGTCCTCCTTTATCTGGTTCGCACTCTGACTCACACAGCTGCTGGTGCTGTGTGTTGGCACATACTCACCATTTCATAAGGAACAAGGACAGCGTGCGATGGCATCGGATCTTAGGAGACACAGAGAGAGAGAGAGAGAGAGAGAGACACATAAATCAGATCGTCAAATGTGTTATTTGCATTAATAATGCAATAATAAGAAAAGCAAATGCAATCCACTATTATGTGCAAAGGAAGCTTCTTCATAGCTACTACACCAAATTCAATTTAAACTCGTTTAGTAGAAGCTCTTCTCTTATTTGCTAACCGTTACAGTAAATACAAACAAATTACTAACAATTAAGTCAATTAAGTCTTGTTAAATAACTGACCCACTAAGATTTCATTTGTGGCGCCTCATTAGCTTGTATGTAAACGTGTAAATAATATTGCGAAGGTAAAAATCGTTATGTAAATATATAAGTTACTCCATGAGATAAAATGGCAAGCTTCTTTTTTTCCCCACTTTTATCATTTACAAAAGCTTCTGTTCCTCCACCAACACACACACACACACACACACACACACACACCACACACAATACATGTTCATAACCCCTTCTCAGTCAATTCCCTAGTAAAATTCGGATTTCACTTTTCCCTGTAAATGGGTGCTGTTGGCCAGTTGAGTGAATCATGGAGTTACAAAGGGACGAGGAGGTTCGAGGGTTGTGTCCGGTCACTTTTGAAAGGCTGACGCAGAGGTGTGCGAGATATGACTGGGCCTCGCACAACAACCGCACATCTCACCTTTCTGTTTGTTCACTTGCGTTCTCGGATGTATTTGTAATGGGTTGTGACTCAACATGACATTAAACTGTTCTGCTGTAACCAAATGTCCAGGATAAGTTATATCGAAAAAAAAAACAATCGACTTACGGAGGTTTATGTAGTTACGTTTTATCCCACTGCATTTTTTTCTCTCTGGTACAGTAATTGAGTCACATGCTTCCAGGTGGTCCTTTAAAAAAAAAAAAAGGAGGTGGGAGGAGCAATTGTGAAAAGGGGACGTGTCTAGATCATTCTGCTCCAGAGGGCGGTCTTTTCCCCAACACATTTTTTTCTGAATGGATGGGTCAGGAACAGGTCATTCACCGGAATGTCTGCGAAAGGGAAAAATACACAAATTAAGAAGTGAGATTTATCATTTACACCTGGTTCTGCGATCGAATTGAGGTTAATATGGTTAAACTTTTATTTATAGCGTCACATAACAGGTACCGTACTCATAAATACACCGTGCTGTTTATAATAATAGGTCTTAACTACTCATTGCATTTATACGCTGGCATTATACTACTGGTTTACTAATCGGGGACAGACTTACACTCTTAAAGAACAATCTTTTTGAGACAATGTCCATTGTTAAATATGCTATGCAAATAAAAATGGTGAAAATCACAGGAAACGTACCGTTGTCACATGATTAATAAAGTACTTATAAAACTGTGTATTTTCGGTTATGATCATTCTGATGGTACAATTTTTCCGTGTCATTGTTTTCTCAAAATACAGAATGACAAATCATGGTGACAGGAAAAAAAACAATAACGTTCTTTCAGCATTATTTTTGTCCAGCGACTACTTATGTCTAAATATTCTGCACAATAAAAAAAACCCAAACAAACAGGGTTAGTTTGAATATTGTATACTGGACACAAACATATTTGTAGGATTGTAGTTACATCTTTTTGCCTTTGTATGGCATTGCAGCTTTCATATTCTGAAGTCACTTCTCCTTAACCTTCCCTGGAAACACATGGCTAGCTGCAAAATGTCTGATAAGACCCAAGTATTGTAATTAAATGAAAAATGCATGATTTCCTTTTTATTTCCTGCCTTTATATTGAAAATGTTTAGGATATTATATCTTTAAAAAAAAAAAGGTTTCAGTAGGATTACAATATCTTTGCTGAAACAAAACCACATACATGCCTATAAATGTGTGTTAGCATTAGAAAATAGTTATTTTCATCAACTACTCCAAAATATATATAAAACACACATTGATTAATACACGTGTATATATGATTTGCCACTGGGTTGAATTCTGCAAAAAATGTGACTTTTAACATTAACTAAATAATAGTTCAGGGTATCCATAGCTTTTTGGGAAAAGGACTTTTATTGTATCATTGTATTTTGTATAACACTCAGTAACTCCATTATTACTAAAAAAATAAAATAATGTGCTGATTAAAAATCTTTAAACAGAATTTTGGTGGCAAATGATGTTTCCTTTATCCATGAATTGTATGTGCAAAGTAACATAAGCAAGTCCATTTTACTTTTATATTAAAATGAAATTTGATCTTCCTCATTCGACGCATAAAACTTCAAAAAGGTCTTATAACAGAGCGCACCCTTTCCCACGCAGGTCGACGCGATAACGTTTTGACGTGCTGGTCATGCTGCCGTTAAAAAAGGCACCATGTCAGTTCGTCAGTAGTCTTAAGGTTTGGATTTCAGGAAGAACATATAACATTTATATTCTTTATGTATGGGTATAATATATTCTGTTTTTGTGCGTGCATAAACAATCCTTTAAGTCTCTAAAGCAAATCTGTGCGGATAATAACTGAAAAAACAACAACGGGTTAAAACACTCTGTATAGATTCCATTGATTTTTCAGTCATCTATTACATAAGACATGCATCTTACATAAACTGCCAATACACTGTGGACTAAAGAGTTCTTTTTTTGTTGTTGCTACAGGAACACGAGATTGTGTTTTACAGTGGTGATGCTGGAATATTTAACAGTTTCATATTTAATATATATACATATATTTTATTATTATTATCAATAATAATAATAATAATAATAATAATAATAATAAATCAAGCATATTCAGCTCCCCGTGTTCCCATATCTCTGATCTACATGACATTCATGGTGTAGATTTACATAGTATTACATTTTAAAAGCTTAAACATAAAAATATAATGAAATATAAATGATGCCAAATAACTGAATAAAGAACAACATATAAAATCTAATGGCGAACACTTTAAATGAATTACTCACAAATCTTTCATTCTTAAAACCATTTCCTGCCTCCTAAATGATCGTCTCATGTATTTGACTGCCCGTCATGAATATTCTTTCCCCCTGTGTTATATAAAATATAACCTTATATAAAGCTTGTGCTCGAAAATAAATCAGTGCTGGAATATTCGACTTATTTATGTCTTCGGTGTGGGTTTTTGCATTCAAACACAATTATTACATTTATAACTAAATGTGATTTACATGCATTAACAACAACAACAACAAATCTTACTGTATACTTGTCTGCCTCCCAACACTACATATAACGGTTTGTGTATATGGCAATATTTCTCTCCCACCTATTTCATCCCCCTTTTTCTATTTCCCGCCCTCACCGAGTCCCAGGCTCTCCCGGCCTGGCCGCGTTCCAAAAACGCACCCCTCCTCCGCTCCCCTCCCTCCATCCATCCATCCCTCCCTCGCTCGCTCCTCTCTCTCTCTCTCTCTCTCTCCGGAAAGGGGAAAACCACCCTTCTCGGGGACCCCTCCAACCCCTGGTCTATGGGAAAAAAAGATCTGATCACCAAACGGACCGCGTGTGAGCCTCAACCTGGCTGGGAAACGCTCCATGCGCTCGGACTAAAACGCGCAGACCACACACACACACACACACACACACACACACGCACGCA
>JACRUU010000029.1:3989873-3999873 GCA_030449085.1 Kryptopterus vitreolus | reverse complement strand
ATTGGGAGTCTTTGGATGAATCATCTTGCTATGTGACAGGTAATAAACACCAAATAAGCACACTTAAAGTAGGAACATTTTGAGGAAAAATGAAATGTTTTAAATTGATTAAAAAGTGTACATCAGAAGCCGACCCTTTTGTATTAAAGGTTGTAGGATTTTGCGTAATGGTGTTTATGTCATGAATTCAAAATTCAAAATTACAAATACAATTAGGCAGTGGTTTGAATGTTCCCAGACCGTACAGGAACCGGGAATGAATATGGCGTTTGGCAGATTCTCTGATCCAGAGCAACTTACAACTGAGTACTTGAGGGTTAACGGCTTCGCTCAAGGGCCAACTAATGGCAGCTCGTGGTGTAGGGATTGACTGCAGTCTCCCAGCCCAGAGTCCAATGCCTTAACTACTGAGCTGCCACCAGTATGGATCCAAAAAGCCATGATGATGATGATGATGATGATGAAGTGGATTTATTCAGCCACAAGATCAGGAATGAGGTAAGGCACTGATGTTGGGTTGAAGGAAAACTCGATCAGGCACATATTTCAGGTTGTATACAGGATACATTTTTAGACCTAACCAGGCAGATAGTTCATGTAAAAACAGCTTCAGTGACTGTTTTTAGTTGTTTATTAATTACTGTAACTGATGTATTTAAATATATAAATATATATTGAAAGCATGTTTAATATACAATATTGGATATTAATGTAAAAATGCACATTTGTTCAGTAACAAATCATTCAATGCATTAAAACATGGAGTACTGTAATGATATACAGTATTTCTGTATATCTATATATCTATCTATATATCTATCTATCTATCTATCTATCTATATATATATATATATATATATATATATATACATCTATCTATCTATCTATCTATCTATCTATCTATCTATCTCTACACCAGTAACCCTAATGGCTGGGTTATTACTGACAAACACAATGACGCAGTGATGGTGATGGAGCAGTGATGGAGCAGTGATGGTGAGTTGTGTAAAGAACAGCGTGTACACAGTATAAACAGTTTAAACATAGTAAATGTGATCGTTATGTGCTGAGCGCAAGGATGTTGACCGAGGGGAATTGGTAGTAATATTACGTATTTAGTGTGCATGTTGTAACAGTAGAGCACATTAGTGTGTGTGTGTGTGTGTGTGCGTCCGGGCGTTGATGAGCATGATGGGAAAAATGATGGGCCCCGAATCCTTTGGAAACCTGTTTGCTGATGGTAGGAGTGTGAAGAGTGTGTGTGAGGGGTGTGTGTGAGGGGTGTGTGGCGGGTCGTCCCCAATACAGTTAGCTTTGAGCGTGCGGTGTGAATATCCATGATAGAGGGCAGAGAGACTCCCGTTATCTACTCAGGATGCTCTCACTGGTCCCACTGGGGAAAGGCTGTTGGCTCTACACCAGTCCTATATGAATGCTGACTCGTGGTTGCTGATGAGACCCACAACAGTCGTGTCACCGGGGGAATTTAATGATGTGGTTCGAGCTGTGCATTGCTACACAGTTTTGAGTCAGCAGATTGAACAGCGGGCTAAGCATACAGCCCTGAGGGACCCCAGTATGCTCAGTATGCTGCTGCTGCTATTCCTGATCCAGACTGACTGAGGGGAGATGTTCAGGCTCAGTGGGGTCATCTTCTCGAGTTGATGCTGATGGATGATTCTGGTGAATTCTAAACTTCTACAATTCAGCACTGGAACGCATGTGTCCTTGTTGTCCAGGTGTGCGAGGGCCATAGTTGGAGGGACGCGGGGATGATCAGCAAACCGCACGGGAGTCCATGAGGATGGTAGCTTTGACTTGATTTCGAGCCTCTCGAAGCGCCTTCGAGCACAACGGGACGGTGTTTATTGAGAATTTCGAATCGGAAATTAAAATGATGAAATTTTCTAACGAAAAAATGAACAAAATCTCAATTGAAGTTAATCATTGAATTTAATCACTGATGCTGGCTTTTTGAAGGCTTAGCTGTAAATAGTGGCCTCATGCAATATCATTGTAATGAACACAATCAGGAAATAACATTTCACTAAAATGGATTTTTTTGTGTGTGTGTGTGTGTGGGGGGGGGTTCGGGGGATTCAGAGGGAACAACAAACACCAATTAAGTACTTAAATAAAACCCTAATTCTAAAAGGACCGATAATGGAGAGTTGTGCGTGTTTGTGAGTATGTGTGGGAGAGAGAGACGAAAGGAATGTGTGTGTGTGTGTGTGTGGTGTGTGTGTGTGTGTGTGTGTGGGCGAGAGAGAGAGAGAGAGAACGTGTGAGCGTTCTGTTCTGGAGCTCGCATGTCCGTATGCGCGTACGCTTATAAAAAATAGAGATAAAAAACGCGGCCACACCTGCGGGTATAAAACAAAGGATAAACAACAGGGAGAAAATGTGACGAGGATTATACATAAAAAAAAAAAAAAAAAATATATATATATATATATATATATTATATATATATATATATATATTTTTTTTTTACACACACACATATATATATTATATATATATATATATATATATATATATATATATATATATATATATAAGGATTAAAATATTGAATCACGATTAATCGCATGATTTTCATAAGTTAACTCGTGATAAATGAACACTAAGAAATCTAATACTCTAATTGTAACAGATGTTTTATAGAATTATATACATTTCACCCAAAATATCTCCCTTTAATAAAAGTATTGATTATTTAATATTGATTTGACTCAGGAAATTATCCTTTGAATATTCATTTCTCGTTAATTGTTTAATTTCTTGTTAATATCAATGTACATTTGGTTGTTTTAATTGTTAAATAAGGTACGCGGCTCCTTTAAGAATTCTGTTCCGGTTTCGGTTGCTTTCCATATAAACTGGTGATACGTTTAGGTTCCATTCGCTAATATAGTGAGGAGCTCATACATGTTGTGAATGGGCAGGTAGTAGGCGTAATTCGGGGGAAATTTAGGAAGCGTGAGATGCACGTTGCTGGGTGTTTTTTGTTAATAAACAGTCAATTTATTTGTTCAGAAATAATTTCAATGTCGGTGTTAATATATAATGTTAAAAGCAATCAAAATAAATTAAACCCATTGAATAAGATCATGTATATAAGGGTAAAACATTAAATAATTAGGAAAGTCTCTATAGAAGTCCATATCAGACAGGATTGCTGCATGGCATAGGTCTGTAGCTTTTCTTTGGGAAAAGCTACGAAAAAAATTGTTGTTGTACAACAATTTTAATTCATAATAATGATAATAATAATGATGAATCAAAATTTGAACATGAAATTGTTCATCAGTACTCATCAATTAATGCGATACGGGCTCTTCAGTTGAAGCTTTTTAAAGCCCATTGTTACCAGTTTGCTTCTTTTTAAGCATCCGCATCACTCACACAATTTAACATACTGGGTGATACTGGGTGAAAAGCCATAAACCTCAGATTCACAGTCAGAATCCAGTTTAAGAGCAAAATACTCATCCTGCATTCTGGCTCACCCGTTTAAGGCGCTGGGTTACTGATCGCAAGGTCGGGGGTTCGAGCCCTAGTATTACACCATGGGACTTTAAGATAGGCCCTAAACTGGGGCACCGTATCATGGCTGGGATATATATGAGGAAATAATTTCACTGTGCTATAATGTATACGTGACAAATAAAGGCTATTCTAATCTTGTGTAAGGTATTTTCCAAATCAGTCTTAATTAATATTTTAGAGCTTTTTATTGAATGAATAGGTAAAGAACCAAAAACAAAGCATTTATTTGCTGGATGCAATATCCCAAACATATGCGAATGATTTATTTATGCATTATATATATATATATATATATATATAAATAAAATATACAAAATATATATATAATATATATAAAATATATAAATACATTTTATATAATATATTATATTTATATAATAATATATTATATTTTATGTAAATATATTTCTGTGCTTATATATAAAAATAATAATATTAATAATAAAATAATAATTAATAATAGAATGATTATTTATATATATCTCCTCGAAAGCATCAGAGTCATTCTTAGGCTGTTAACATCCCTGGACTCGATTTAGTGGGATAGATTAGCTGGCAAATCCATTTCCGTGCAGATCCAGTCACTCAGGTTTAAGGATTAAAATGTTGAGTGGGTAGAGACGCAGGAGGAAACGTGTGACTTCGCTCTTCACAATTTCACAGCTTGACTCCTCAAATGTGCTATTAAACGATTACCAGCAACATTAGGATCAGGAGAGCAAATCAGTCCCACATACACACACACACACACACACACACACACACACGCACGTGTTAAATGCTCTCAGATCGCTATATAAGTAAGTGTATGAATAGAGGCTAGGTTTAAGGGACTCTCCCAATTACAGTAGAATCCCAAATGCCATAATTATTGAGCTCTCAAAAGAAACTCTGGCAGCGCAGGTGCCGGGTGCACGTTTGTCTTGGCCAACGTCCCAGATGCTCTGGAACGCTCCAAAATATGATGAAATGTGACAAATGGCAGAACGGGACAAATCCCTGGCGAACGCTGATGAGTGGAGATGGGGACGGTGCCATTTCCTCCAATAGTAAATGCCCATGTATGTTTTTTTTTCCCTTTTTACTACCTTGTTAAAGTCAAGTCATGTTTTAATGTAAAGGTAATGGTTTAAACGTATCTCTTGTATGTACGCTTTCCTTTCTCTCTCTCTCTCTCTCTCTCTCTCTCTCTCTCTCTCTCTCTCAAATGCTTTGTGTAATGGACTCACCTGGGACTTGGTGCTCAGATGGCTGGAGGATGGTTTCGAGCTTGTGTTTGTGTATCAGCCGGTACACATGCATACGGCCTGTGGGAGTGTGTGTGGGCGAGTGTGTAGGCATCATGTGAACCTGACTCATAGTTCAGTCTGGTGGAGACTCAAAACAACACAAAAACAAACTACGAAACAACAGCAACAGAGCTGCTCACACACACACACACACACACAAAGTCCACATTAAGACAAATTAATACGATGACAAATTAGTTCTCGCCACGCACTCGCGCGCCGAGCTTTTGCTCTGTGCTTTCGGAAAGCGCCTTGATTTATAAGTCTGATACACATCTGATGTTTTAAAGGCTTTCGCGTGATTCAATGAGCACCGCGTTGGCACAGGATCGCGTGGGCGTATTCTGGCAAAAAGCCCATGTCTCCCTCAAGCATGCAGAAAGAGCGATAATAACGGGTTTACAAAGGGCTCCTGCTCGACGCCGCTGCCGAAACATTGGTAGATTTCATGAGAAAACGCACACGGTATTTACCACTTTGACACAATTGAAATATGGTAATTATTGTGAGAAATAAATTACGTATGCGTTGGGGATACGCCAAAAAAAATGAGCCATACATCTTAAACAGTATCTTTTTGCCCGAAAATGCATTCTATACTGTATATGGTTATCGAGATGCGATTGCATAAGGGCGGCTTGAATTTCATTTCTCGCCAGTGCTTTTTGCAACAGCGGTAGTTCAGAAGCAAAACGTCGCTTTGAATAGACGTTAATCATCCTCCGGAGCTGGCGCCTTTGTCACATCATGACCTTGATTGGCAGGGAACTGCAGACCTCGCTGAAAGATTGCTCAAGAAACCATGACAACCAACAGTGAAATGTAAATGGCGGAGAATAACGCACAAGGGTAAACACGCACGTACAATTAAAAGTGTGCGAGTATGCGTTCCCGGGGGTCAGAACGCATAGGGTTGATTCGTGACATAATGCCAAATTATCAGAAGTTATTAAAACCATTTACAAGCTTTTTAATAGTTCCCAATGGTAATAGTATTCATCTCCATTCGTCATGTGTTAGTTCTTTATTGATTATGTATGAAATAGGGCTGTCAAAGCTACTAGCGCGTTAACGCAAATTGACTTGAATGGCGCTAAAGTTATTAACATGCGATTAACACAGTGTGCGTTACTATGCGAGTGATCTGCTTCTTCACTCTGCATCGTGTCGGCGAATGAACGAAACCCGAACAACAAAGAACAAACGAATAAATAAACGTTCAGTGCATCCACTCACGCTTCCTAAATTTCCCCCGAATTGCGCCCCCTTGCCCTCGCCGAAAAAAAAGAACAGAAAACCTAGCTAACACAGTTACGACTCCCATCCCAACAGCAACAAGTATGATCTCCTCACTATATTAGCGTATATTACCGTATGGTACCTTACGCAAGCGCATCGCATTCCCAAATCCGTATGACGCAATAAAGCGCATTTTTCTTTTGCGAACGCAATGCGCTTCTTCATAACCGAAACGTATCACCAGTTTATATGCAAAAGCAACCGGAACACAATTCTTAAAGGAGCCACGTCCCATATTTTACAATTAAAACCGGCACTAAACAAAGTAGCATTGAAATTAACAAGACATTAATTTATTAACAAGCAATTCATATGAAAAGAAGAATTTCCAGAGAAAAAAAAAAATTAAATAATCAATCATTTGGGGGCACGGTGGCTTAGTGGTTAGCATGTTCGCCTCACACCGCCAGGGTCCGGGTTCGATTCCCGTCTCGGCCATGTGTGTGTGGAGTTTGCATGTTCTCCCCGTACCTCAGGGGGTTTTTCTCCGGGTTCTCCGGTTTCCTCCCGGTCCAAAAACATGCACGGTAGGTTAATTGGCACCTTGGAAAATTGTCCCTCGTGTGTGTGTGTGTGTGTGCCCTGCGATGGGTTGGCATTCCATCCAGGGTGTATCCTGCCTTAATGCCCATAGACGCCTAAGATCGGATAAAGCGGTAGAAGATGAATGAATGAATGAATGAATAATCAATCATTTGATTAAAAGGGAGAGATTTTGAGAGAAATGTATATAATTATAACATCTGTTACAGTTAGAGAATTAGAAACATGAAAAGCGTTCATTCATCATACAAGAAACGTGCGATTAATCACGAGTTAACGCACGGCAATCGTGCTAGCAATCACGATTAAAAATTTAAATCGAATGACAGCCCTGGTATAACCGTGATCAATTCATTCTCCGTAAATACACATTTGGTTTTTCAGACATCTTCATACCGGCATTTAGTATCAACTGCAACTATCACCAGGAAAAGCTGGTGTTTCTAGGCAGCCAAGCAATGGCTGTTCACTGCATTTATTTTTATTTAGTGCGTTGCGAGGCAACACTTCCATCTTCACAAAGTAAGTGTCATATGGCTCAAAGAGATTCTTCGTCAAAAACGCCGAAAAGATTTTTTTTTCCGAATTACAAACACTTGGCAGTCGGTTCTTAAGCTTTATTCATTCATGAGTATCTTTCTAGACTTGATTTTACGGGGGGAAAAATTGAGAGCCCCTTCAATATCAGGTACTACGTAATAAAACTGTATATTAGGAACTATTAGGCCAATTAAAAGAACCATAGATCAAGATAATCAATAGTCCGATTAATGTATCTGTAAATGTGCATATTTTCTTCTAATACATATAATACATATAATCTCAGTTCTGTTAACTGCTCATAAATTTATGGAATAAATATTTATAAAACCAAAAATATACAAAAAAAAAAAACAATAGGAACTGCTCTAAATACTAGAATATATACAATGATTGTGCAATATTGCTATTATAGAGTATGCATATCAAATTTTCTTCTTTAGTGTGTTCTGAAGACTAATGCTTGTATGCTTTTCTTTTTATTAACATTATTTGGTGTGTTTTTCATGTTGAATAGGATGCATTTCTTTGGCTGTAAATTGTTCAATAATCAAGCGAGAGTCACCTAAATTACAAGGATGAACCAGGGCTCATTAGAAGAGACTCATTAATTATAGGCTGCGCTCTGTCGCTGCACCTCCTGACTCCTTCCCTTTCATTCTTCTTTCTACCCCGTTGCACATTTCTAATGGATAAAGATGGAGTGACACGCCATACTTTCAGCGCCTGGATTTACCGTTCCGCTGTGACATTTGCGATAGAAATTTTGAATACTTTAATGTAGAAACTTTATTTAAACTTCTACCCTCCCTTTCTATGACCCATAAATACAGGCAGAAAGAAAATGATAGTCATAACACTTAAAAATCACTGGTGTCAAAAGTATTCCCATTCGTTCCTCAGGTAGACGTATAAATACATAGAAGTATAGATTTGATGGATATTTGCCTAAATCTCAAAAAATATATATTTTGGAACGAGGGAATATTTAGAGCATTTAGTTCTTTTCCTGTATTCTGACATTTCTAAATTCTTGAGTGCGAAGAAATCACTACAACGAAAAGCAGAAGAAAGAACGTATAAAGAGAAAAGTGCGATTAGGCTTTAATTTGGCAAAATGTTTCCCGTCGTTCCAGTTTGACCATGTGAAATTTAATGTGTCTAGGATGAGAACATTTCCCATAGCTGTAAAGATCAGAACAGCCATGATATAGTTAAATAGGGAGGTGGTGGCCTCTGGACCAGAAGATCGCAGGTTCAAACCTCACAACCACCAAGCTACCACTAGTGGGCCCTTGAGCAAGGCCCTTAACCCTCAATTGCTAGTTTGATGTCTCTTGGATTTAGTGATACAGGATTCCCCATAAGAAGATAGGTCATTTATAGGACATAATCTGAGAACAGAACTAGCTGACTATCCAGAGCCAGGGTCAGAGAGCAGACAAACGGGCTAAACCGACCGTCTGCCAGATGCATAGATTCGTCACTCAGGGTTCACCAATTTGAGACTGTGTCGGTTCAGTAATTTCAGTGTCTGTTCAGTAATTAGCATTAACATGTTTCATTAATTTGGCCCTTATATAATAAGAGTGATCACACAACCAGCATCTCTGATCTAAAGTTAGATCTGTGGAATATTAGATCTCTTATTTCAAAAGCACTGATTATAAATAAGATTATCACAGATCAGTAATTTTAATGTCATCTTTTTGACAGAAGCATGGATTAGACCGAACTAATATATAGCTTTAAATGAAGCTAGCCTTCCTACACGACAAGCCTGGTATTTACTCAGCGTGACGTTATGGGATGTTCTCATATAACCCACAGTGCAATTCCCTATGCTGGGCTGAGTCCGTTGATATGTCACATGTGTGCCCTCCTGCAGTTTTGTGACCCCGCCCATTTTGTCCCGCCCCCTCCCCACCTCTATTTAGTGTGGTTGTAATAGTAGCTACTTATTATAGATGCAAATCCCCCCACTGGGCTGTTTGATTTAATGTATGGCATGTTTCCACATTCATTTCTCTTGAGAAATTAATTGCCCATTATCTATAATTCCCAGGGGTGGTTTTGAGGAGCACAGGGGTATGTAACATATATAACATATACTGCTTAGCCCGGATGAGAGGATATGTCATACTGGGGGTAGAACAGTGGTTGATCAGATTCTACATTCAGTATCTAGGGGGAAAAAATTAGTTGCCCCTTTTAACCATAGTTCCTGGGGTATTGGAGAACAGGGGTGGTATAGCTGTGATCTCCTGCCCAACAATGATATGTCGAGCTGGCATGTGGATATGTCGAACTGGTCGAACTGGCATGTCAGCTGAAAAGCAGAGCGTACGATTTTTCCCATTCATTTGTATGGAATTCCCAGAAATGTGAAATTCCCAGAATTCACAAGGTTCGCGACCCACACTGTACCACCTGCAAGTGGATATGCCATGTGTGAATGTCGGACGCTGTGGGGCCGAGCTGTGACACCCGAGTTTATCACCCATTCATTTTCTATGGGAAAAGATTCCAGCTTTTGCTCCCAGGATCGAATACTTGGAAAAGTACCACCGGGCCGCCCAATTTGAGATGTCATTCTGCGGGAGGAAACTGCGGAACTAGTTACGAAAATGTGTCGGGGAAAAATTATATGATTTATTATGATTTTTAATGCCTTTTAATAGTGTGTTATTATAGCACCCCCTATGGGTGCAGTTACAGTTACATCGTTGGCTTAACGATGCTGTGGTTTTTAGATAGCCACGTTCAATTTGATGAGA
>JACRUU010000029.1:3847373-3984873 GCA_030449085.1 Kryptopterus vitreolus | reverse complement strand
TTTTTGTTTATTTAATGTAAATAAAAATGTATGCATTAATAAACATATCTATGTGAAAGGATAAATCAGTGTAGGACAAAACAACAGATTCAATGAACAGCCTTTAAGAAATTGATCAAGCTTGAAAGTGACTTTGGGAAAGGTAATGATGTGTGGAGAAGCCAGTGTCTGCAATCTGCAGGGGGAAAAAAAATATGTTGTTTCTTAAAATGATGTCACAGCCTGTGTTTTATTTGTTGTCCATATTTAGCAAACTAATTCACTGACTGTTAAAACTTAGCTCACATACGCACAAAACTGGAAGAAAAAGCAGGCATGTTTAGTATGTGGGTGTGATTTTTGAACCCACTAGAGTGTATGTGTGTGTGTGTGTGTGTGTGTGGTGCCCTTTGATGGACTGGGAACCCATTCTTACGCAAAACATACGAAAGCAACCCACTAACAGAATAACAATACATTACAGAACACATTGCCCATGAACAATATTACACATCATTGGATACTACAATATGGATTTTACTGAAAATTATGGCAAGTACTACAGAGACCTTCCAAACTTAACATGTGCATGGATCTTTTATCTAAACAACATCTTGTGCATCCAGCAAAAGGCAGACGTTAAGGCGGTGAGGCTCTTAAAGGGATATAAGAACAAACAGCTCAGTTAAATGAAAAGTTTATGCAGTTTAACCATATATTACATCGACTTATACGGGGCCTGTAATAAACATTATATTCTCTCTGAGATCAGAATGCACATGGCTATCAATAAAATCAAGTACATGCAAATGCATAATGACAATGTAAATAGAATGCCATCTCATTTAATGCAAGACGGGCAGTTGAGCATAAAAAAAACCCTCATTAGTCTTTACTTAACACTGCATTTGTTATGGTCAGTGAAAGGACAGAAATTACAGCGTTTGTTTGTTATGACAGTGATTGGATCATCTGGGATTGGTAAAATCCAGAGAATATGCAGATTGCTCACATTAAGAGCCATATCTCCCCTTTTTGTTTTATAAAACTTCAATTTCCAACCAAGTCATATTGTACCTTCCTTTTGAGACCAGTTCTTTGCCACTACATAGATTTCATGCAAGAAAAGTGCTACACTTGCCCCAAGAATAAATATATTTGCTCCCTTCGTATGGCTGATCAGTAGCACATATTTGAACCTATAGTGGACCCTACAATGAAGGGCAACTACATGGACCCCCCGGGGTCAGGCTTGAGCGACCATTTACCCTTACTGCCCTGGACTAAAGACCCTTCACCAATTATATTACTGCCTCCATCAAAAAAACAACTTTGCATTGCACATGGGTTTCCATTGATGACTTACCAACACTCACACAAACGGAACCAATCATTCTTCCATATTACTGAGGACAGAGAAGCATGATCCGCTGTAGCGACCCCTAACGGGAGCAGCCGGTAGTACATAATTGGGACTTTAAAAAACTTGACAATAATTGCTTGCACTGATGTATCCAAAATGGACGCACATGCGCACATGCTACAGATTTTAAAGACTAGTTTGTAGTTAAACTTGTTTGTGGGCCACAACATTGTGGGAAATCTATACAACCAATAAATTGTCCCTGGATATCATAGATTGCTGGAGAAACACTGCAATGGAGAGAGAACTCTGGACGCTGGACCCTGCTGAAAAAAAGACTCGAGTGAGAAGTTATCACTCCTTCCAGGTAATAACACAACACCATTGTTTGTTGTCCCTGATGTCTTAATTGCACTTCTGAATCCTCCACCACTATTACAAGCACCAAACTCTAGAATAAACAAAAATACAAACATAAGTACACATTGTGTCTAAACCGAACCGATTATATAAAATAAAAAAAAAATTAAACATACCTCGTTGGTTGCACAAAATAATAAGGGGAATATGTTTGCTTAACGAAAACCAAGTTCTTGCCATGTTGTAAACAAAACAATAGCTCTCTCTCTTTCGCGAGGTGCTTCTCTCTAATAAAAGGTTCGTGCTGCAACATCAAGTTGCGCGGAACACGATAAAAGTTCCCAGGTGGAAAATAAATATAAATAACTAACAACCTAATAATGTATGCAACTAGATAACATTCAAATTTCTAATAAAAAAAAAGAAAATAATAATTATGGCAGTTACAGGAAGGTCAATCTGACAGGAAGTCTGTCTTTAATATGTTTATAGGAAGACTGGCTAGTAGAAGAAGGATAGCTTTTATTTGTCACATATACATTACAGCAAAGTGAGCATTCTTTCTTCGCTTCCTTTGTTTGGAAGTTGGGGTCAGAGCGCAGGGTCAGTCATGATAAGGCTCTCCCTGGAGCACTCAGGGTTAAGGGCCTTGCTCAAGGACCCAAGAGGGGCAGCTTGGTGATACCAGACATTACATTCGGTAGCCCAGCACCGTAAACCACCGAATTACCGATATTTAACCTAGTCTTGGTTGAATATAGAATGGCCTGCATTTCCAGATAGAACTGGACCGTAACCATTATATCTTTATCGTAAAATTTTGGAAGTTTCAAATTTCGTGTTGCATCTTTTAATGGTGTTAATCTTTCTATTTCATTTTCCGCCCTTATTTTCTGCCCAGTTACTGTAACCATGGGAACAATCTTGGACTATAGCCCAGAATAGGATTCTGTTTTGCTTTCCTAAAAAAAAATTCTCTCTCTCTCTCTCTCTCTCTCTCTCTCTCTCTCTCTCTATCCCTCTCTCTATTCAACCCTTTCAAGCCAGCCCATTTTCACAGAAGCCATTGCTCAATTAAGTCTAGGGATGAAGCTAAATATACAACCATGGCAACCAAACTCAAGCGCTTTACCTAATGGTTTGCGGAACGGCCCTCAAAAATCATGCTGTCAAAAAGCCGAACTTCCAGCCATTTTTGAGAATAACTGCCTCTTTCGTATTTTTTTTTTCCTTTGCGTTTTACAGACGAGGTTAAGATGTGTCAACAACACGGAATTCTGCCCGATGTTACTTGTAATATATGTGGGATTGTAAAAAAAAAAGGATGGGTGTTTTTAGTTTATACATTAATACACTGTGAATTTTATATTCACTACTATGTCGGGATATAAAGGGGGGATGGGTTAATTACAGTATCCCTCTGGCATAATGGGGACAGACTCAAGCTCAAAGGCACACACACACACTATGCACACACTCCGGGGCCCAAATTGCAGCTGGCTAATCAGCATCAAATAACTACTATCCATCTATTTATCTGTCAAGTCTGTCCGTCTTTCTGTCTGTCTGACATATTATTTCCAGGCGAGCCTTTAGAGCCTGTACACTAACCTCTACATCCCTATTACTCATTTTATGTACAGGGAAAGGCAAATGTGGACAAACAACTGACAGCAAAACCAAAAATGACCTGAAATTACAGTACATTTTCAGTCAGTATATTTTTCAATGCCATTGTATATGATTTACGACACCTTTAAATCACAAGGTTATCTGTCCTTAAAATAAAAGCGACTCTGTCTTTTGTACTTCCAATTTCATAACACAATAACTAGCGATTTTGTGTAACCTTTAACAGTCCAGCCTGGACCTGTTCCTCTCTTGAATACATATTTACTCTGAATACACCAGAATTAGGCACTAATTTATGCAAGACAGAGACTCGGAACAGGAAAAGGTCATATGTACATTTATAGGGAAACTGCTACTAAAGACCACAGCAAATAAAAATGATCATAAGATCAAACAAGCTTAGTTTGTTCAAGATCAACAGACTTAAAAATAATTTCGATTAACGGTTAGATTCAAATATGACATGAGTGGAAAGGGATTTAGTAAAAGAAAAAAGAAAAAGAAAAAAAAAAAAACACGGGAGTGACTCGGAACATTCCCAAGTGCTAATTGCGCACTCGTGTAAAATGAGGAAATTTAAGCCTTCTCTTTTACAAAAACCAGCTGGGAAAAAAAGGACAAGAGAGAGTGACAGATATGCAGTGAATGAAAGAAAGAAAGAGCTGCTAATGGTGTTCCCTTTCACACTTTTATTGAGTTGCAGCTGTAGCTGCTGATAAGAAAGGGAGTGTTAGTGGGTGATTGGGTATTATTAAGTGCAGGGGATATTGGTTTGATAACGAGAGAGAGAGAGAGAGAGAGAGAGAGAGAGAGATAGAGAGAGAGATGGAGTGGTGGGGGGAAAGAAGAAGGGTTTATGTGCAGTGTGTGTGCGTGAGACTACAGGGGGTAGACCCTTTGGATCAGAATGTGAAAAACAAGCAATTTTGCTACACCCCTCCTCCTGTGTGTGTGTGTGTGTGTGTGTGTGTGTGTGTGTGTGTGTGTGTGTGTGAGTGCTTGTGTATTACAGATTCACTCACACTGAGGGAGACAAAAGAAAAACACTAGTCATTACTACCAGTGAAATGCTTGCTTCTAAATGACTCCATATTTCCCCTGATCATACTGAAAAAGGACAAGAAAGCTAGAAAAAGAAAGGAAGACAGAAAGACACACACTTACTCATAACACACGTTATAACATTACGCTACATCTTAAACAGCAGCTATATTCATTCACTTACATCACATTTAAGGCATTTGGCAGACGCCTTTATCCAGAGTGACTACTAACTCAGCAACTGAGGGCCTCGCTCAAGGGCCCACTTGTGGATGCTTGGTGGTAGTGGGATTCGAACCTGTCTATAGGCCAATGACTACTGATCGGAAGGTCGGGGGTTCGAGCCCCGGTATCGCCACGATGCCACCGTTGGGTCCTTGAGCAAGACAATTAACCTTCAGTGCTCCAGGGGGCGCCGTATCATGTCTGACCCGAACAAGCTGAGATATCCGAAGAAAGAATTTCACTGTACTGTAATACACACGTGACAAATAAAGGCTCTTCTGTTATTCTATTCTATTCAATTAATTTCTTATGGGCTCCAGTTCATCCCCAATGAGGGGTTGCAGAGATCTGGGCTTGCAACATGAGTGTTGGCACAAAGGCAATATAAGACCCCTTTTTTTGTATTTTTGCACCTTAAAACACCCAAGCATGTTTTATTTCCACATTAAAACATGTTAATATGTTGTATTATGAGTTTATTTCCATTCATATAAAAAAAAAGTGTGTTTTTGCTTTCAAGCTGATTCTATAATTGCGCTCGACGGCACAATTAGCGTCTCCTATATGATCTATGATGCGTGTCAAATATATGCATCAACATGCTTTGGAGGAAATGGATATATTACCTTCAGTATACCATCAGTTAATGGGTGCAAGGATGTCTAGAATCTTTCATTGACTCAGACAACTTTTAAAGCATCACTGGTAGGTTTTAACTGGGTCAGGAGAGCCGCCCTTAGAACGATATATTGACTTGATGTTGACATGCATACTTTCTCACGGCTTTAGGGCTTTTGATCAAAAACGGTTTACGAAAACAACAGTTGAAAGACTATATTGAGAATATTTTCTGCATTATTAGTGATGGTAACATGATTGTTAAAAATAGTGGTTCATTACATTATAATATATATGCGTATATGTGTATACTGTATATCAGGGGTCACCAACGTGGTGCCCGTGGGCACCAGGTAGCCCCCAAGGAGCACATGAGTAGCTCTCAGGCTTGCTATAAAAAGTGCACAACTCATCAGTGAGATGCGTCTATAATGTAAAATGTAGTTAATTCGTTGTTGATAGTCACTGTCAAGTGTATTTACATAGATAAATGAGTATCATTAATAATAATAATAATAATAATAATATATAACTAAAGGTAAATTTGTTATTTCAGAGGAGTATTTCAAACTGGTAGCCCTTTATATGACTCGGTGTCCATGTAGTAGCTCTCAGTTACAAAAAGGTTGGTGATCCCTGCTGTATATGCTATGACCAACCGAGTACAAGAGCAGTTTAATGGTGTGCACACAACATCTAAGACAAATCCATTACCCAGTTACTAGGTCTGCTATATACAATAGTCCTTGAACTATATTTCAAGTGCGTATAGTATATTTTGTCACCTGCTGCGTGCCCAGAATCTTCACATTAAACATTGACAGCGGTGAACAGTACATAAAGCGTCGTGATTTCTGCACTTGGCTGACACGAGTGGAGCTGATTTTGCCTTATCGTCGCCTGTCGAGTTTCTTTGAGCCTGTGCGTATGAATTGACAGACAACAGGGGACGTAGTTATCTGTTGTTGCTGTTGTTGTCCTTCCAACGCAAGGTTTGACCTGTTGTGCAGTCTGACATTTGGTCTTTTGGATTCATCTTCATGGTTTAGCATCTTCTTGTATGTTTTCTGCATCTTCTACTGGTTTGTTCGCATTCCTTTACCCCTGGCTTTTGGACATTGTTTGGACTTTTGTTTGCGGCGTTTCTTCTCAGCTCTCACAATGTTTTCCGACTGTTGTTTTTTTGTGGATACTGTGGGTATTGATATTGGGTTTATTATTTCACGCGTGACTCTTTTTTCAGGACATTCTAAATGTAACTTGCGCTGTGCATTTAATAATTAATTATTTTTTTATGCTTTAAGTTGCTTTTCCCATCACCCATGCCCCCCATCACCACATCCTAATTAACAAAATAATGGCAGTCAAACTCGCACATGAATACAAGAGCACATATTCAGGTTTAAACAGTAACTTGGCCTTTGCATGTTCCAAACTGCTTAACACATCTAAATATTAGGAAGCTCGAAGTTTTATATAGCAAAAACAAAACACAAACAAACAAACAAAGAATTAAGTTTGGCATTGAAGTACTTAATATTAATAATAATAATATAATATTAATAATAATAATAATAATAATAATAATAATAATAATAATAATAATAAGTAAATATTTTACCAGTGCACTTCTGGTTAAATGCATTTTGTTTCCTTGTATTGTAACTTGTGTAAATCCAATTTTAGATTCTTGTCTGCTGTAAACAATGAAATCATGTATGCTGATATGGTTAGTAGATAGTTGAATGGAAAGTGAACATTCAATTCAGTTGTCTATCATTAGTGGTGCTTGGCTGGTCCATGTTATGTAAACCCACGCATTTTCACACACACAGAACATTATAAATAAGATTTCTATGTGGGAACACATGTGAATAATGAATATGTCCATTTTAAACAGTTTTAATTTTTAAGGAAAACCTTGCAATGAAATCAAATCAAATTTTCAGTACTACATGACTTTTATTTTGGTACTACATAGAATTTTATCTCACACTTGATACCTTTTCAAATATATAAATTGCTATACAAATATGTTAAATGGTAGCATTAACCATTTTTATCTTTTAAAATTGATGAAAATCCATCTATGAAAATCGATCTACCAAAGCGGCACTAGACATAGCCTAAAGCTACGAACAAGCTACACAAACACATACCGTAATGTCCATAGTGTTTATGTTTCAGTCTTTACAAGTGCCCCTAGATTTAGCTCTAGGGCCACACAGACTTTCCTCTGGGGTTCAGACCCAAAGTGACCCCCTGGGAACAATTCACTGTTAATGTTTCAGGACCGCATCAATTAAACATGCATTATCTGTCTGATTCTTAATATAATATCAAATCTATAATAAATGGAAGTTAACGATATGTTTCTTATTTATGCTTCAATGGTAGAGTTACCAGATGACAAAAGAACGAGGTACCTGTGTCTTATTGCGCTGTTTGTTCACCATGAGTGCCCAGAATGCCCTCCGTGTGCTCTGGTTTAGATTATTTAAATCCGAGAGACCTGTCAGCTCAGAGCACCCACATGTGGATGTGGTTTTTTTTTTTTTTTTGTTTTTTTTTTTTTTAAGACTATCACGAATTTGTGTCAATCCTTTATCCATCAAACCATTCAGTCAGTTTAATAGGTGAACTTGGAAAAGCGCATTCATGTCGAAATAGACCCTTTGTTTCTTAGAGTCCTTTAGAAGGAGTTGATTTGTGATTTTCTGATCTAATTCACAATTATTCTTAAAGTTGTTGCTCCCCTTTGTACACCTTCTTGCATTCAATAGAACGATGTCATTTGATTTGTTTTATCGTCCATACCTGAAATTGTTTTAGAAGAACAATTAAATGCCCTATTATATTACTGGACAGCTGTTTTTAAAGTCATGTGACATAAAATAAATGCCACTAGTTCACTGCTAGCTATTGGGCTATGTGAGGCAATTAAAAAATACAAATAAAAGACCTTCCACACTTCCGAGAAAACGCAATCGGATAGTGTCGTGGAAGTTGCTGTGAAAATCAATAACGCTCTCACGGCAAAGCACTGAACTATCCCGCAGGTGACATGAGTAAAGAAGGTGTTGTGCTTTTAGAAAATAATGGGTATTGATTGATGTGAGGATTCCTTACATTGCACTCACGCTTAAAGGTGTACACACATGTAGGGAATAAATAAGTCTTTGTGCCCAGTGAACATCACACCGTGCACTGGAAAACCTTTCAGTCACGGGCAATACAGGAAATTAGAATTTCAATGAGTCATTCATGGAGCACTCCAATTACAAAATGTATGCAAATCAAAAACAGGCTGGAGTAAGTGGGAATTATACCCAATTCCAAATAAAATGGATTGTACCGATCACTTTATATAAATAAAGGATACATTGAAAATGCATTTTAAAATGCAATTTTTTAAATTTTTATTTTATGGAAAGTTCAAATTCCTCGCACACTTTTTGAACGTTAAAGGGCAACGTCGGCATACAACAAGGTGGTGCAAAAAAAAAAAATCGACGGTCTTCTTCAGTTTATTATGCTTGTAAGTTGTAGCTGTAAACGGTGTAAAATGGAAACAGATTGCTCTGTTCATTGTGTAAGCCTCAGGCTTCGGGGTCCCCAAAGACCCGCCCTGTTTGCCTGTGTTCAAAAAAGGGCTAACAGGCAATTACAATGTTAATGTGATCGCAGGGAGGGGTGCCATGGGGTGGGCTTGTTCAAGGAAAAAAAGGAGGGGGTGGGGACGGGAGCAGGGAAAGGCTGAGACAGAATCCGGACCATCCACAGAACCCTGACGGCTAAATATAGGTCACTGATATAAAGCATGAATGATATTAACGTGAATGAAGTTATTTTATATATATATATATATATATATATAATATATATATATATATATATATATATATATATATATATATAATATATATATATTTAGATTTGCATGTGTTTAAATCAATTGATTTTTCATTGTACATTTTCGTTAAAACATGTAGGCCTGGTATTTGCTTAAAGTCCATGTTTTAGTGAATATTTTGAGCCAATTCTCAATTGTAAAATATTTCAATTCGTAGGCGCGTTCGAAACATGTGTTTCCTGTGATAGGATGCCGTGGAAAGACCAGCGCAGGCAGGGTTAATAGAAGCGGCATTTCTCCTGGGAACTCATGATAGCCCATTAAACAATCCTATTAGGTCTAATGAAAAGCCTTTTAAGTGGTCGCCACAAAACCACCTGGATTTCACTCTCCTGGGTTTTTGAGTGTTTTTATAGTACGCATATGTGTGTGTCTGTTCTCAGTTTTATATTTGGGGCTCTAAAAGAGCCGAATAGAAATGATTCATTGCATTATAATACAACATATCATGATGCGTTTACACAAGAAGCCACATCTATTAAGCAAAAGAGTAGAAAATGGACAATTTTAAAATAATCATTATATTCCTTCATACTGGTTTCGGTGGTTCGACATAAACAAGCTGAACAAATCAAGAATAAATATATACAGGCTTATTAATAAATACAACAATTATGTATTATTGTATTATATAAATACAACAATTCAAATATTGTGGTATACTTTTTGTTTTTAAAGATTTTTTTTTCTTTTTGTGTTCCAATAAGCCTTATAATGTAGATGCAATTGTAATGCAAATGATAATGGAATCGGAAAGTAGCCAGCGCCAGTGGCCAGACCGGCTAATTAAGAAGTAACCTTAGCCCCCGAGAAAAACGAGTCCGTTTAAATTAATTCTAATTGAAGCATGTTATGTGTTATTTTCTGCTTTACTGCACCGGATGGAAGGAGGCAGTCAAGCCTGCTAGTATACATTCGTTTAAAAAAAGGATAATAATGGAAACAAAATGCAAATATGATTACTGGAATAATTATACAAAGCTTTTATTAACATTAACATAGTAACATAAGTCTATTATGTACATTTCCTATTGTTTCATTTGCTTGTCTATTTTATGCCTTGGAAGCTGCATAGCCTCTACTTTCAAGGCGTTTATATGCAAGGACAGTTTATGTGAAATATTTCTCCCAGACTATCATACGGCATGCTAAAGCTCTCCACTCCCCTGTCTGTGCATCATGAATGCCAATAAACGATCTTTAATATAGTGGAAAGGGGTGACAATGAGTATCATCCAGCTCACTCAAGTGTGTAATGGGAAAAAGCAGACACCAATGCATCACCAACAGACAAAGTGATTGCAATGGGGGGGTCTATGTCCTAGACTCTCACTTATTAGGATATTTAACTGATTTTCACTTTATTTTTAATTAATTCTACTTAGTGAATTATTGATCAAAAGGAAAAATGGGTACCGGTCTGCAATCCAGGATCAAGATAACCGCGGCGGATTCCACTTGAATGCGAGCAGCACAGGACACTCTGGGGATCGCTCTCTAGGGATGACGACTACAGTCATATATTTTGTTTTGTGTTGTAAAATAGGTTCAAATCGGTGCTCGGTGAGGGAGATCAAATGTGTCCCGAAAGGGCTCCTGGGACAAACACCCTGTGACCCTGTAATGTCCTTCATAATCTCTCCGCAGGTTAATATACTGACTGACATTAGTGAAAAGGATATTAGTTCTACATTACTGAGCTGCACTGTCAACTCAGTGTCACACTTGGTGCTCTCTCTCTCTCTCTCTCGCTCACACACACACACACACACGCTCTCACAATCACTCACATAAAACATTTTTTTTTTTATTTTTGCACCCCCAGAAACAAACAATTAAGCAGACTAGCAGGTATTATATATATATATATATATATATATATATATATATATATATATATATATATATATATATATATATATATGCATTCATTTTGTACTTTGCTACATGTGTGTGTGTGTGTGTGTGCGCGCTACAAAATGGCTGTTAACTACATTAGGTTTTTTTTGGTTTTCATAACAAAGTCATAATAATGTTCATAATAATGTTAATCGCTTTGTAGTTTGTAGACGTCACTGGAACCATGAAACCCATCTAATGTTCTGATATACATAATATAATATAATATAATATAATATAATATAAGATGGCCATATAATAAAGGACTTAATCTAGTTGCTTTCAAATTGCGTAACATCATTCTCAGGTAGTGGAAGAAATGTAGTATTTACTACATGTTGAAGACGAAAGTGATGCATGTTACAAGGATCGACTTCTAAACTATTAATTGATTAATTTAAATGGTTTCCTTGGTATAATATTCATTTCCAAAACCATCAATATTAATTATTATTATTTCTATTATTATTATTTTACAAATTTGAGTGGCAATAGTAGTAGTATCAGTAATTGTAGTGATAGCAGTGTTAAATGTGGCAATAGTAGATTAGCAGTTATAGTTACAGTAGCAGCAGTAGTAGGAGTAGGAGTAGTAGTAGCAGTAGTAGTAGGAGTAGGAGTAGCAGTAGAAGTAGTAGTAGCGGTTTTAGCAGTACTAGCAGGAGCAGTAGTAGTAGTAGAAGTAGCAGTAGGAGCAGTAGGAGTAGCAGCAGTAGTAGCAGTAGCAGCAGTAGCAGCAGTAGTAGTAGTAGCAGTTTTAGCAGCAGTAGTAGTAGAAGTAGCAGTAGTAGTAGTAGCAGTTAGAGTAGTAGTAGTAGTAGTAGTATTAGCAGTAGTAATAGTAGTAGTAGTAGTAGTAGTAGTAGTAGCAGTAATAGTATTAGTAGCAGTTTTAGCAGCAGTAGTAGTAGAAGTAGCAGTAGTAGTAGTAGTAGTAGTAGCAGTTTTAGCAGCAGTAGTAGTAGTAGCAGCTTTAGTAGTAGTAGCAGCTTTAGCAGTATTAGTAGTAGTAGTAGTAGTAGTAGTAGTAGCAGTTTTAGTAGTAGTAGCAGTTTTAGTAGCAGTAGTAGCAGATTTAGCCATAGTAGTATAAAGTCGCTATGGACACCAAGGCATAGGAGCAGGTGCTGGAGCCCAATCCGCGCAAAGGACTACCATGACAACCGAGTAGACCCCCTTCCCCGCCCCTGCTGCGTCCCGCCCCTTCGTACGCGTATGTTCACTGAAACCCACACACACACACACATGCATTACCTACACTGATGCTCATTTTGCTGATTTCCTTCATGACTTCTTTACCCAAAACACCTAAAAAAACAGTTCGCGTAAAAACGCTTCAAACTTGGATATCAAAACGAGCAGTTAGAAAGGAAAAAAACGGAGATTCAATTAGAATTCATAATATTTACACAGGCTATAACAACAACTATTATTATTATTATTAGTAGTAATAGTAGTAGTAAAAGTGTTGTCGTCGATGTTGTGTTTTCTCTTTTCTTCGTCCTGCCGTTGCTGCGCCTGCGGATGCCGTCTGCCCATTTGCGGGGTTTGACAGACTTGCCTTGGCACTCTTTTGCCTTGCTTGTGCACGTCTTGGTTTGTGGATTTGCTTTCTTTTCTTTTTCGGACCCGTATATTGGTAGACTGTATCATTAAAGCTGAGTTGCATGGTGTTAGACAAAGAAAGTCTGCGGTTCTTTAACACAGTTTCAGCTGCACTTTCTCCTTCCCTCAGGAACACCTCAGGCCGCTTTCATCCGAACCGAAAACAACCGTCAGTGGATAATAATAATAATAAAAAGACATACACAGGTAAAGGTATTGTAACTGCTGCAGATTTAACGGTACACAGAAAATATGTATCTTTTTTTTATATCAAGTGTTTATATTTTTCCTTAACATTCCCTTACGCACAATATACTGCAATTCTGCCCCCCCCCCCCCCCCCGACTTACATTATTATTGGATGTTTAATATCATTTTCATGGTGCTGCTGCTAAACATATATTTATATCCAACAGCATCACAAAGATTAGATCATCGTTAATTTAATATTTATTGTCTCAATTATTATTATATTTTTGGCCATAATTATTTCATTCATTTCAGTAGTTGCTTTGGCTCGACCTTAACAGTGCATGCGTAATCCTGCTAACAAAAACAGACACACTTGATATTTCGTTTATTCATATTTTTTTCCATTCTATAATCATTTAATTTCAATGATATCAATAGCCCATTAAAAAACAACACGTGATTTGCATTCGTTTTTGAGCAACAAATTAAAAAAAAAGAAGACATGAAGGGAATATGTGTAATTTATTAAGTAAAATATTAAAGATATGAACGGAATTCTAAATATGTTCTATTTTGGCATCCGATTATTCTCGTCGGGTTTTGCAAGTAACTTCTTTGCAATGCTTGTTTTTTATATTTACGAAAAACGGTGAATTTCTTTTTCTTTAATTTTGCTTGCAAAATACTTCATTGTGTTCATTGAATAAATAAAAAAAAAAAGAATAAAAGAATGCTGTCTATTTTGTATAATCGTTATATTCCGCATTTATGTGTGAAAGTCATAATCAAGAATACGTGGATTATTTTATAATTTAGGATAAATAATCTTAAATGAAATAAAAACGACGTGGAAATGACGAGAAAACGAGTACTTTACGATTAAATACGGCAGGAATTGTGTTTTTTACCCCTTCCAAAATTTAATTGCTGTAGTATTTATTGACTCTGGACTAGATATGGTTTACATACACAATATTGAAAATGAAAATGCCTCAGATGCAGAATTGTACTGCTATTTGTTTCCAGAAGCTTCGAAAATCTCTTTCTACGTAAAATAAACTACGTTCTATAGAAAATATTTCAGTATTTTTTTTTCAGTAAAAAAAAATGATCAAATGTGTTTTTAAATCGGTGGAAATTCATTCAAATCCAAAATGGTCCAACGTGTAGATATGATACATTCCGATTCGGTTTATTCATATAAAGTTAAGCAAGACTCATAAGAGCTGATTGGATATTAGAATAAGGTATATTCTGTATTATAAGAAGAGGGTGGAGGGTTGGGATCCTGTAAGCGCCTCCTCCAGAAATGCACCAAATCTCTTCTTCTTTTTTTTTCCCTGTTGCGGAGCGGCTGCGCGCGCTCGAGTCCGGAGACGTGCGCGACAAAAAAAATCGCATTGGCAAACTGGCGGTGACACGTGCCTCCTCCTCCTTCTCACCACCCTCAGGTTCTCCCGTGCTGCAGTGACATCATTAGCGGTCACGAAAGAACAGTGCCAGCCACCTACAATAGAGGAGAAAAAAATCCATCGATTTCGCCGCTTTTTTTTTTACGCACGGCTCCGACGGGGAAATCGGTGCATGCACGCGCAACGGTGCTTTTGCACAAGACAGAAGGGTGATAACCACGATGCAGACACCAAACATCGACCTCTAAAGGTGACATGATCCATCGGATTATCAAACGCATCTCCTACTTTTTCATCGAATACGGAAGGTAACGCCTGACCCGAAGAATACGAATATTTCACCGCGTTCGCTTTTTCTATAACAAGAAAGTATTGCAAAAAAAAGATATATTTACTCAAGTGTCTGGAAAACGGACCTAAACTTTGCGTGGGGAAAAAAAACAGCAATTATGGCGACATTAATTAGAAGCAAGATTTCCAACAAGCTGTCCGATGCGGCTTCGACGGTTACTAATAAATCGCAGGCGAAGGTAAGTGGTCTCTTCGCCAGAATGGGCTTCCAGGCTGCCACTGATGAAGAAGCGCTGGGGTTCGCAGCCTGTGACGATCTGGACTATGACCACCGACAAGGACTCCAAATGGACATTCTGAAAAACGAGGGAATAGGCGAAGATGTCGGCGTCGATAACGGAGGAGATGGAGATTTGGAAGGGGACAGCCACTACCAGAGAGATGGCACAGGTCCCCCACCCTCTGGGTCAAAAGATGGCGGGATGTGTAGCGAATTTGCGTCTCCAGATAAGCCGAAAATCACTGCTTGGGAGGCTGGGTGGAACGTCACTAACGCCATCCAGGTAAGGTTTATTATTATTTTAAAGGTGTTTCGATTTTGGCTTTTCTTCTGCTGCTACTTGCAATAAGTGACATTTGTTGCTAAACAGGAAATAATAATTGCCCATTAATTATTTGCTTAATTGCATGCAATGGGAACGTTTCTAGAACGTCGAGTTCGGAGAGCTGTGTATGCGCAGGACGATTATTAAGTCGTGCGTCGGGTATTGCATGAATTGCACACTGGATATGTGATTATAAATGTCACGTTTTATTAGCTATAATGAGCGTAATTATTCGTTTCAACACCCCCCCCCCCAAATAAAACAAAAACTACCTGCACATTTAACATCCTCTGCGTCATTCAGTGTCTCTGTGATTTGTCTTGGCGTCGATGGAACTGGCCAAAAAAAGTGCAAAAAAAAAGTGCACAGCTATAGGCTGGCAGATGCGCGCGTTCACGAGAATTCCTTCGAGCGAATGCAAACGACCTCACCCCCCTACACCCCCCCCCCCCCCAGATAGAAAAAAATACCCCCCCCCACCCCCCCCCCCCCCCCCCCCCCCCCCCCCAAAAAAATGTCTGTGCAATCACGAGTGCGCCAAAATGATTCCCACCCAAACGTGTTTTCGCTCTGTATTTTCCACACGAAGGCTAACCGTTTGTCTTTCCACAGGGTATGTTCGTACTTGGGTTACCATACGCCATTCTCCACGGCGGATATCTCGGACTTTTTCTAATCATTTTCGCCGCGGTCGTGTGCTGCTACACGGGGAAGATCCTGATCTCTTGCCTCTACGAAGAAAACGAAGACGGACAACTGGTGAGAGTGAGAGACTCGTACGTGGACATTGCCAACGCCTGCTGCGCTCCCAGATTCCCAGCGCTGGGAGGCCACATCGTAAACGTAGCCCAGATCATCGAGCTGGTCATGACTTGTATTTTGTACGTCGTCGTGAGTGGCAACCTGATGTATAACAGCTTCCCGAACCTTCCGGTCTCGCAGAGGTCATGGGCCATTATCGCCACCGCCGCGCTCCTGCCTTGCGCCTTCCTCAAAAACTTGAAGGCCGTGTCCAAGTTCAGCCTGCTCTGCACGCTCGCCCACTTCGTCATCAACATCCTCGTGATCGCCTACTGCTTGTCGAGAGCGCGAGACTGGGCGTGGGACAAGGTCAAATTCTACATCGACGTGAAGAAGTTCCCCATTTCTATTGGCATCATCGTCTTCAGTTACACCTCGCAGATCTTCTTGCCGTCGCTGGAGGGGAACATGCAGAGACCCAGCGAATTCCATTGCATGATGAACTGGACCCACATTGCGGCGTGCATCCTTAAAGGCCTGTTTGCTCTAGTGGCGTATTTAACGTGGGCAGATGAAACCAAAGAAGTTATAACAGACAACCTGCCGTCCGGAATCAGGGCGGTGGTCAACCTTTTCCTGGTGGCCAAGGCCCTGCTGTCGTACCCGCTCCCTTTTTTCGCTGCTGTGGAGGTACTGGAGAAGTCTTTTTTCCAGGATGGGCGGCGCGCAATTTTCCCAGACTGCTACGGGGGCGACGGGCGACTCAAATCCTGGGGTCTGTCTTTGCGATGCGCCCTTGTGGTGTTCACCATGTTAATGGCCATTTACGTGCCGCACTTCGCGCTGCTCATGGGCCTAACGGGCAGCCTGACCGGCGCCGGCTTGTGTTTTCTCCTGCCGAGCCTCTTTCACCTGAAGCTGCTTTGGAGGAAGCTGCTATGGCACCAAGTGTTTTTCGATGTCGCTATATTCGTTATTGGAGGTATATGCAGCATCTCCGGGTTCATTCATTCCATGGAAGGTCTCATCGAAGCGTTCAAATACAACATCCACGATTAGCGAGCAAGCGAGGAGCGGACGGTGACGTGTTAGCGGCATCTGACGTGTAAACAACTAATGTTTCTTAAATGTAACGTTCTCGGTTTTCACTCTGTTCAAGCGACAACATCAAACACAGAAACAAAATACAGAAAAAAAATAAAGAAATAAACAAAACAATAAACAGAACAGAAATATATCCACATACAAGCCCCCGGAAATATAGAAAATACACACACTGACAGTACACTAAAACACGGATATAATATATATATATATATATATATATATATATATATATATATATATATATATATATATATATATATATATATGCTGTGTGTATGTGTGTGGTAAGATATAATTTGTGTGTGTGGCGTGTGCGTGCGTGTCTGTAATATATCATAAAGAAAAAGATGCATTAACATATATATTTTTCTTTGTAAGTATGCATAATTGTACAGAATCTATCGAAGAGAAAATTCTATAATCTCAAAACGCCCAGCATTACTAACAATTTAGATGTTTACCTAAATTGGTCGATAAATTGCTCGACGTTCGTTTAAATAATAATAATAATAATAATAATAATAATAATAATAATAATAATAATAATAATAATAACAATATAATGATGATGATAATAATAATAACAATAAAATATTAATAATATCGTCAATATACATGATTAAACAAGATATGAAATGGAATAAAATACAAATATACGAATTTTATGGTAAAGATTCCTTCTGTGAACATGTGAATAATTATTCTTTAATTAAGGAACGAGAAATGAGGCTGCGTGCATACAGGACTACTATAGCTATGCATTCTAAATATATGACGTGTAATGCAGCATTAGGTGCAGATGGAGGGGTCGTAAAAGCAGCAATGTTCTTCCTCACCAGAAAACGTACACGCTCGGTTGTGATAGAACGATGACATACAACATGCACACTAAAGAAATGACCAAATATAAAGAGAAAAAGACAGGAGAAAAAAAAAACATTTCGATTGGCATAAAATGACTGGTGACCGGTTGGAAAGGCGCATAATATATCGTATAGCCTATAATTTCATTTTTGCTTTCCCTATGGATCGGACCGTGTTTATTTTTTTTTAGGCTACTATTGACCTCTTCAATGATCTTGAATGACACTGAAAATAATTACGTGTACGAATCTATATTATAAAAGAATAGACTTACGTGAGACATCTTTCATTTTGTCAGATCTGATGGTTGCTGTGAAAATGTAATAAACCCGTATGTGTACTGTTATTGTGGTTCACCTTACGAAGATGGAATGTACTTCACAAAGTCGTTATAATATATCGTGATCAATAAAAAAAACAAAACAAAATAAGTAAATAAAAATAAACACGATAACTTATTGTACAAACTGTCCCTGTCCTTCTGTAAAACATCAATTGTACACCGAATCCTTGCTCGAAATATAAGAAAAGCGATGATCACAAATCACAATATTTGTTATTATCAGGAGTGAAAGGTTTTTCATCTTTCTTTATTATGCGGTAATTCATTTTCGCTTAAATTCGGAAGCCTCGGAGCTCGTCCTATGTGCTGCGCTTTCCGCAGTGTGCGCATGCTCAGTGATTATGAAGTAGGCGCTGTAATCGAAAGGGTTTATAGAGAGCGCATTTCTGGGCGTACAGTGATGCAAAGCATACAGATGTACAAATATATTTATCGTTATAGCCATAATTATTTATTGCATATATTATTATGTGCATCATCCCTGACATATGATTTTATGCAGCTAGAGTTACATGCATTGACTTGTTGATTTTTTTAAATAATTCCCTTTATATTATCCCATAATATATGCTACTGAGCTTTCCATGATCTGGATATACATGGATTGTAATTAATAGATACCGTCTGCTATAACGGCTTAGGACTGCATCTTGCATGAGCAGTTCTGCATTTAGAGAAATTTACTGCAATCGCTGTGCACACCTCAACAATGATGAAACTATAATGAGTGGGCAATTTGGATGGATTCCCTTTTGAATTCGCTCAAGGTTTCGCCATCACACGATCTCATGGAGTTTTTAACCACTGGCTTGGGGGGAAAAAACGTACAAACAATAACATGTACATTCATACTTCACACCATTTTTATCTCTTTGAGACAATGCATACTGTTAAAAGAGCTATACAAATAACACACACACACACACACACACACACACACATATATATATATATATATATATATATATATATATATATATATATATGTATATATATTTATATATATACATATATATTAAACACAATGGCAAATATATTTTTTAAAGATTTAAAACTGCTGCTACAGTGGTGTGTAATATATACAAATTTACAAATATTTTGTGCTACAATGCATATATATATATATGTATATATATATATATATATATATATATATATATATATATATATATATATATATATATATATAGAGAGAGAGAGAGAGAGAGAGAGAGAGAGAGATGGATAGATACATAGATAGATAGATAGATGGATAGATAGATAGATAGTACATTTCGAGCAATTAACTTGATATTAAAATAAAATTATGTAGGACTATTAGTTATTCAAATAAATATTTAAATAAACCTTATTTCTTATATATATATATATATATATATATATATATATATATATATATATATATATATATATATATATATATATATATATATATATATATATTGTATATATATATTATATATATATATATATATATATAGATATATTAGAATCGGTGTCCCCAAAATCTGAAAGATAAAAGTGCAAAAGAATGAATTAGATTAGGATCGTGCAAAGCAAAATAACATCAAAAAAAGTAATTGTAGGCTAAAGCGACATCTAGTGGACACAAGCACATTGACGAGGCGTATTGGAATGATTGACAATATTCCTGCTTTCAAATCGACTAATGGGAGTTTCTTTCCTGTGTTGGCATTTAAAATATACTGATTATTAAAATAAAGAACAAATAAATACATAAACAAATCTATAATAAACTGGGCCAATTATTTTTCTTTTGCTCAATTTCCCAATTTTCCCATCTGCCTAATTTTTTTATTTAAAAAATGTCGGCTATCTGCATCTTTATCTGCCTAAAGTAATCCCCAAAGCTTTGACTAAGCTGCTCTTAACTCTTAGCTCTTGTTTAATGTTTATGTTTTCATTCTCTCTCCTTCGTTATATCGTTAAGATTTCAATTATAGGACATATTCCTTAAATCAAACCCCATTAAGATACAAACATATGGCTGCCACTGGTCAAGCGTGCATTATTCGTGCACAATATACTAAAATATATTCTTTATATTTTTTTTCAGAATCTATTAAAATGTGTGTCCGATATGGTTGTCATGTCAACCTGGAAGAAGAGCGAAAGAGCGAACTACAACTGTAAAACATTTTATATTTTCTCCCACAAGGTGGCGCCACGTCCACACGAACGATAATAATAATAATGCCAAAAAAAGACAAATTTGTATCGAGACAATTTTGAGTTTAAAAACGGGTCTTAAGGGTAGAAAAGAACAGACGTTGCTACATTAAAAGTACAAGTACCCTGTTTTAATATTACTGAGGTAACAGAACTCGTTTTTGTTTTTCGAATTTGTTTTTCTACTAGAACAGGCGACTTCAGCGTGATTAGAAAATACCGCTTGACAAACCGTGTGAAAATTTCTGAATTTAGACGGTCAAATGAACGTCCTATTAGAAGCCATTGGAAGTTTTCCAACGTTTCCAGAAGTATTTAAGTATATTCCCCTTGATACTGGGAGCCGCGGCCTCCTGGTTGGCCACCAGATGGCGCTAGGGGGGAAAATCTAGAATCTAGGAAATTACTTTAAAAATGTTTTTCCCTGTTTGTGAGGATTATAAATCTGAGTGAACTATGGTTTATTTAAAAATAGAAATAGTAAAAATGATCTAAAATTGATATATATATTTTGTGCATCACGCTACACAAAAAAAACTTTTCGAGTTTTCTTTTGGGGGGGGACCTTACACAAGGGGGCCCCCTGCTGGAAAAGTGAGAGAACCACTGCCCTAGTACAAACCTGTGTGTGTGCGTTTATATATCTCGCACGTCACAATTTTAAGGCACTATTAATAAAAAAAAAAAAAAACTAATGAATATTTAGACAAAGTAGAATCATTAGTAATTTTCACATGTATTACACAAAAGACAAATTCGTTATATACACAAAATAGAAGTGAACAGAACCTATAGAGACAATGGACAGCATCGTGCACACAGGATGCAAGACGGTTAAAACAACCTCTGAATCGTGTAAAAGAAACTTCCTTTTATACTCCTGGGACCTTTCTGAAGTGTGCCGAGACGAGAAAAACAAACGCAAGCGCTCTAGATAGTTTGCTATTATATGGCAGGATGTTCCCCTACTTGGTAACTCACCCTAGATTTAGCTCACATTGTCTCGCTCCAACATTCCTGATGACTTTCCCAGATTTCTGCCTGTATTTTACTATCTGGCGTTATTATAGTTAGTATTGATATTAATTCATGGGTCACATAGAAAACATTGTTCCTTATTGGGATCCAGGATCATGAAAACAAGTTAGAATATGCTTTTTTTTACTGCGGAGGAGGAAAAAAACAAAACAAAATTTAACGATTTTATTTATGGCACAAAAATTAGGCAACACAAAATAGGACAAATTATATAATTTATACATTTCTTTTTAAACAATTATCTAAACATTTTAAAACACTCAAAAAGAAAAGCATTTTAAATGTAAATGAAAAAAAAAGTCACATTTTGTAATCAGGGCAATGCTGGAATGATTCAACAGAAGTAAAAGCATCATCAGTGAAACAGCAAATAATATGTAAAAAATTATTATGACATCGTTAACCCCCAAAAACAATGTTTTTACATATTATTCGCCTTATTAAGAACACAATTCCCATTTTTACGCAATATCGTTCATTCGTCGCCGTTCACATTTCTGCTCGGTTAACATTTTGGGCTAAAATTAGTCCTATAAAAGATGGCAGATGTGCTTCTAAAAAGCTTTTCTGCTCATCGCAATTATACAAAAAAAGTGTTTGTCCAAGCCTTTTTTCGATTATCCACTGGCTACAAGCAATATTTAATTTATTCACTTCCACTAAGTGCTTTACTTAGGCATTAATTACAACTCTTTCTGATGCTAGAGGATGAGAAACGGTACAAAGTGCTACCAAAACGTTTTCTAACAAGCCAAAGAGAGACATCGTCCTGTGTTCAGTGGGAGCTGTGCAACGGGAAGACGTCCAGGACGCCGGGAGCTCTGTATTGCCGCGTTTCTGTGCCGCCGTAGACAAAACAAAAGTACTCTCAGGTCAACAGAGCTAGTCTCGAAAATTCCTGATACCACCGTGTCTGCTCTGTACCACGCATATAACACAAGAGGTATTTAAACGTCTAGATGTACCTATGGAGCTGTGGTTAAACCTGATTCTATTGTTTATATTGGAAAATAAACACACCATACAAACAAAAATAATTAATAGCTTTGTTCACATTCGAGGCGGGGAGGCTTTGAAGAGTCCGGTTTTCCGAAGATATCGTACTATGAGAGGCACCGACACGAGGGTGATGCTGATCCGAAATGGAGCAAAGAGTTTGTGGACGGCGTACGCTAGCACGAACGTGCTAGTGCCGGCGGCCATCTTCGACTGAACAACCGATTCGCTGAAGCCCAGCTTGTAAAGGA
Organism: Kryptopterus vitreolus; assembly: GCA_030449085.1. Classification (NCBI taxonomy): domain Eukaryota; kingdom Metazoa; phylum Chordata; class Actinopteri; order Siluriformes; family Siluridae; genus Kryptopterus; species Kryptopterus vitreolus. The sequence goes on along the minus strand of JACRUU010000029.1, from coordinate 3,962,208 downwards.
CGTCTGTCATGCTAATCCCACTGCGAAAGATATAATACGTTTAAGATGTGCGTTTACTCAAAAAATTTTATTTATGTGAAAAAAGAGCAAAAGAAAAAAACTACCGATATTGACACGGCTAATTATAACTTGAAAGGGGATAGAAATATCAAATAATATATTGTGTTAATCTTAATTACATTTTCCATTAGCTAAGGAATTTGTTTACGGCTTACAGACCGAACCCATCCCCCATTTACAAATCTATGAACCTGATGAGGGGGGTTTTACTGGTTGTCTTTCCTTGTAACACTAAACCCTGCATAAGAAACCTCTCTTTTTTGTTTGTTTGTTTGTTTTTTTTGGTAAAGACTGTCTGGCCTCGTCATACAGCCATAACAACTTGTCAGTATCAAAGTTGTCTCTTTTTCCTGCTTCGAATTGTCTGTACATTTCCCATTGCCAGATGCTATTGTAGTTATCATTCATTCATTCATTCATCTTCTACCGCTATATCCGATCTTCCCTCGGGTCACGGGGAGTCTGTGTCTATCTCTCACGGGGAGTCTGTGTCTATCTCAGGCGTCTATGGGCATTAAGGCAGGATACACCCTGGATGGAATGCCAACCCATTGCAGGACACACACACACACACTCACACACACACACACTCATTCATACACTAGGGACAATTTTCCAAGGTGCCAATCAACCTACCGTGCATGTTTTTGGACCGGGAGGAAACAGAAGAACCCGGAGAAAAACCCCCGGAGGCACGGGGAGAACATGCAAACTCCACACACACATGGCCGAGACGGGAATCGAACCCGGACCCTGGTGGTGTGAGGCGAACGTTCTAACCACTAAACCACCGTGTCCCACATTATAGTTATTTAAAGAAAATGGAGAGAAAAAAAAAAAAAAAAAAAGACACACCTGGAACAAATGCATACTGCATTCCTGCTAAACACTTCTTTTTATTGTAGGTTTGGGTTGTTTATAAATGTAATGTGATAAAAGAGGAATAATTGTATGTATAAAATAAAATGAAAAGAAACAGACAAAAGACATCCTTTTTTCCCCTCATTTATAATGATCACGTATTAACAATTAAAAACATTTTTTTACAACCAAAGCGAGAACTTACCTAGACACAACAATGTAGAAAATCCCGAGAGAAATCAACGAGATTCCAATGTGAAACAAAACAGCAACAGCCCCATATTCCTTAAAAACCTTCTTCAGCTTCGCTGTTTTATTGGGTTTTTCCTGAGGGTCAGGCTTTTCACATTCACCCTGTGGTCTATTAGACTGCATTACCTACGAGACAGAGAATAATAATGAGACTCATTATATATATATATAGCGCAATAATATATATATATATATATATATATATATATATATATATATATATATATACACTACACATATACACATATACATACACATACATACACACACACACATATACACACACACACACATATACATATACATATATACATATATATATATATATATATATATATATATATATATATATATATATATATATATATATATATATATATATATATATATATATATATATATATATATCACACACACACACACATACATACATATTATATGGACAATTCTATACCATGCTCCAGGTACAGGATAACAAAAATAAATGGTGAATAATTTTGTCTAGTGGCTAGTTGACAGTTTTTGCACATAAAATATTTGATTGTTTTTGGTAGACTATGTAGTCAGGCCTGACAGGAAAAAAAAAATATTGGCCTCAAGCACAGGGCCGCAAACCCCCCCCCCCCCCCCCCCCCCCCCCCCCCCCCCCCCCCCCTTCCCCTCAACAAAGAATTCTAGTGTGTAACAGTCCAGACATGCAACGAAATTTGAATGAAGCCTTCAGTTTGACTAATGCATATGTGAAATGTGTGTAGCCATGAATTACGGCCTTTAAACACAAGTTTTAGTGCATGTTCTGGTGCTTTGCTGTTCACCACAGTTTGTGGGAGTGATTAGTATAGTTAAGTATATCCTTCCGGGAAGCTTTTAAAAAAAAATTCTTTCCTGCGACCTTTCATCTACATGTTTCAACCCACAATACGGTCTCCTATTGCATATCTTTGGAATCATTCGGTGTAGTTTGAAAAACTCCAGGATCCTCAGATCCGCCCCTGTGGTACGACAAGCAACGTTACCAAACATGCGATGTTTGATGTGAGCAGAAACCGAAGCGCTTGACCCCTGTAGCTGCAGGATTTCTTTTTTATTTATTTTGGATTACTCTGCCGTCACATGACCTGCTGATAAGGAGGAATGTGCACTCGGGCACGTGTGCATAAGAAAGTACACAGAAATCGTTCAGCACTCCAGCACCAGATCCCTTTATTCATCCCAGAGGAAATCTCATGTATTACAGCATCGCCTACACTAAAAGCAAGGGACACTGTGGAAGAAAGAGACGTAGATAAATAGTACATAAAGTATACAAGGGGTAAAAAACAGATATGTTGTGCACAGATACAGAGAGGGTGTGGTTTGGAAGTGCTGAATAGTCATTTGTGTTCACGTAGCTGACACATAGGTGGAGTTAAAAATAATAGGACTGACAGTGCAGGAATATCCGAGTGATAAATCTTTGACCTTTCTGTCCAGCGAGCATTTCGGAAGTGCGGTCACGTCAAACTTGTATTGTCATAGCCGACGCAGTGAAATGACCCTTTCCTGACCCTTGGTGCTACATAATACTACATATAGAGCACAACATAGAGCTACACAACAGAAGAGACCAAGTTGTCCTAGCCACATAAAGTGGATCATGTGCAACCCAGTGCAAACACACAATACAAAGTAGCAACAAGCCCTAAACCTAGTATACATGTATACAGTGCAATGTGCAAGTAGAAAGTAAATACATAATGATGTGCAAAAAAAACTACAAAAAAACTACAGTGGCTAGAATAAATAAGTTTTTTTGTTTTGTTTATAGGGGCACGGTGGCTTAGTGGTTAGCACGTTCGCCTCACACCGCCAGGGTCCGGGTTCGATTCCCGTCTCGGCCATGTGTGTGTGTGGAGTTTGCATGTTCTCCCCGGGTCTCAAGGGGGTTTTTCTCTCCGTGTTCTCCAGTTTCCCCCACGGTCCAAAAACATGCACGGTAGGTTGATTGGCACCTTGGAAAATTGTCCCTAGTGTGTGTTTGTGAGTGTGAGTGTGTGTGTGTGTGTCCTGTGATGGGTTGGCATTCCATCCAGGGTGTATCCTGCCTTAATGCCCATAGATGCCTGAGATAGGCACATGCTCCCCGTGACCCGAGGGAAGATCTGATAAAGCGGTAGAAGAGGAGTGAGTGAGAGAGAGTGTTTTGTTTATTTATTATTATTATTTTAATTATTAAGTAGACCAGATTTTCCATACAAATGAAAATACAATTCTATTATTGTGCTGATGTTAAATGTCTTTATATATATATATATATATATATATATATATATATATATATATATATATATATATCTATATATATATATATATATATATATATACATATACATATATATATATATAATATATATATATACACATATATATGTGAAGCTGACCTTTCAGTGATTTTAATGATAGTAGTAATAATAATAATGATAATAATAATAATAATAATAAAAACAATAACTGGCTAAAATCTTTTTACTTTTAACATTTGTTTTCCCTTTACTTTAACATTTTATATACCTTAAAATTGTTTCTTGACTATATTATTATTTTTTTTTGCGTCACACTAAAAATTGCTGCTGCTGGATGTTTTGTGTACATGTTTACAAGTATACTCGTGTTTTTACAGTTTTCCTTTTGGCACAATGTACAATATAATATAATATACTGGTGGTATACTGGTGGGAATAACTAGGTTGCCCATGTTGCACTTTACGTGGCTAAGACAAGTTACTTTAAATGTTAACAAACGTTTCACTTTGTACTACGTCAGCTACATACAACATGCTGGCCTGTATGAAAATAATAATATGAACAATTACTATTGCATCATGAAGAAATTAGGAAAAAGTGAGAGAAAAAAAATTTTAATAAAAAAACAAAACAAAATCAACACTTGTTTGCTATCTGGGGCAGCGAGTGTTCACAGTCTTTTGTAATCCATATCAGCACAAATACAGAGTGGGTGCCGTCATTATCTACCGCGCCAACAAAGCGCCCGGTAACAGTTCAACGTACTAAAAAAGCATGTAAACAAAATGAATAAAAAGCTGGGGAAAGTTATATTAAATGATCAGCAGCCAAAAAATAATTTCCACTTTTATTGTTTTATATCTGTGGCACGTTTCTTCAGAACCATGTTTGTCTGTTTGTTGTTGTTGTTGTTGTCGTCCTGTGTGCCTTGGCACGGATCAGGCCAATTGGTTAACTATTTACAGAAAGGGCTTGTATCCTATCGACATTTTTATTATATAATAATAATTATATCTGCATTATAATATTCTAATAATTACATTTGCATACCTGATGCGGTAGATACTTTTTAAAGCAGTGAAATATTTGTATACAGCATTGTTGGATGAATAAATAGCGCTTTTTCTTTGTATTAATATGGACAGAGCAAAAATACTGCATTAAATATAGGGAAAAAAAAGCAGTTTTTAAATCTGGGCCAAGAGAAAAAGGGCTTAGAGTAAATTTGGACTTACTAAACCATTATTCTATCAATTCATAACGAGACTAAGAGGGCAGGAGACTGATCCGTGTTCTTTTAGTTTGCTAATTACTAAACAAACCATATAAAAATTAGACACGACACGTTAGACCGGTTTTAGCTTCATGCCGGCGGCTTTGTCCTTCCTGTGATATTTTATTATTAGCTTGAATGACATTAATCAGACATGTATGTAAAACCTATACATGCATTTCTGATTACTATATCCAATTATGATTACTGTATTCCTTGACACATCATGTTTCTGCTTTACATCCTAAAGCACTTTGAACTGACACTAATAATAATAATAATACATAAAATCATTAATACAAATAATAATGTTGCGTCCCACACAAAAAAAAAACTGTTATGGAATAAACAATTTGTCGCATTCAAGGCTTGAAATCCGGGTTGGCCCTGTTTTACTAACAAGTGGCCATTCCCAGTATCAGTATGAACACAGACTGGGTGCAGTCCTTATCTTCTATCCCAACATCGCTTACTGATCCGGTTTCACCGGCTAAAAATGCATGCCTTTGTGCCAACAAAGCATGCAAAATGCATTGCACTTCATAAAATGTGCTAATAAATCATTTCCACTTCGTGATCAACAACGTACCTTGTGATCATCCGCGTCTCTCTTCGTCCCGCAGGCGTGTTCCAGCTCCTTGGCGCTGAATACGGCACTCTGTGGAGGTTTCATCGTGGAGTGAAGGCTGCAGGGTTCAGTACGAACCCAAAAGAGGCTTTTCGGTGAAATCAGCCTGTTATTGAGATTATGGTGATGTTTTCTCGCCCGCAAACAAGGCAAGACGAAGCCAAGTCCTGAACGGGACTCGCAGGCCGGGAAAGCACGAGTCAAGGGTTCCCATGTGTTGCTTCTCGCGGATGGTCGTGCTCCACTGATCAAATGTAAAACTCTACTCGCACCGCGCGCAGGTACTCGAGAGCAGGAAATAATGCGAGACATGTGCAATGCCCGGGTGGCGTCCTGCGTTCCAAAGTGCCCCAAAGCCGCCGACTTAGTATAACTATATGATGAAACAACCGCAAACCGTGATCGACATAGAAACATCGTGCCTTCACTGAAGCCTTATGGCCAGATCCTTGTAAACCGAATTATCCCAGATCAAAACTATCGGTCATGTTAAATAAATAAACAAACAAAAAAATAAATAAATAAACAGTGTATCGTCTTGCTAGTTCCACGGCGTGAGGACACGCGCCTGTCAAAATGTCCAGTGCACGAATGCAATCCAAGGACAGAGGGAGAGTAAAAACACAACAGAAAGGACACGGCGTGCCACCCGAGCAATGCACGCTCCCTGACCTGCGCGCTCTGTGGAAACAGTAGGAGGGTCCTAAGCGTTTGTTCGGCGGCGAGGGGGGTGGGCGGGTTTAACACGACAAATGGGTGATACCACTTTTGCAATCCGAATAGCATGCAATAAAAGACAGCGATCTCGACCAAACCGTCAATAAAATGTGCACCAAATGCGCAATGCAACGATTTAAGGAAAGGTAAAAATAAATAAATACATAAAAAAAACAGGTTTGCCTCTTTGTGATCGACGACACTATTTCATGTGGAAGACATGGACCCGCCCACTGAACGCGTAATCCGAATCCTACTCGGGACATTCATGCATTAATGATGTAAATCCGAGCTTTGTTTATACATTACTAATATTTGTGGAATTTGTATTTCGTGTGTATCGGCATTTTATTGAATGTTGTCCAAATCGATTATACGCGCACTGACAAATGTGTCTTTAGACGAGTTGAAATAATAATAATAATAACAACAACAACAACAACAACAATAATATGGGGAACGGTGGCTTAGTGGTTAGCACGTTTACCTCACACCTCCAGTGTCCGGGTTCGATTCCCGTCTCGGCCACGTGTGTGTGGAGTTTGCATGTTCTCCCCGTGCCTCAGGAGTTTTTTCTCCGGGTTCTCCAGTTTCCTCCCAGTCCAAAAACATGCGCGGTAGGTTCATTGGCACCTTGGAAAAATTGTCCCCCTTGTGCGTGTGTGTGTGTGTGTGTGTGTGTGTGTGTGTCCTGCGATGGGTTGGCATTCCATCCAGGGTGTATCCTGCCTTAATGCCCATAGACGCCTGAGATAGGCACAGGACTCCCCGTGACCCGAAGGAAGATCGGATAAAGCGGATAGGATAGATATAGACCGTAGAAGATGAATGAATGAATAAATAATAATAATAATAATAAATGGTGTGAGGAAAACGTGCTAACCACTAAACCACTGTGCCCCTGGATCATAATCAGAGATCATGTTTGACGAAATCAAATCATAAAAAAAAACAACTAATGAACTAATGGCTGAGTTAAAGAGTAAGAATATGAGTATAAAGGTAAAGGGAATTTAAGGGATTGGAACTAAATAGCTGTGCGGCCTGGCAAATCCTCTACAAAGCAAACTCCTGCTTCTTTTGCATGTAGCACAATCTTTCTATAATGTCTTGATTTCTTTTGTTGATTTTGAACTATATGATTGCAGTGGGGTTTTTTTTCAAGGCCCTTAAACCCCAATTGTTCACTTGCAAATCCCCAGGGATTAGGGCATTGCAAGACAGTGCATTCCAGCCTGGATAAATGGGAGGGATGCGTTAGGAAGGGCATCCAGGGTTAAAACATGTGCCAATCCAAATATGCGGATCACTAAAATAGGGTGATCGGCTGTTGTGACCTCAAACAGACGTTAGCTGAAAGAGAGGGTGGATTGCAGTGGGGTATTTTAGGTGGTTCGAAAACCCTGAGAATAACAGGGATAATGTCGGGATTATTCTCCCCACAATAGCACTACTTGTCTCCTATATTGCAGTATTTATTCATTTAGTTTGATTCTTATTTTAAGCATTATTTTTTCATTTTAAGCATTTCCGTTCATTCCTCAAGTATAGACACTCGGGTTTAAAAAGACTCCTGTAGAAGCTTTTTACAGAAGAAAAAGTGTACAAGTTTCAAAACTATTTAAAGTATAAAAGTAATGTAAGGGGGGAAAATGGACAAAAACTTATTTTTTTTGCTAATTTTTTTCGGTAATTTATTCGCTAATTTATTCGCTAATTTATTCTCTTCAAGGATGAATAAATTTGATAAATGAAACATTAGTGGAGAAATAATCACTTTTAAGAAATAATCTGTTTTTGAGTAACGAACCCTAACACTGGTTTTGCGTGAGTGTGACGTGATTCGTATCTTGTGCAGGTGCGACGGATCGCGTCCAAACCAATAGGGTGTCGGAATGGTACATGTTTATATCTCAGCCAATCACAATCACATTCACTCTATCCGGATGGAGGCGTTTATGTAGATAGGTTTTTGTTTTTTTTTAAATAGGACTAATTAAGCTATTTTTTAATTTTTAATAACTTTTAATAATCTGTGGCTTAGTGGTTAGCACGTTCACCTCACACCGCCAGGGTCCGGGTTCGATTCCTGTCTCGGCCATGTGTGTGTGGAGTTTGTGCATGTTCTCCCCGTGCCAAAGGGGTTTTTTTCTCCGGGTTCTCCGGTTTCCTCCCCGGTCCAAAAACATGCACGGTAGGTTGATTGGCACCTTGGTAAATTGTCCCTATTGTATGAATGTGTGTATGAATGTGTGTGTGTGCCCTGCGATGGGTTGGCATTCCATCCAGGGTGTATCCTGCCTTAATGCCCATCGACGCCTGAGATAAGCACAGGCTCCCCGTGACCCGAGGGAAGATCGGATAAAGCGGTAGAAGATGAATGAATGAACGTTTAATAATAAAAAATAATAGAAAAGAATTACTCCAGGAAAGTATAGATCCCCCAAATTTAGGTAACGGAGTATTTGTATTCCATGACACCTCTGACAAATAAACCCCTCTGGGGGACTCGGGTTATTAGGTCACACCTTGCATAAGAGAGAAAAGCGTTGGAAGTGAAACATACGCCCCTTAGTGGCAAAACCACCGAAGTGCATGCTCGTTTTATTTATTTATTTCCTTTTTTTTTTTTTTTTTTTTTTTTTTTTTTTTTTGCTTGTTTACCCATGGTGCATTGCTTTCGCCGAGCACAACACACAGCGCCATTTTCAGCGTTTTGGGATCTGTGCCGACTGGATCAACAGTGTAACTAGGTCACAAGCAATTCGAGAGGAAAACAAAGGCACCAGTCTCCAGGACAAAAAAAAACAAACAAACAAAACAACAACAACAACAAAAAAAAACCCGACGGATTAAATTCGCAGTCGTCAGCACTCGGGACCCCCTTCTCCTCCTCCTTCCTCCCTTCCTCCTCCCCGGACCGAGAAACAAATGGTTGTGATCAGATCGGCCGATCGAATGAAGTATTCCAGCGCAGGCCCGGGCTGATGTGATTCCTGATCACCTGTACAAATAAATAACCAACCTAAACAGATATCAGGTAGGATTAGAACGCGTTCATGGCGGTGCTATAAACATGACATGTGTTATTATGATGATTATGATTATTATTATTATTATTAATTGTCTTGCTCTTGATATGCACCGTGTATTAACGACTTTGCATTAAGTAGTTTGTTTACTACCATATGCATATACATAATGCAAGAAAAAATGCATTGTTACAAATTAAAAAGGTAATAAAAACACGCGATCTTTTCCGTGCCAATGGTGAAGTCGGATCGAAAAGGGGGCGTGGTCGCGCGGGAAATTGCCATAATAAATAGTGTCGCATTTGATATCTTTTTGGATAGTTTAACATCTCAGACTGGTTTTAATGAACGTTTATGCGTTTTTGGTTTAATGTTTATGATGTTTCCCATGTGGGCTACATTATTTATAGCGAAATTCATTTTAAAAGGGGAAATTCTAAAGTTTGCAACAGCCATAATTATTGTTTGAAATTTGAATGCTATTTATGTTGTATTCCGTAGTATGTTGTTAGTTGTTTATATGTATTGTTTAGATGGGAACATTGATTGTGTTCCACCCAACGTGATGTTGCAGCACGGACCTTTTATTAAGAGAGACGCACCTCGCGAAAGAATAGGGCGCGAGTAACTAGCTGAGAGTCAGTGATGGGACGTTTGGATCATTTTAGTGACTCGGTTCTTCGAATCTTTTTTGTTTCTTTTGAATCATTTAGATAATTTCGTTCTTTTTGATCAGAAATAAACATGTTACGCGTTCATTAAACAGACCCCAAACCCGCCCACACAAAGTTTGTGTTTAATTCCAGTTAAAATATTACAATGCTTGTAAGAACATAAACAGAATAGCATAGCGTCTATGGGAGTCACGTGACAAAAGAGTGACTCGTGAGCCGAACCGTTCAATTCTGTCTCCTGTGTAATGCACTGTGTAGTGTCTATGGGAGTCACGTGATAAAAAGAAGGAACGATTTGGACCAGAATACTCGAGTAGAGAGTGGATTACACCTTTCTGTTTACTGTATACAACCTACGGTTTTGTGAAACTTTTGAACGCCCAGTAGAAAACGAACGGATCACTCTCTGAATCACTGCTTGTTCTTCTGAGTCAAAAAGAAGCGAATCGTTCCTGAATGACTCCTCACATGTTGAGAGAAGGCTATTCATTCATTCATTCATTCATTTTCTACCGCTTTATCCGATCTTCACTCGGGTCACGGGGAGCCTGTGCCTATCTCAGGCGTCTATGGGCATTAAGGCAGGATACACCCTGGATGGAATGCCAACCCATCGCAGGGCACACACACACACACATTCACACACTAGGGACAATTTTCCAAGGTGCCAATCAACCTACGCTGCATGTTTTTGGACCGGGGGGAAACCGGAGAACACGGAGAAAAACCCCCTGAGGCACGGGGAGAACATGCAAACTCCACACACACATGACCGAGACGGGAATCGAACCCGGATCCTGGCGGTGTGAGGCGAACGTGCTAACCACTACGCCACCGTGCCCCCTAGAGAAGGCTATTATTTTTATATATAACTTTTTGTACACATTACCGTGACCGTACAAAGCACTGACAGCCTGTTCTAAATGTAAATGTCCCGGCGCTAATGCAAATATTTTCGCCTCTCGTTGTTAAAAACCAACCTGCGCTTTTTTTTCCCCTCCAGAATGAAAAGAGTGCAGAAGAGAGGAGAGCAGTCAAAGGATGGAGGCGTCCCCGAAACGTGCAAAAAGCTTTGTAGAGCATCTTCACAAGAGCCCTCGCAGGCGACCTTCGACCCCGAGAGCACGGTGGACTGGGGCTGCCTGCCTCAGGAGATCCTGCTGCAAATCTTCCAGTACCTGCCTTTGATCGAGCGAGCGTTCGCGTCGCAGGTGTGCCGGGGCTGGAACCAAGCTTTCCACATGCCTGAGCTGTGGAGGTGCTTTGAGTTTGAGCTTAACCAACCGGCCAGCTCGTACCTGAAGGCGACGCACCCGGACCTCATCAAGCAAATCATAAAGAGACACTCCAACCACCTTCAGTACGTCAGTTTTAAGGTGAAGGCCGTAGTTCAATCCGTATTAGAGGGAGGTTCGTGTTGGGGGTTGCTTTCGTGGACTTTCATTTGGCTTTCGCATATGTGTGTGTTTTTTCCCCGACATATCGCAGGTGGACAGTAGCACCGAGTCTGCAGAGGCAGCCTGTGATATCCTCTCGCAACTGGTGAACTGCTCGCTCAAAACCTTGGGGCTTATATCCACGGCTCGACCCAGCTTCATGGAGTTGCCGAAGGTAAACGCAGACACCTGTGCCGGGTAGAAACTGACACACAAACTTCCCTTATTGGCGCGTTCGAAACGGACCTTTAAGTGTCCCCGTATGATTTTCAACCGCTTTGTCTGCGCCATCCGTGCTAAAATATGAATCGTAATTCTCACACGGAAATTCCCATTTTTTTCTAAACAAAAGCTTTATTAAAGAATAATCGAGTACAAAACAAAAAACAGGAGGACAGTTAAAGTCCATAAGTAACAAATATAGTCTACCCCCAATGCGCGGGGGGGGGGGGGGTGGGGGCGGGGGGGTGGGGGGGGGGGGTGGGTGGGGGCTGCATCTGCGTCAAGTGAACCCACGTAGCCGACGTCGCAGCGAGCGTTTATACTTCTATGTCGCTCCGCAGTGACTATTCCCAAACACTAGTTGGCGGTGTTTCAGATGTTTCTTCCGTTGGTGTTTTGGGTTTCTGCTGTAAAAAAAAAAAACAATGGTTCGATTTCCTGCAATGACAGGAATTAGCTGGCGGTCTTTGTAAAACGGATCATAGTGTGCATTGTGTCTTCACTACCGACTTTAAAAATGGCGGTATGGAGGAATTCGTAAGACGCTATACCGGCCGTCGAGTCGACCAATCACGTACCTTATGCTCTGCGTCTTTGTTTTTGGAGAGGTGCGCGTCAGGTTACGGCGTGGGGAAGGCGTCGGCCCGCAGGACCTTCCGTAGCCTTGACGCAGAAGTATAACTCAGACGATACTATATATATATCGTGTTCCACTATATATATATATATATATATATATATATATATATATATATATATATATATATATAGTGGAATCTGCATTGCATTGGATGTTCCGTGGGTTCTGCGATTGGCTGTTTATCGGTGCAGCGTCTATTGAAAGTTAATTTCCAAGTGTCTCTCTCTCTTTGCGATTAGTCTCATTTCATCTCCGCCCTGACGGTGGTCTTCGTCAACTCCAAGTCCCTTTCTTCGCTGAAGATCGACGACACTCCCGTAGACGACCCGTCGCTCAAAGTCCTCGTAGCCAACAACAGCGACACCCTTAAGCTCCTGAAGATGAGCAGCTGCCCTCACGTCTCACCCGCAGGTAACGCGGTGCGCCGTGACGTGCTCTAGCTTCGCGCTCGTCTCTAAACCTGCTGTTTCCCGCCAGGCATCCTGTGTGTCGCCGACCAGTGCCACGGCCTGCGTGAGCTCGCCCTCAACTACCACCTGCTGAGCGACGAGCTGCTGCTGGCGCTGTCGTCCGAGCGCCACGTGCACCTCGAGCATCTCCGGATCGACGTGGTGAGCGAGAACCCCGGGCAGATCCAGTTCCACACCATCAAGCGGAGCAGCTGGGAGGCCATGGTCCGTCACTCGCCCAACTTCAGCCTCGTCATGTACTTCTTTTTGTACGAGGACGAGTTCGGGCCGTTCTTCCGCGACGAGGTGCCCGTGACGCACCTCTACTTCGGCCGCTCCGTGAGCAGGGAGGTGCTGGGGCGCGTCGGGATGACGTGCCCTCGCTTGGTCGAGCTGGTGGTGTGCGCCAACGGCCTGCACCCCCTGGACGAGGAGCTGATCCGCATCGCCGAGCGCTGCCAGCACCTGTCCGCTATCGGGCTCGGGGAGTGCGAGGTCTCGTGCAGCGCCTTCGTGGAGTTTGTGAAGATGTGCGGACGGCGCCTCTCGCAGCTCTCCATCATGGAGGAGGTGCTGGTGCCGGACCATAAGTACGGCCTCGACGACATCCACTGGGAGGTCTCGAAGCATCTGGGCCGTGTCTGGTTTCCTGACATGATGCCCACCTGGTAGGCCCGGGCTTTACGCACTTCTGTGGCGCCCGAGTCGCCCCGGCTCGCATCACGAAACGGAGCCAATATTCACATTTGACGGAATTTGCAGTATTACTAGGATTATAAAAACAAACAAACCAAAAAAAAAAAAACAACAATAAAAAAAGCAAAAAATGCTTCTGCTTTATTCAACTGGCACTTCAAGTATGGATTTGTATGGAACTCAAATATCAGCCATGTGTTAAATATTTTCATTTTAATGATTAAAAGATGTTTTAGTAATATATGTAATATATGCTGTTCCCAAATAGTTGATCACATTCCTTTTTTTTTTTTTTTGGTAATCATGAATACATTGTGCCACTAAATACCCACCATTTATACACTTTATATGTGTATGTGTATATGTGTGTGTGTGTGTGGTGTGTATGTATATATATATATATATATATATATATATATATATATATATATATATATATATATATATATATATATATATATTAGGGCTGTCAATCGATTCTTTAATTGCGATTAAATTAATCACGATTGCCGAGTTACCTCGTGAGTAATCGCACGTTTTCAATGTACCATAATGTTTCTAATACTGTAACAGATGTTCTAATTATATACGTTTCTCTCAAAATCTCTCCCTTTTAATAAAACGATTGATTATTTAATATTTATTTTTACTTTGGAAATGATTCTTTTAATATTAATGTCGTGTTCATTTCAATGCTACTTTTTCAGTTTCGTTTTTTTTTTTACTACCTATAACGAGTCAAACTTTTAAAATAAAGGCCTGACTAATGATTCTCTCATGAGGGAAAGAAAAAAAAAAAGCTTTATCCGTCCTGGCAGATCTCTCCCACATTCATCTTCTACCGCTTTATCCGATCTTCCCTCGGGTCACGGTGGAGTCTGTGCCTATCTCAGGCGTCTATGGGCATCAAGGCAGGATACACCCTGGATGGAATGCCAACCCATCGCAGGAAACACACACACACACACACACACATTCATACACTAGGGACAATTTTTCCAAGGTGCCAATCAACCTACCATGCATGTTTTTGGACCGGGCGAGGAAACCGGAGAACCCGGAGAAAAACCCCCTGAGGCACAGGGAGAACATGCAAAATCCACACACACATGGCTGAGGCGGGAATCGAACCCTGGCCCTGGCGGTGTGAGGCGAACGTGCTAACCACTAAGCCCCCCTCTCCCACATTATATGTGTAATTAAAAAGGTTATTTTTCGGTAGGCGGGTCCAGAGACACACATAACTCAAATTCACAGATGAGCTTTTAATATGCATTTTGTTTTTCCTCGCAAAACAATGATCATTGACAAAGCCATATAATAAAATATCTGTTATGGTCAAACATTTAGATCGATGTTAACACGCTGCAAAAAAAACAAAGAAGCATGCTTAAAACCTGTGTTAAAGGATAATAACCCCCTTTTTTATATCTGTTTTCAATTGCATAGAAGATAGAAACAGTATTAATAAGAAAACAATTCTAGACTTGTATGAAACTACTTAAATCAGCAATCTGGAACCATGTCCACCCAGAAAAATAGATTTTATTTGTTTTTCCATTGTAAACATATTCTGTTCAGTTGTTACTCTACAAAAGCATGCGTTTTTTCTGTATATTTTACATTATGACAATCGTACATGCCATAAAAGGTTAGTCTTGAACCCTGTTCCTTATATCCAGTGTTGTTCACCAAAATGGACGAGTCTTCCCATTTTAATCCCTGGAGAAAAGAAACGCCTCAGTCAGTGTGAATGCAGTACAAGTTATGAAGAAAAAACAAACAAACAAGACAAATGAAGTACAGAATGCATGAATAAAATGAATAAAAACAGAATGAAGTTATATATTTTATACACAATAGTCGTAATGAAACACATCAAATGTTGTAATGTAGGCAGTGTACCATGTTATGGATAAATGAGACACTTTTTGATGGAAAAGAAAAGCAGGCATTGGGGCGTCGACAGTGCAAAGTAATGGAGGGAGTGGGTGGGGAAGTGAAGAAAACAGTGAGGGAAGGGTGGAACGGGTGGAGAAGTGGAGAAAAGAGTGGAGAAGAGAAGAAATGAGTGCAAGAAGGGTGGAGTGGGTGGGGAAGTGGAGAAAAGAGTGCAAAGAAGGGTGGAGAAGTGGAGAAAAGAGTGCAGCCATGGTGAAGAAGCGAAGAAGAGTGCAAGCAGGGCGGATAAGTGAAGAAAAGAGTGCAAGTAGGGTGGAGAAATTAAGAAAAGAGCAAGCAGAGTGGAGAAAAAGGCAAGAAGGGTGGAGAAGTGGAAAAAAAGAGTCCAGGCAGGGTGGAGAAGTGGAGACAAGAGTGCAGGCAGGGTGGAGAAGTGAAGAAAAGAGGGAAAGAAGGGTGGAGAAGTGGAGAAAAGAGTGCAGGTAGGGTGGAGAAGTGGAGACAAGAGTGCAGGCAGGGTGGAGAAGTGAAGAAAAGAGGGAAAGAAGGGTGGAGAAGTGGAGACAAGAGTGCAGGTAGGGTGGAGAAGTGGATAAGAGTGTAGGCAGGGTGGAGAAAAGAGGACAAGAAGGGCGGAGAAGTGGAGAAAAGAGTGCAAGAAGGTTGGAGAAGTGGAGAAAAGTGCAAGCAGAGTTTTAGTGGGTGGAGAAGTGAAGAAAAGAGTGCAGGCCGGGTGGAGAAGTGGGAAAAAAAAAGAGTGCAAGAAGGGTGGAGTGGGTGGAAAAGTGAAGAAAAGAGTGCACGCAGAGTGGAGAAAAGAGGCCAAGAAGGGTGGAGAAGGTGAAAAAAGAGTGCAAGAAGGGTGGAGCGGGCGGAAAAGTGGGAAAAAAAGAGCACAGGAAGGGTGGAATGGGTGGAGAAGTGAAGAAAAAGAGTGTAGGCGTAACAGCAAGTTTTTAGGAAGGACAAACAAAACCATTTCCTTTTTTTGGAAAAAACCTATGGAATTCCACCAATGGAATTAACTATAAACATGACAGATAAACAATTGTTGTTGTTGTTGTTTTTGCAGACGAAAAACAAGTACCTACTGTACACAAGCAGAGCGCTAATACAGCAGTGTAGCTCACTTACCTGTTATAGGTTTAGCTCTCCAGTTCCTTAAACACAACAAAAGGTATTAAGAATTAAAATGGTTTAGCAAAAACACATTGCAGACTGAAATAAAGGGGAAAAACTTCTTTAAAAAAAAAAAAAAAAGATTTTTAACAACCATTAAATGCAAATTTTATTTGATTGCAAATGACACTTTTCCACACGGAACACAAATAAATATAAACAAGTTTTTTTTTTATTTTTTCTTTTTTTATAAAATTACTTTGCCTTTCATTTTTTAAATGAAGTAAAATTCTGTCTGGGGGGGAAAAAAATCTTTCCACAAGATTAAACATATCTAGGCTCATTCGAAACATTATATATTATTCTACATTAAATGCTCGCTATAAATAGGAAAATAATACTTATAACACTTCATTCATTCATCTTCTACCGCTTTATCCGATCTTCCCTCGGGTCACGGGGAGTCTGTGCCTATCTCAGGCGTCTATGGGCATTAAGGCAGGATACACCCTGGATGGAATGTCAACCCATCACACACACACACACACACATTCATACACTAGGGACAATTTTCCAAGGTGCCAATCAACCTACCGTGCATGTTTATGGACCGGGGGAGGAAACCGGAGAACCCGGAGAAAAACCCCCCTGAGGCACGGGGAGAACATGCACAAACTCCACACACACATGGCCGAGACGGGATTCGAACCCGGACCCTGGAGGTGTGAAGCGAACGTGCTAACCACTAAACCACCATGCCCCTCTTATAACACTTAATAACAGCTATCTTCTTCAGAAACAATGAGGTCTATATCCGTGTATCACACGTTCTTTTGTTTTTCATCACATTTACATTTACGGCATTTGGCAGACGACCTTATCCAGAGCGACTTACAACTGAGCAATTTGAGGGTTAAGGGCCTTGCTCAAGGGCCCACTAGTGGCAGCTTGGTGGTGGTGGGGTTTGAACCTGCGATCTTCTGGTCCAGAGGCCAATACCTTAACCACTGAGCTACACCACCTCCCTCATTAATATATTTCATTAATATTAATGTCTTTGTCATTTAAAGACATCACAAAGATCTTACCTTGGCTATGAGGAAATGATTTATTTAGTTGTTCAGTTAATCCCATTATCCCACCGCTTGGATCCTGGATGGCTCTGGACCACTCATCGCCACCTGACACGCGCACACCACACACACACACACACACACACACACACACACACACACAGACGTCAGGTGATCGCAGCTACTGGGAAGGGTTTATCTGTTCACATGTAACGTTTAGACTGAAATGAAAATCCCATAGGCAGAGGTGAGACTGTACTTTTTACAGGATCGGTACCGTATATTTCACAGACAAACAATTTATTACGTTTGTCCACAAATCTCTGTATTTTGTACATTTTTAAAACATAATAATAAATATAAAAAGGCAGAGTCTTAACATTCAATGGCAACACACGTCAATTCACAATGTCCGTTCTTTAATAATATTATATAATAATAATTCATTCATTCATTCATCTTCTACCGCTATATCCGATCTTCCCTCGGGTCACGGGGAGTCTGTGTCTATCTCAGGAGTCTATGGGCATTAAGGCAGGATACTACACCCTGGATGGAATGCCAACCCATCGCAGGGCAACACACACACACATTCACACACACATTCATACACTAGGGACAATTTTCCAAGGTGCCAATCAACCTACCGTGCATGTTTTTGGATTGGGAGGAAACCGGAGAAAAACCCCCTGAGGCACGGGGAGAACATCGAGACGGGCAAACTCTGGTGTGAGGCACTAACCACTAAGCCACCGTGCCCCTCATATATAATAATAATAATAATAATAATAATAATAATAATAATAATAATAATAATAATTTTAATCAGTCACAAATCATAATTCACAACTCAGAAACAAACTTGCCTTTTTTAAAAAATGTTATTTATAAGAGAAATCCTTCGAATCCGTAAAGGATCTACTTTTTATATAAACTCATAACATCAATGGCTTTTAATATAAAGAAAACCGACAGGGGGCGCTCTCTGCCTTCTTTAAAACAACCGGTGATTATTTGTATCACATACAATAAATACAGGTTCATAGTAAGATCATGTTTAAATCAACCAATCAACTGATAATTAATATTATATTGTTATGAGATTTGTTTGTATTGTATTATGATTATAGTATAATCCGTATGAAACAAAAAAGTTCGGTTAAAACATCATATTTACTTTAAAATATTTACAAGAATACTTTATACACAAGAATATATAGATATATATATATATATATATATATATATATATATATATATATATATATATATATATATATATAAATAAAAGAATGCTAAATTATGCACGTTTAATTAAAATTCTTTTTCATTTTTTAATATTAATTGAAATGGCACCAAAACAAACAAACAAAAAACAAACAAAACAAAACCAAAAAAAACCCACTATGTATTCAAGGTCAAAGGACAAAGTCAAGACAAAATGAACAAACCAGAGTTTTAGTTTCTTATTTTATTTCACATAATATGTATTATTATGTGAAATAAAAGAATGAATTACATGTTAAATGCCGATGTTTTGAAAAAACAAACAAACAAATAAAACAAAACCTAAAAAAAAAAAATGTTAAATTAAAACTACATTTGGATGAACTCGATTGTGAACAAACCAGAGTGAAATCACAGTACAGTCACAGTATGAACACAAAGGATGAATTTGTGAAATCAGTGTTTAAATGATCAGTATTCAGTATTGAGGATGAACAAATGGGAACGTTTGTGTGTAGGTGTGTGTCTGTGCGAGCATACTTAATAAGTTATAAGCATGTTATAGCCCAGGCAGTCCTGTGTGGGGTTTTTTTTTGGTACAGTCCTTAAAACCTGGAAATTCTTTAACTGAATAATGCATCTTAATAGAAATAGACATAAAGAAATTAATAATTGACAGAAAAATGAAAGTTTTTTATGAAAAAAAAAGCAGGAGCCCTGACATTTAATACAGGGTGTTTTTTTAAATATCATGTTTGCATCTATAGATGCGTTGCATATGAAAGGTCAGTCAGTCGATATCAGAGTAAAGTATATTATATAATAATATTATAATATTTAAGACTGGGTTATTATAAACCACGATATTTGCACATCATCTCATATTATATCATATGTCATGCAGAC
This sequence comes from Kryptopterus vitreolus, assembly GCA_030449085.1. NCBI lineage: Eukaryota > Metazoa > Chordata > Actinopteri > Siluriformes > Siluridae > Kryptopterus > Kryptopterus vitreolus. Next base: position 3,942,758 of record JACRUU010000029.1, on the reverse strand, counting down.
ATATTTACTGGCTTTGTACAGAAATCAGATGTTATGACGGCTTTATGGAGTTTCAACAGATGGCTTCGCAGTGAATAGCGTTATATTGCTTGTACCTTGAATTTGGACAGCTATGAATTCTTTTTAAAGTGCAATGTATATTCTCTCAGCCGTAAATATGAAATAAATATTTTATATTTATTCAAAATTATTATAATTTTTTTAGATTATTTTTTATATTTATTCGGAAAGAGTTTCTTTGACTATTGATGCTGTAAGTGTTTAGGTGTATAGTATTTGGCTCTTAATAATAATAATAATAATAATAATAATAATAATAATAATAATAATAAAATATTCAGGATGCCGTGTGAAGTTGAAATAAAAACAGAATGCAATGATTTGTTACCGATCTCGTCAAGCCATATTTTATTCACATAAGAACATATAAAAATTTTAAATGTTTAAATTAAGTTTAATTTTAAAAAAAGTGTAATTGTTTGAATTTGATGGCAACATGACCAAAAAAAAAAGTGGGACAGGATTATATTTACCACGGTGCATCGTTGCTTCTTCCTTATGGCAGGGACTGAGTTGCTGTCGTTTTGGAGAATTGTTGTTCTGTTCATGTCTGATGTCAATTTTTTCATTATGAAGCTACAATTTGTTTTTAATTTGTTGTTTTATGATGCAGCAAATAAAGACACATTGTCTGGATGGAAGCATATGTTGCTTTAAAACCTGTGCATTATAAGAGTTTTGGGGTGTGTGTGTGTCTATGTATGTGTGTATATATATATATATATATATATATATATATATATATATATATATATATATATATATACGGGGAGTCCCTCTGTGCCTATCTCAGGCATCTATGGGCATTAAGGCAGGATACACCCTGGATGGAATGCCAACCAATAGCAGGGCACACACACACACACACACACTCACAATCACGGAGAACCCAGAGAAAAACCCCCTGAGGTACGGGGAAAACATGCAAACTCCACACACACATATATGGACCGAGACGGGAATTCGAACCCTGGACCCTGGCGGTGTGAGGCGAACGTGCTAACCACTAAAACACACCATATATATATGTATATATATGTATATATATATATATATATATATATATATATATATATATATATATATATATACACACACACACACACATATACATATATACATATATACGTATATATATATATATATATATATATATATATATATATATATATATATATATATATATATATGTATATATATACACACACACACACACACACACACGAGAAGCAGATGAGAATCATCCGGCGCCGCAACGCCCTTAAGTACCCGACGGCACGGGAATCAGAAATGCAGGTGTCCCGAAACCGGAAGTTCGTGCTTCGAGACCGGAGGATCCTGACAGGTCCATCTTATAAACTGATTCTTACATTACCACATTAAGGTCTTGGCAGGTTGCCGTTTGAATCCACCCAGTCATCGATAAGAGGAATAGAATTTTATAACAAGCATCCGATTCTTAATCTTAAATATCCGATTCACAAGCCCAGTCCCACATATCTTTCTTCAACGCCGACACGGGAGCGTGGGGACTCTCGCACGCCTTCGCCCGACATCCCCCGCTTTCACCCCAAAATATTTGTAAAACCTTCCTCGTTGACAGATGCAACATTGCCGAATTATCACTAAGATGTTTGCAATTTACTTGACAACCAATCAAGTGGACTCGTCTGATATTTATCCCAAATAATCTCAATAATCCCAAATCCCAACGGCCTTAATACCCAGCCTTGTCATCAAGTAACCAAACAACAACAACAAATTTCATTCCGCCTATTTTTACTCCATCTCAATTCTTTCTTAATAGTTAAAAAGACATACATTTGCAACATGGTACACACCTTTATTGCTTGGGCCCATAAATACAGCGTGAAACAGTGATTTAAGTCGTTTTTGCAAACTCACTTTTGCAACTGAATGCTAGACTTGCTAATAAGGAGACCTCAGTCAGTCCGGATCAGGAACAGGATCTCCAGAACCACCACACTGAGAACTCGGAACCCTCAAGTGTGTATGCTTAGCCCATTGCTGTTCATGTACTGACCCATGACTGTGTGTAGCAATGAGCAGCTCGAACCACCAAATTCGCCGGCGACACGACCGCGGTGGGTCTCATCGGCAAATTCCTTAGTGTTCATCTGGCGGAGAACCTGACGTGGTCACTCAACACCAGCTCCATCAGCAAGAACGATCAATAAAGCAAGACACTAGCGCTTATAGCGTTCAGTCACTGGTAGAGGGCTAGCCCAAAGAGGAACGAGTCTTCCAGTATGAGTAAATCCCTGTGACCCTGTGATCTCCAGCATTCCCGTCCTAAACCACACTAGGGGTGACGTGAAATGGTGCGTGTCGGACATTTATTTATTTATTTTTTCCTCGTCCGGTTTTCTTATTTTGGATTAATCTGTGCAATCTAAACAGGAAGTATGGATAAAAGGCACATCCCAGGGGCAGGGGTATCTCACCGCCAGATCACCAAGAGCAGGCAAAAGTATTCAAACTACGAACGCGTTGGAATTTTGTTCAGCTCTTTTACTCGGACATTTTTTGGTTTTGCATTGTTGAAAATGGAGTAAATGTAAAACAACAAAGCGGCCGATTCGTCCAATAAAACCCACGTTATAGAAAACGCTCTCGAAAGTGTTAAAAAAGTACATTCGGGTGAGACCAGCCTGGTCGGAGCCAAGTATTACAATAAACGGTACAAAATCAGAATAGTTGTTATGGGTTCACAATATATTCCAGCCTTAATAAAAAAATACAGTCTATATATATATATATATATATATATATATATATATATATATATATATATATATATATATATATTAAATCACGTTGTTATCGGAGACTTACTTGAATATCTTAATACAGACGTGGAGTGAAGTTTTAAAGTGATTCTTTTTTTTTTCTTTTCTTTTTTTTGCATATATTGTTTGCAAAACTGAAATCAAATCTTCAATGCTGCATAAATAATCTAGAAACTAAAGTCCAAGATTAAATTGTTAGGGAGATTTACCCATAGTCTCTGTGGTTTGGCTTGTGGCCACATGCAGTGAGGCCAGGCTGGTGTCAGATCTCTGGGAGGCAGTAGAGGGAGATGACAGGGTAGTGCCATTCACCTTGGTTTTTTCAGCCTGTGGCTAGGACATAAGTAAATAAAATAAAATAAAAAAAAAAAAAACAAAAAAACAAAACAAAAAAAAAAGGAACCAGACTCATTAACCAAGGAGATGGGTGTTTAGCAATGATAAGAATATACACGCACTAACCACACTTACTTTTAAGAGACATTCATGCATTTCTCCAATCCTGTTACATTCAAATATATGCATTGTACTATATTTTATATATATTATATATATATATATTATATATATATATATATATATATATATATATATATATATATATTATTAATATATGCATTGTACACTGAATTACAAAGGCATTACAAATTCGGATGCGATCTGAAATTTGACTGGGGTGTGATTTAGTTCCCTTTAGTTTCTGGGAAGATTTTATTGCATGTTTACTACTTTTAAAAAAAAATAAAAAATTGCTTGAATTTGCCTTATTTATAATGCGATTGATGGGCAGCAACAATTTATATGTCTCGATTATTATTGCTGTTGCCTGAACTAGGATTTGTACCCTCTTATGCAGTACAAGTAAAGTAAAAGTATACTTTATATGTGTGTGTATGTATATATGTATATATATAATATATATATATATATATATATATATATATATATATATATATATATATATATATATATATATATATATTAAATGAGAAAATTTAAAACAACGAAGCAGCGGATTTGTCCAATACATACCAATATACAGTCCCTGACAAAAGTCTTGTCGCTTGTGTACAAATTGACCTGAAGTGCCGCTGAAATATATTTCTAATCAAGATTTTTTTTACAAGAAATGGCTCATTTTAATCCCAACAGCTTTTGTAATAATGTTTCAGTGCAAAACAAAACTGTCAAAAAGTATTCTAATATTCACAGCTTGGTAAAGCCCATTGAGTCCATTTTTGCAAAGACATAAGTGTTGTCGCCTTGTCATATGAGCTTCACCTGTGACTAATAATGGATCAATGAGGTCTCAGGTGTGTATAAAAAGAACCCCAGTACACTAGACCTTCACCTCAACTGCAACTAGACCTCTGCAAACATGCCTAAGATTCACCCTGAGACTAAAGTGTTGATTATCAAGAGGCTGAAGACCAGATCCACTGCTGATGTGGCAGACACCTTCAATGTGTCTCAGCGTCAAGTACAGAGGATAAAAAAAAGATTTGAAGAGACTGGAGACGTTTTTGACAAGCCCAGGTCAGGCAGACCCCGCAAGACAACTGCTCGAGAGGACCAAAGATATTAAATTTGGATCTCACAGCAACACTACTTAATTTGCTGACATAATTTTGTATTTGCAGTAAATTTGTTCAATTTCTGTATAGGCGACAAAACTTTTGTCTTGCCAAAATTTGACCTTTCTGTTTTGATTAAATGATAAATCTTTTTTCAGTGAAACTAATTTATTTCAGTGCATTAAACATCATTTGGGAGGGTTTTAGCTGTTCATACGAGCTATTTCTAACACCAATTGATTAATTAAAAGTCAATAATAGCAAGGTTAATAGCAGGTGTTTCTACAAAATAGATAAGCGACAAGACTTTTGTCAGGGACTGTACATGTGTGTGGGTGTGTGTGTTTAAATATATACGTATATATGTGTGTGTGTGTATATATATATATATATATATATATATATATATATATATATATATATATATATATATATATATATATATATATATATATATATATATATATATAGATATATATAGATATATATAGAGTTGTGTTGTTTGTCTATGACCTGATAAGAACCAGATCTTTACTATGGCTCATCAAAATCATGATGAGTATTACATTTATTACAGACACGTTTCTTTAAACAGATTAGCAATCAAACCTTTTCCAAGTATAATAAATGTGTTTGCCCCTTTGCACTGGTATGACTATCAGGCAATACCAAACCTCCCCTTTTACCTTCAATATCCTCGAAAAGGTTTATAGTTTACCTACACAGGAGGAACGTTAACCTCATCACGACACAGCAAAAGCATTGGTTAAAGTGTCTACTAGTACTACTACATATACTGTGAAATTCTATATTATGGCAAAAAGCCGCGGTTAAGTAAAGAGAAGGCAGTCCATCATTACTGTAAAAAGAGGTCAAGAACTTTAAATGCAAAAAACAAATGATGATCTAATGAGGACCGGGATTGGGGTGTTTTTAAAATGTTACAGCTGATTGGGGTATAATCGGGGTCCGAGTTCTAATTATGTGGAACGTTTTCCATTTTTCTCTCTATATACTATGTATTCAAATGAAGCCAAACAAAATATGATTGAAGCGCAGACTTTGCGCACTATTCCAGGGACAGAACGAGCGTTAATCAGGTATTAAGCCTGCACAGCTTTAAAGCAAGATCCTTCGGAAACGAAATAACTCGTATCAAATACAGAGTCACTTGTACGTATGGAAGTATGGAGGGGGAAAAAGAAAAACTCCAAAGCAGATCCTCTTTCCAACTCGGAGGCAGTGATATGGCGTGGACATGTACGGTATGGCTACCGATGGAATGGACAGCAGGACGAAGCGGATATTCAACAACTGCTTTAGAGATATAATGACATAAATCATGCAATAAAAAGAAACTCGTCAACTTAAAGGACAAAAGAGAAATAAAGCAGTTGATCCTAATCAATTGAGAAGGGAAAAGGCATAAAAAAGGCATAAACACACAGCAAACTGCAGCAAAGGTGAAGTGTTTAATTACATTTTATTTGTGTATATATGTATATGTATTATTACTTTGTTTTATGTATTAATTTATATTTATTTTTGTATTATTATAATTTTATTCGATTTTTGAAAATTTATTGTATGTGTATAGGTACGTCTGTGTGTATACATGTGTACATATGTTTAGGTGTTTAGGTGTATGTACATGCCCATATCAAAAACATGCATGTGGTATCTTGGAAAATGAATATATATATATATATATATATATATATATATATATATATATATATATATATATATATATGTGTGTGTGTGTATTAAAGTGCAATCTTCTGAGTATGAAAATTCTTAAATGCCTAATTACGTACATTTTCCAAATAAAAATATCAGCAATTTGTGATCGATTTCTAGAACCTTTTATTTAATTACTGTTGAATTAAAGATGAAAGTATTCGGATTCGGTTATGTGGTATACAACGGTAGAATTACAAATAATTGTGTTAACGAATATTAGATTACTTCCATCATATGGAAGTTTAAAAAAAAAAAAAAAAAAAAAAAAAAAAAGGTTAAAATTTTTTTAGGTTAAAAATGACATCATACTCAAATTGATCCCTAACCATTGATTTATAGAGATTTGCATCATCCAAGCTACAAGTGCTTTAAACTGTTGGCCAAGAAATGATGGTGTGTAGTCAAGGTTTCAGTCCCATCCCATAATAGTTTAGTCCAATGGCAAACGTATCTCACGGCAACGCTGGAACAAAAGTGGGCAAAGTTGTAGTAAAGAGGGAATCTTAACAGTAAAGTATATAAAGACAATTTTAGCACTTTATTTTTCCCCCTCTCGTAAGATCCACTTGGGCGTAACTGAGAAGCGTTCCGAACATATTCGCCAGTCCGGTATATTTCAAACGACAAAAGGCCATTCGTAAATAAACCTTATGAACCTGACTTGAATGGTCAGAAGTCATTTTAAAGGTCACGTCCTACCCACCTGCTCTAGTAGCTGTCTGAGCCTCTTAAGCTGAGACTCCAGCTGCTTGTTATGGTCTTCCAGTATTTGCATTCTTGCCTCCAAGCGACCCTTGTGCTGCCTCAGGAGCTTGGCCTCGGCGATGAGTTCGGCGTCGCGGTTGTGCGGTGAAACGGGCAACATCGGCGGTGGTGAAGGTAGCGGTGAGAAACCCTTGTGGTCGTGGGCTTTTTTAAGTCCGTCATATTCCGCCAGGAGCCTCCTGCAGTGACAAATGGTTGCGAGCACGGTGAAAACAAGCGTTCGCCGCTTTCGTGCATAGAAAAAGGATATCTTTCGAAATGGCCGAACCTATTCTCCTGCTCGAGGTCGTTGAGAACTCTCTCGAGCTCCCCCTTTTCCTCATTCTCCATTGAAATGAGGATCTGCGCAGGGCTCTGGGGATGGTTTAACGGGGAGGCCTGGTTGAGACTCTGGCAGTAGTGCTGGATCAGTAGATGCTCGTCGTCTCTACGGCCGTCAGAAAACAGGAAACGGGTCACTCGGGCACAATAAAATCACAGGGGGGACGCAAATAACCCAGATAGATTCCTCATTAAAAAAATAATACACCAAATATAATACGTTATATAATATAATATATACACCAATAATAGTAAAGGTGTCGGCTCACATGCTCTCGTTGGGAGAAATATTCTCATTCATGTAGGAGCCATTTCTGTTCTCCATTTCAGCGAGCCTGTGGAAGACAGAATAATTTTATTTATCACAATGTTGTGTATAAAAAGTAACTCATTATTTCCTGCCTTAAAACTTCAAACGATGGGTTATAATGCCTGGACATTCCCTTATGGGGGCCGAAATATATATATATATATATATATATATATTTTTTTTAAATATTTGTTATGAAACTATTCATTCATTCATCTTCTACCGCTTTATCCGATCTTCCCTGGGGTCACGGGGAGTCTGTGCCTATCTCAGGTGTCTATGGGCATTAAGGCAGGATACACCCTGGATGGAATGCCAACCCATCACAGGACACACACACACACACATACACCCACACATACACACATACACACATATTCATACACTAGGGACAATTTTCCAAGGTGCCAATCAACCTGCATGTTTTTGGACCGGGGAGGGAACGGGGAGGGGGGGGGGGGGGGAAACCGGAGAACCCGGAGAAAAACTCCCTGAGGCACAAGGAGAACATGCACAAACTCCACACACACATGGCCGAGACGGGAATCGAACCCGGACCCTGGTGGTGTGAGCTGAACGTGCTAACCACTAATCCACCGTGCCCCTTGTTATGAAACTATCGATTCTCTTAATTTAATTCCAATTGATGTTAAAAAAAAAAGCTCCACTGTGGTTTACACAAAGGTCATGAGTTCAAATCCCAGCTGTCAATCCTGGCACTCCGAACAAGTCCCTTAACTTTTACCTAAACGCCGCTGAAATTTAAATGAAACTACATTTTCCATTCCAGTAAGGCAGGTTTAAAAAGTGTAACCCCCCCCCCTCATTGGAATTGTCGAGCTGCAGATGAATGTTTCTTAACTATTTTCAAAACCTCTTGTCTTACCTGCTTGCGTAATGCTCGATGCGCGAGTGTGTGTCATCGTGGGACAGCTGTGGGGAAGATGCTGGTCTAGAATTGACAAAAAGAAATGTAAAAAGGTTGCAAAGTATTACAATTATTTCTTTTATTTACATTTCTCTATGTTTTTTTTCCGCATCGCATCGTGTTACTCACACTTATTCTCAAATATAAATAAATAACTTTTTGGGGGAAAATGCATTCGGATTGCTTTAGAACCAGATTTGAACACAATCTGTGAGCTGGAATCAGATCAACAGAAATGCGGTCCAGGTGTCCGAGGTGTGAGAAAGGCTTTGACTGGTACGCGCCAAGAATGTTTGTGTAAACAAAAAAACAACACCACATGCGTTATACTATATTATACAATATTGCTTACTATATTGATCCCTTAAAATGGTGCATTTCCTCATCTTAAACATTTTACTGTGAGATTTGCATTCCGTTGTTAATTAACATTTGACGAACTTATTTGGAACTGGGTTGTACAACATATACCAAACAAACAAACAAACAAACAGACAGATAGATAAATAAATAAATGGATTTGCTAGGGAAAAAAAACAATTTTTTTTAATATTTATTAGCCCCGTAATGTTATTTTAAAAAAATGCATCATATAAATGAGTCGTGTGACTAGTTGTGACGTCAATGATTAATAGTGAATACTCACGGGTGATCAACAGGCCAGAAATTGATCAGAGTTACCGGCCTGTAAAACATTCACACACAAATTATTTTGTGTCTTTTTAAGGTTTTTTTAAACAATTGCTTTACTTCAAAAATGACAGAATATTTCTCTACATGTAAAAACACTTTTTATATTTAAAAAAGTCTGGATCAAAAGAATAAAAGAGGCAAACATGCCTATGAGCTTCTATCAGTGTTATCCCTCTTATCTACTGCATGGTTTTGTCTGACAACACTAAATCTACACACAATAACACAAATGCACAAGTCAAATAGTTTCACCCTGGTATAAAATTCATATAAAGTCCCCCTATCCCCTCCACTGTCCACTTAACAATGAAAAAAAAAAACACTTAAAAATGCAAATTGACAACAAGTCAAGCAATGCAAATGTTGCACTCAAGCAAAAGCAAACTTTAAAGGGTCGTTGAAAATCTCTCTCACGTCTCCATGTTATCGCCCTCCAGAATGGTCTGCACTGGGAGGTAGCCCATGCGCGGGTGTTTGGCAAAATAACGTTTCGTCCTGAACTTGTTCTTTAGCACCTTGGCGAAATCCCTCACGTCTTCACCAGAGGTTGTCTACGAAACACACACATATAAATCCATAATACAAAATAACTGTACATTATACATGCAATTATCAATGTATTGTACATATCGTGTATATACTTATCACTACTCACTGTTACCTCCCGCTACCATACTGTTACAGTGTCTAAATATGTAAACGACCATATATTCTACATATTGTATATACTGCTATATATCACTGCTCTTTTACTCTCACTGTATTGCCTTTTTTTAAAAATATTTATATATACAATTTAACATACATTTCTTCATACTGAACATATCCAAATAACATTTAGTGTTAAATACTGATTATATACACTAATTATTGTCCTTGAACACAAACTAAGCACACGGCTTTTCCCTTAAACTGTGTAAAGAGATATTTTGTAGTCCAGAAAAACAAGTACTGTTTGGTTTTTAGTATTGTTTTAACATATATACAGACAGACTGTTATAGGATGTTAAAAAAAAAATTAAAAAAGATATATATAAGATATAATATATATATAAATATAAGATATATATATATATATATATATATATATATATATATATAATAAATACACATACACACAAAAAAAAACAGCTATAAATAAATAAATAAATAAATAAAAATTGCATACCGGAGTGCAATATTCAACCATGGGATACTGCATTTTATGACCTTTGGCCACTCGGCCTGAAAAGAAGCAGCTTTGGCAGATGTCGTAGTTAAAGTGCTTTAAGCTTCTATACCTGCAGGAAAGCACGGAAATGCAGAAATGTCAAAACAGTACCTAAAAGATACACTAAATCAATGATAAATAAATGATAAATTAAATTAAAAAATGTGAAATAAACTGAATATAATCACTGCAAATTTTATACAGGGGTGTACTGTGTTAATAGTCGATAATACTTATGCTCATTAAAGGGATTTTTACAATCAAATCGCAGATTGCTATTTTTTGGTGATTTCTTTCAAACTTTATTAATTAATCTACAGTAAATGAATGCGGACCAATTCTTTTTTTTTGGTGGAGAAAAAATATTTTTGATTTTGATTTTTAAGAAATCCATTTACCTGAAGCCTATAATAGGACATTCCTTGCAAATGTTGCATTTGGCCTGGTGCTTGGCCGTCTCGGCTGCCGAAACGCGGTGGAGTACAGGGAGCCAGACCATTGACTGTGGCTCCAAACGCATCCAGTCTAAGAAGACCGAAGCCTCCAGCTCTGGCTTGTTATTTGCCTTCAGAAAAGGCATACAAATATTAAAGACACGAGGGTTTCTTGCGTTCGATGAGAGAATTCTTCGCATGGCGCGCTCAGCACGCTAATTAAAGATCGGTGGGATGCATCATGTGTTTAAAACACAACAATTTCAACTTCTCAGCAATCGTATACAGCATTCTTTGTACAAATACGCATCGCTCTGCCTCTTCTAGTGTTATAGGGGAAATTACGCCCTTATGAAAAAGAGTACAAAAGTGACTTACAAACTGAAAACAGCTGCGCACACTGGGTTCGATGTTGCTTCCGCCGAACGACGCCACCTCACCCAGCTGCCTGGGGATTTGGATCGAGTCGTGTAGCAGGAGGCCGAGGCGCCGCTGGTCGCAGAAACCTGTGGCACTTGCCACCTGGCGAAACAAAACTAGCCAGAACAAAACAAAAGATGTATTAAGAACTGCCGTCCAAACCAGGAAATTAAACAAAATAAAAAAAAAAAGAAATAGAAGGAAATAGAAGAAGAAAATTTGGAAATAATTGTTTTTTTTATTGTTTTTTTTTGTATAATGGTATTTTGTTATACAGACGCTCCCCACCTTGCGAACAAACATTTTATGAACATCCGCTGATACCCGAAGTAAAATTTGTTCGGATTCCAAAAAAACAACCGCTAGCTAGTCACAGAGCTTTACGAACGAAGAGCGTAGCGATCCGTCGCGTAGCATCGGTCTGCCAATCGGCGTTTTCTATACAGGCGTTTTCTGCCTCAGTGTTTGTCCATCTAGTGACCATAATCATCCCTAATCGTTTTAAATCCTGAACATCGTCTATTAAAATGGTTGGGGAAAAGCGAAAGTTAAGTGGTGGGAACGACACAGACGGTATTCAAACTACGAACAAACTCCCGGAACGTAACTCGTTTGTAAGCCGGGGAGAGTTTGTATTTCAGTACTAAAAGCATAGAACGGTCCAAAAAATAAAGAATGACGCGACTGATTTACCGATGCAGATAGCTAAGTTGGCTTGTGCTCGCCAATAACCAATCAATCAACTGTTTTTTTTTTTTTTTATATTATTTTAAGTGATAGTAGAAAAGAAAACATAACACTGGATGTAAAACAGTACTGGGATTTATAACAAACAAAAAACTAATAATAAAAAATAAATAAAAAAGAGTACTCAATCATATAAATGTGCTGAATTAATAATTATGTATGTATATTTCTCTCTCCCTCTCTCTCTCTCTCCCTCTATATATATATATATAAATTTTAAATCACAGTTGATTAATTATTGTAATAAACATCAAATGACTTACATCTGTATTTGTCTTCCAGGTGAGCTTTGCAGAGAGAGATTATTCCTGTTTTTAAAGACAGGGTTCGAATCCTCCCAGTTCTACCTCTGTGAAACAAAGTGATTATAGAACATTAATAACTAATATACTGGAGACCGCACGGGTACAGAATTAGAATTTATGCGTAAACCAATTCGGGTTAAAACTCGGGGCTCCTGTGTGAAACTATACAGTGTGAAAATCATTGATGGGTAAAGTCATTAAAAGTCATTGATTACTGGTTACGGAGAATTTCCTGTCAAGAAAGAAGAGACAATTGTAAACGTATCGAGTGAAATTCAATAAGTGGTAAATTAAAAGTCAATAACTAAATGGTAAAATAAAAGGGAATAAATAGATTAATAGTGAAGTAAAGTATAAGTAAGTAAATAATTGGAGAAGTCAAAGTGAATATGTAAATAATGAGGTAAAAGTGAATAAATAAATGCTAAAAGACAAGTGAATACATAAATAGTGAGGTAAAGAAAACAGATAAATAAATAGTGAGGTGAAAGTGAATGAATGAATGAATGAATAAATAAATAAATCATAAGGTAAAAGCGAATAAATAAATAAATAAATAAATAGTGGGTTAAAAAGTGAACAAACAAATAAATAAATATATACATCCTGAGGTAAAGGTGGATAAATAAATAGTGAGGTAAATGTGAATAAATATAAAAATTGAGGTAAAGTAAAAGTGAATAAATTAATAATGAGGTGAGGAAAAGTGAATAAATAAACAATAAAGTAAAAGTGAATAAATAAATAGGGAGTTAAAAGTGAATAAATAAATCCTGAGGTAAAAGTGGATAAATAAATAGTGAGGTAAAGAAAAGTGAATAAATAAGTAAATAAATAAATCCTGAGGTAAAAGTGATAAATATATAGTAAAGTAAAAGTGGATAAATAAATAGAGAGGTAAAAGTGAATAAATATAAAAATTGAGGTAAAGTCAAAGTGAATAAATAAATAAATAGTGAGGTAAAGAAAAGTGAATAAATAAACAACAAAGAAAAAGTGAATAAATATAAAAAGCGAGGTAAAGTCAAAGTGAATAAATAAATAGTAAAGTGAATAAAGTGAGGAAAAGTAAATAAATTTAGGTAAAGTAAAAGAGAATAAATAAATTGTGAGGTAAAGTAAAAGTAGAAACATCTATTTAGGTACAGTAAGTATTTGCACGACCCCCTCCTGATCTCTGCCATAATGTAAAATGAAATCAGATGGAAATTGCAGTGCGTGTTTATAATCAGTTCAGGTCACATTTGACCGCTATAGAAGAAAAACACCTTTGATGACTTTAGATTTGTCAACTTTAGAAACGAAAAGCAACAGCATGTCCACATGTGCGCTCAAGTGGCCTTGAAAGGTATAGTGTTAATAATCATCCTGAATTTCGGCCCATTAGTCTTTCACAATGTAGTTAATGGACAACTCTCTCTCTCTCTCTCAAGGTCCTAGTGACGGCATGTCCTTCAGGTTAAGGGCCACTGCAACAACTTCATTCTTTTCTTTTCTTAACCAAGCTTTAGTAGAATTGTTAGTTTATTTATTTTTTAATGATCACTGTGCTGTTGTATAGCTGTAGATGAGCTGACATTTGTCTCTATAATACATCACTCTGAGCTGGTCAATATGTCACAGGAATTAAATCTGCGATTTTTTTAATAGACAAAATTTGTGGGGAACATTTTTCGGCTATTTTGACCAGTTTGGAGTCAGTGTTTTGGTGTTTGCCGCTGTGCTGTTTATCCCGCAAGCGCCACACAAACAACACCATTCAACGTGTTTGTTTGAGGTGCTGGAATAAAATGCTGCTTCCTTTAGTACTTTAGACAAATTTTTACAGCGGGGCTTTGGCTTGTTGAGCGTCTGCAAACCCGAACCACTTCCGTACGACTGATGAAACCCCGCCCCTCTTGGAAACGAGCTCTTCGGATTGGTCGGAGCGAGCCGCCATGTTGCATTTGGAGTTTCGCAAGGGAGGCGGAGAACTATGGAAGCTATGGAATCGTAGAATCGATTTTTGCATTTTCAAAATCGGCGTAAAGCGCAAGCTCGCAGTTCTAACGTCACTGCATAGAGGAGTTCATAGCCAGCTTAATATCAGACAAACCTTTCGGAACTACACAGTCCTTTATTGTTATCTGCCAAATGGTGAGGTAATCAAACGGTACATACGTGTCATAAACATTCAGCAGCCAGTTTAGACACATGTCCACGCACAGGGGAACGTTCACGAGGTTGCTATGTTGCTGCTCCAGGCGGTCGTAGATGCTCGTCAGACAGCTTATAACCTGCATGATGTCGATGAACTGCTCATTCTGTTTCAGTCCGTGCTGTTCGAAGGCTTCGCAAGCTGCCGACATGCCCAGCAGGTCCACTGCAACAACATAAAGCGGAAAGAGACAGCGGGATAAGCGCTAACTGATACGATAGTGCCCCGCTTCGACTAGCCCCTGCAAGTAGCACGACATATGAAATCGACTCACAGCACAAGGCCTTCTGCAGCCGCCGTAACTTCATCGCTGTTCTGTACGCTGAAAATCGTACGTTGTTGAGATCCGCTGTAAAGCAGAAATGTTTATTATTGTTATTATTATTATTATATCACCTCGACGGGAACTAAAAGGCCTAGCCAAAACCTGTTCCATTGCGAGAAATTACGGCCCGCAGGTCACATCCGGCCCCTTCGTCAATTTAATCCCACCGAAGTTCGGCCCAGAAGTGTCCAAATCAAATCGTATAATAATTATCACCTGTAATTGCCTGAAGTTCCTGCAGGGGGCGCATTAGGCACATTGATACATTGAGTATTAATAGTAATGCCTTTTACATGCTTATGTTTTATACGTATGCATCTGGTGCTCGCCCGGCCCCATCTGTTACATTTTGAAATTCAATGTGGACCATGAGCCAAAAAGTTTGTGCCCCCCTCCAGCTCATTACGACAATGACCATAGCAACGAGCAAGCTCTCATTAAAGGAATGCCTGACAAATGCTGGAATGGAAGGACTTGAATAAACACCAGAGAAGCCTGAGCTCAAATCCACCACACAAGGCAACTTTTCTTCATTTACAAGAAAATAAAACAATAGTGCATATTTAAAATATCTCTGCGTTTTTTTTGTTGTTGTCGTATTGGCATTCGTTTTTATTTTTTCCTTCTTGCTGAGAGAAACACACTGCTGCTATATGAGAGCTGATTAATAGAAACGTCAAACCGGAGGACTGCGAGTTCCAATGCCTGACAAAACATCACTTATTACTCCAGTACAAATCAATCAACGTCACTTAATGTAGGAAGCTGAAATCAGATTTATGCTGCAGAGAAAAAAATCACTATTTATTATTTAACACCCTTATTTTGTTTGCAGTAATCAAAAATAGTCTCGTTTCAAAAATAATGATCTTGCGAGATGCACACAGTAAGTTCCAGAACAATCTTGAGTGAGTGATTATGACTAATTCTTGCTTCCTTGCTTTGTTGTGTTGCTCCACGTTGGTTATCTGTGGACTGTCATTTTCAAAAAACGCTGCATATGATGCGACCCATCGCTAGAGGTGGGAGATCAACGCAAAAAGTAATTTGTTTGTATACTACACTGTGGAAAACAAAACAAAAAAAAAACAAAAAGAAAATGCTATCACGATAATGAAAAATGAAACGAAAAACGAAAATTAAAAAAAATTAAAAATACATATATATATATATAGGGGCACGGTGGCTTAGTGGTTAGCAAGTTCCCCTCACACCGCCAGGATCCGGGTTCGATTCCCGTCTCGGACATGTGTGTGTGGAGTTTGCATGTTCTCCCCGTGCCTCAGGGGGTTTTTCTCCGGGTTCTCCGGTTTCCTCCTGGTCCAAAAACATGCACGGTAGGTTGATTGGAACCTTGGAAAATTGTCCCTAGTGTATGAATGTGTGTGTGAATGTGAGTGTGTGTGCCCTGCGATGGGTTGGCATTCCGTCCAGGGTGTATCCTGCCTTAATGCCCATAGACGCCTGAGATAGGCACAGGCTCCCCGTGACCCGAGAAGATCGGATAAAGCGGTAGAAGATGAATGAATGAATGAATCTATATATATATATATATATATATATATAGATATATATATATATATATATATACACACATACAACAAGCAAGGAAGCAAGAATTAGTCATAATCACTCACACACACACATACATATATATATATATATATATATATATATATATATATATATATATGGTGGTACCATAAATACCACCAAACAATACCATATATATATATATATATATATATATATATATATATATATATATATATATATATATATATATATATATATATATATATATATATATATATATATATATATATATATGCAACAATATAGTTTGAATATTTGCAACTAAATACCTACTCACCTAAGGACTGGTACAACTCGGCCATTTTTGGATGGTCCCAACACGTTGTTTGTGTCTGGTGGCTATGGGAAAAATGCAAAGGACAGCAATGTTTAGGGAAACGGTGATTGGGTGAAAGACTGAGGGTCTGAGAAGTGAATAATTTTTGAGAAATTATACGTATTTTAAAACAAAAACTACTAAAAGAACAAAGCAACCCGAAATAATCCGCTTAATTTAATGCACCAATTAACATACATCAATACTCTTGGTGTATGAAAGTAAAACAAATCATGGCTTTTATTTCTTCATAAGATCCCTACTATAGATACTAACAAACTAATTACTAATGCAAAAAGCGTCTTCTCGTGCACCAGGGAGGAACAGGAAATGGAATTCCAGATAACTGTGGTAACTACTAGGGCCGGGCGTTATGGGAAAAAAATGGGTCACGTTGCGATTACTGAGGTCAATACTGTGATAGCAATATAAAGAAATGGCGTCACTTGATTAGTTATAAAGGAAATCTTCTTTTGGCTGCTTCCTTTAGGGGGCACCACAGCGGATCATACGTCTCCATACCGCCATGTCCTACATCTGCCTCTTTCACCCCATCTACCTGCATGTCTTCCCACATCCATAAACCTCCTCCCTCGTCCTTCATCCTTTCCTCCGTCCTCAGCAACATATTTTTCCTGATGTCTCCCATGTCCCTCCTCTGTACACGTCCAAACCATCTCGATCTCAGCTCAGTCGCCTCGTCTCCAAAACATCCTACATGTTCCTCTAATAAACCCGTTTCTAATCCTGTCCATGCTTGTCTACTCCCAATCAACATCTTAGCATCTTCAACTCCGCCTCCTGTCTTTAAGGCGACGCCCCCTACTGTCTTTAAACCGTAGCAACATTGCAGGTCTCACCACAGTCCGATAAACTCACCCTTTCTCAGATACCCTTCTAACCGAAATCTATTCTATTTTCCCACTGCATCCAAAATCAAATTCTGTATAAAAAACAAAAATCGGAGATTCAATTTATAGGACATATTTCGCTCAGCTCTAAATTAGCGTAATGTCGATAAAACTGCTACTGTTGTGTATTAGACGGTTGCTAACGCTGTAGCAAACCAAAAGTACCGTAAATACCACCAACAATACCACAGTAAAGAGGAGAGTTAACTGCTGAATTTTAACATGTACTGCATTTCCCCCAACAGCATTTAGAGGAGCTACACAGTAAACATAAGTGATGCCTTTGTGATGGGCTTTCAACCCATTCACTGTTTATTTATTGTTAATGTGCCAAGTGTTTTCAGAGGAAACTCCAAATACACTGAGAACTTTTAGTGTCTGGCAAAAAGGGAGGTGGGGGGGGGCAATTCTTTGTTTCGTTGAGTTTTTCCACAATCGCCTAAACAACGAATGGTCACATTGGTCTTTCCAGTGATGAAAACGATGCAACAACCTTCTGGTTCAGTGAAGACCGACGCTGATCAACAACATTCCGGTCTCAGTAAATCGAACAGATCATAAGATCGTAAACTGCTTCTTTGATACGATCGTCATTTCTTACAGAGCCGTTAACCTTGTTGGATCCATGTCACCATACATTCGTCTAATTTACCAGTCAACCTCAATCTAATCTCTGCAACTGCAATGTAATGAAAAGTTTAATGCCGTACACAATCATTGGAATCCTTTTCCATTGTTAAAAAAAATATTACCTCATATATATCATCCTCATATTACTGTCATATTCATCACGTCCTCATAATACTCTCAAATTCATCACGTCCTCTTATTACTGTCGTATTCATCACGTCCTCTTATTACTGTCGTATTCACCAAGTCCTCATAATACTGTCGTCCTCATTATGTCGAATTCATCACGTCCTCTTATTACTGTCGTATTCATCACGTCCTCTTATTACCGTCGTATTCACCAAGTCCTCATAATACTGTCGAATTCATCACGTCCTCTTATTACTGTCGTATTCATCACGTCCTCATATTACTGTCGTATTCATCACGTGCTCATATTACTGTCGTATTCATCATTCATATTACTGTCGTATTCATCACGTCCTCTTATTACTGTCGTATTCATCACGTCCTCTTATTACTGTCGTATTCATCACATTCTCATATTACTGTCGAATTCATCACGTCCTCATATTACTGTCGTATTCATCACGTCCTCATATTACTGTCGTATTCATCACGTCCTCTTATTACTGTCGTATTCACCAAGTCCTCATAATACTGTCGAATTCATCACGTCCTCTTATTACTGTCGTATTCATCACGTCCTCATATTACTGTCGTATTCATCACGAATTCATGCTCTTATTACTGTCGTATTCATCACGTTCTCATATTACTGTCGAATTTATCAAGTCCTCATATTACTGTCGTATTCATCACGTGCTCTTATTACTGTCGTATTCATCACGTTCTCATATTACTGTCGAATTTATCAAGTCCTCATATTACTGTCGTATTCATCACGTGAATCTCACTCTTATTACTGTCGTATTCATCACGTTCTCATATTACTGTCGAATTTATCAAGTCCTCATATTACTGTCGTATTCATCACGTCCTCTTATTACTGTCGTATTCACCAAGTCCTCATAATACTGTCGAATTCATCACGTCCTCTTATTACTGTCGTATTCACGTCCTCACGTCGAATTCATCACGTGCTCTTATTACTGTCGTATTCATCACGTTCTCATATTACTGTCGAATTCATCAAGTCCTCATATTACTGTCGTATTCATCACTGTCGTATTCATCACCTCATATTACTGTCGTATTCATCACGTCCTCTTATTACTGTCGTATTCACCAAGTCCTCATAATACTGTCGAATTCATCACGTCCTCTTATTACTGTCGTATTCATCACGTCCTCATATTACTGTCGTATTCATCACGTCCTCTTATTACTGTCGTATTCATCACGTCCTCTTATTACTGTCGTATTCATCACGTCCTCATATTACTGTCGTATTCATCACGTTCTCATATTACTGTCGAATTCATCATGTCCTCATATTACTGTCGTATTCATCACGTCCTCATATTACTGTCGTATTCATCACGTCCTCTTATTACTGTCGTATTCACCAAGTCCTCATAATACTGTCGAATTCATCACGTCCTCTTATTACTGTCGTATTCATCAAGTCCTCATAATACTGTCGAATTCATCACGTCCTCTTATTACTCGTATTCACCGTCCTCATATACTGTCGAATTCATCACGTCCTCTTATTACTGTCGTATTCATCACGTCCTCATATTACTGTCGTATTCATCACGTTCTCATATTACTGTCGAATTCATCAAGTCCTCATATTACTGTCGTATTCTCACGTCCTCATATTACTGTCGTATTCATCACGTCCTCATATTACTGTCGAATTCATATTCACTGTCGAATTCATCACATCCTCATATTACGTCGAATTCATCACGTCCTCAAATTACTGTCGAATTCATCACGTCCTCAAATTACTGTCGAATTCATCACGTCCTCATATTACTGTCGAATTCATCACGTCCTCAAATTACTGTCGAATTCATCACGTCCTCATATTACTGTCGAATTCATCACGTCCTCATATTATCGAATTCATACATCCTGTCGTATTGTATTCATCACGTCCTCTGTCGTATTCATCACGTCCTCATATTACTGTCGTATTCATCACGTCCTCTTATTACTGTCGT
Source organism: Kryptopterus vitreolus (assembly GCA_030449085.1). Lineage (NCBI taxonomy): Eukaryota > Metazoa > Chordata > Actinopteri > Siluriformes > Siluridae > Kryptopterus > Kryptopterus vitreolus. Next base: position 3,922,328 of record JACRUU010000029.1, on the reverse strand, counting down.
ATTCACGTCCTCATAATACTGTCATTCATCACGTCCTCTTATTACTGTCGTATTCATCACGTCCTCATATTACTGTCGAATTCATCACGTATTCATCCTCAAATTACTGTGTCGAATTCATCACGTCCTCTTATTACTGTCCTATTAATCAAATCCTCATACTACTGTCGTATTCATCACGTCATCATATTTCTGTTGCATTCGGCAAACAGATTTCCAAATCTTTTAAGTCTTTTAAACGCTTGCTGGATCCGATTAATCGTGCAACAGTAATTCTCCCTTCCCTAGCATTTAGTGCTTGGCTCTGACAAACTGCGGCTTTGTTGCAAATAAAGTCACTAACGTGGCAAAGTTGGTCATTTTTTCCCTTTTCCTGTCATCAATTTCAGTGCCAAAAAAAAAAACCACACAAAGAAAACGTACCCTGAACACCACCTCCGCCGTATCTACACGTATGGATGACACTTTCCTAACACCATCCTGGAAATACAGGAATACTGCTCCCAGCACACTTCCTTACCCTTTCCCGCTACACATTCAGTGCCTACACGTACATATCCGTACTCATTGTTGAGCCTTAAATTTTTTTAGTTTTCCTGCAATAATAACCGAAGAAGGAGTGGAAAGACTCTTCTTTTAAAGAAAGAAGATGGCACAGGGCTACTGTTTGGGTTCGAGCCCCAGGTATTGCCAAGCTGAGCCCCCCCACCCCCCCGCCTTAGGTCCATGAGCAAGGCCCTTAACCCTCTGTGCTCCAGGGGGCGCCGTATCAAGACCTCAATTTCCAAACAAGCGAAGAAACAATTCTGCTCTATTAAAACCACTTCAGCTTCAGTTCCGGTAAACACGCACTCACTAAATGATGACCTTATAAAGCAAAACCATTTCTTTTTACCAAACAGATCCCAAACACCAGACCCCCCCCCCCCCCCCCCCCCCCCCCCCCCCCCCCCCACAGATTTCCATCCACAACGTGTCATGATCTATTGCTTTCCTGTTTCTTCACATTTCACCCAACCCTTGTCGATAGTTTTATTCGTTTAAGGCGCATTCGTTTAGCATCTTCTTAATCATATCACCGAACAATGATGATTAATGTTTAATTGTTTAACGAATCTATATAAACACAGACCTATCTTTTGCAACCCCTCAAATTATGTCTCTTGCACACACATTTTTGTTTGTTTTCACAGGCAAACAAAACAATTTGCAAGACGATCCACGCGATCCCATTACTTTTGAAATCCGGTGCAAACTACAGGCGCCCGCGTGTGACGTCAGTGCAGCAGATCGTTCCCGCCTCCTTTCACCGATAAAACGCACAACAATTCAATGCATGCGTTGCAGGACCGATGCTTTCCCGCGGATCCCCTTTTCCACTGATGGAAAGTCAATGCCCTCGGCAGTATATGGAAGATTCCCGGGGGTGTTTTTTTTATTTCTATTTTGAAATATATATATATATGAATATGGCATTGGAGCAACACCGAGCAACACGGAGCTCCAAGCCCGCGGCCCTTCCCTTCTCTTCCCTCCCCTACTCCAGCCTCCTGCCCCGGCGCAAGGTGCAGCCAGAGAGAGGGGGTGCAGGGGGGTGAATGGAACCAAACACTACTGTAACCCCCAACGTCACTACTGATGGCGGTCATGGACAAACATGTACGTCAATTCTCTCACACACACACACACACACACACACACAAGCTAGATCATTATTCCTGAACTTTGGAAAGAGAATGTGCACCGACATGCCGAGCTTGCGGTGTGCTGTCAAAGTGTAAACACAGATCCTAACCAAAAGGCCTTGTTCGACAAAACCCGCACAGCTTTTAATACATGGCCGTGAAATGCCTTCGACTCGAAAACACGACGACCAAACGCGCCAAACGATTCTTTATTTATTTATTTTCTTTCAGTCTCTGATGTGAACATCTGCCCGAGCCGATGCATCAGTATGATGAGGGATGGCCGCAAGGAAGCCCCACCGAAAGAACGAGACCGCAACACACACACACACACACACACACACACACACACACACACACACACACACACGGACCGAAGCCATGAAGACCCGGGTGCGAATTCTAGTGTTAAATTCGAGCACCTGCTTCTCCGTAAACCCCGACGGAAATCGATTAATCTGTGTAATCGCGACGATGACCAGGTCCCTGCGGTGTCCCTTTTTTTTACCCCCCCTCCCGTTCCCTTGCAGGATATTCACCGATTTCCCGGATCGCACTTACTTCCTCAACAGTTCCCTCATTTTTTTATATATATGCGCTACGATTTATTCCAGCTTCGTCTTGCAACGCGAGAACGCGATGTTCCTCCGCCTCGATTCCTCCCTCTCTCTTTCTCTCTCTCTCTCTCTCTCCTTGGAGGAAAACGCATTCGGTTTTCCTGCAATCTCCTCACGAGGTTCCGCTGCTCAGACAAGGCGGAGCTCCATTCCCTTCCCTTCCCTTCCCTTCCCCCCCAAAACGCCCTCTTCTTCTTTCTTTCTTTCGTTCTTTCTTTCAAACTAAGGAATCCTGAAAAAAACCCTAACCCGATGAACAGCAACTGATTCAGCCAGGGTTTTTTTGGAGGAGGTGTGTGTGTGTGTGTGTGTGTGTGTGTGTGGGTGGGGGGGGGGTGCTCAGGCTGCAGGTTCAAGTATCAAACACTCTTAGAAAGAGTCTCGGCACGACCATCAGGGTTCATCGAGGAATTACACTCCCAATGCATGCATGTAATTACACACATAATGCATGCATGTATGCATGCCAAAAAAATTATAAAATTCAAAATTGTGCTGTACATATATAAGCGCAAAGTTCATGCATGCATTTTGTTCTTTTAATTAAACTTTCTTTGGCTCTTATTTGAACCCCCCCACCCCCTCACCCATCACCCCAAACTATTATGTTGGCCCATTTAGTCAATGCCAAGCCATAATCTAATTAGCATTCAAAACAGCTTATGTAAATGACTGAAACGTTGGAAACACCATGCAAACTTCACACGTGCATGTTTGGTATCCATTTCTTTGTAAAGCGTTCATTTCTACGCATTTATTGTTTGTAAAATGTTTTTTTTTTTTTAAATCACATGTATTAATTCTCATCCATTGTGTTAATTGGCCCTTTATACTAAAGCAAACCTAAAATAATAATATAAAAACAAAATGGAATATTCTGAATTGGCCATTACAGCAGGATTTTAGGAGCTGGTTAAGAGACTTGGTTTGGTTGGGATTTGAATAATGTTGAACATAACTTATGTTCAATATGAATTTAATGATATGATGTTCATTATGCTACCAAAAGAATAAGGAATATTCTATTTAAGGAAATACTCCAACGATGTCAGCACTGCTGTGCGGTTATACTTTCTTCTGGTGCGGCAAAGAAGCCGAAGCAGTTCAGCGGGCCGGATTAAAAGGACCAAGGGGCCGCCGGATGTGGCCCCCCGGGTCCGTAGTTTGCCCACCCCTGCCATAGAGCGAATAAAACATCCGATGACGTCTATAGAGTCTTCAAAGATCTCCAGCCAAGCATAAGAAATCACTCGGATCACGTGTTTTTGATCCAGTTAAAAACGTTGTAACGATACGGATCTGAACGTATTCTCATATCATATAGTAAAAATCCTAATCTTCAAAATCTACAAGGATAAATTAAACGCGGCCGAGAGCGTTTTAGTTCAAACAATAGATTGCGTTCAGTGTAAATCGTCATTCCAGTTTATCAGCAAAAACGCCGACAGGCACCAAATAACAAGTACACAAACAATACACACGTCAAATCCAGTCACGACTGGACTTTTTAATTGTCCTTCCTAATGTTTAGCAGCGAATTCAATTCAGTTTCAAAAACGGTTCGTCCTGCATGCTCGGTGACGCTCAACTTCTCGCTACAGCGCATCGTCCGAAATGTGTTAACCGCTTTGCCGACCTTGCGATCCCCGATGAAGGTTGAATCTTCGGCACGTTCATTACTCTTCCCATTACACGCTTCAGAATAATAAAGTGGCAATCCGATTATTAAAGTCAACGCTTCATCTCTCAGCGCTCACCTTCGTCTACCGCGCGGATCGTCTGCGAGGAGCGTCTCCTTCTTATTACCGCCATTCTGCTCCAGGAAGACCGCTCCGGTCTCGTGTCTGCTTTGTCAAACTGCTACTCGTATTTACAGGCGACTCATTTGAAAGTGTACACAGATATATCGATTCTATCCGGCTAAACAAACCCGAGACCAATTTTAAAAGTGGAATGTTGTTCTTGAGGTCGAGATTGCAACAATAGAAGACTCAGCCATTAATTGGATGGATATGCTGAAAACAGTATTAAATATATCATCTAGGCATAATGATGAAATTCGGGTGCAAACTCGCGCAATCACAAGGTCACTCTACTGTAGAGAAGGCTATCTTAATATTTGCTGGCTGGCTGCCCGGCTACCTTCAAACAAGTTGCAGCTAGTTTCTGAATTCCGCAGCATCTTTGTCGGAAGGAAAAGTTTCGCTTGGATAAGGTCTGTCTGCTTTCAGACAGACAGAGCTCGCGTCCCCACCATAAAACGCAATATCTTTAATGCACTCGCAGACTTTACGTACATTACTGACCTGCCATAAACTCTGTATATTGTGATAGTATGTAAGCTGTATAGTCTTGTATAGTCTATATTGCCTTGCACAGCGTTGTATAGTCTGTATAGTGTGTATTGTGTTGTATAGTCCAGTCATTCATTCATTCATATTTTAAACAAGATTAAACATATATAGGCTCATTTGAAACATTATATATTATTCCCCATTAAATGCTCGCTATAAACAGGAAAGTAACACTTATAACACTTCATTAAATTCATTCATCTTCTACCGCTTTATCTGATCTCAGGCGTCTATGGGTATTAAGGCAGGATACACCCTGGATGGAATGCCAACCCATCACAAGGCACACACACACACACAAATACACACACATTCACACACATTCATACACTAGGGACAATTTTCCAAGGTCCATTTTTTCAACCTACAGTACATGTTTTTGGACCGGGAGGAAACCGTAGAACCCGGAGAAAAAACCCTGAGGCACGGGGAGAACATGCACAAACTCCACACACACATGGCCGAGATGGGAATCGACCCTGGAGGTGTGAGGCGAACGTGCTAAACACCAAGCCACCGTGCTCCCTATAGTCCTGTCTGTAAGTTAAACTTATAGTGTAATACGTGTCTGTACTTTTGAGAGTCACCAACAGCTGGAAACAAATTCCTTGTGTGGCCAATAAACCTGATTCTGATTAATGTTCAAAACAAAAGCTTGTAAACCAGTGGAAATGGATGGGAACGTCATCACTGGGGGAAAACAAGAACGTGAAGGAAACTTAGAGGAAAAAGAAACCCTAAAACCCTAAAAACATCCATTCAGTTACTCATTTTGTAGATATTACATTATTATAAACATTCATAAGCCTGGCATCAAGTAATACACACACACACACACACACACTAACACTCACACGTCTTCATAACCTTCCAGCTGAAGGACAACAGATAAAAATAAAGCAAGTGATTTGATATTACTGCTGTAGGAATAAGAAAGATTTATACACTGTATAAATATTATAGGTATTTTTCACGCTGTACACACCTTACTATACTAATAAATACATAAATCCAATATATATGAAATACATATATAAGATATATATATATATATATATAGATAGATAGATAGATAGATAGATAGGATAGATAGATAGATAGATAGATAGATAGATAGATAGATAACGAATTTAAATGACTTATACTACAGATAAGAGCAACACATCATTTCAATCTGTATTTGCATACACTATCAAAACAACTAAACTCTGTGCTTTTAGAAACTAACAGACAGGGGGCGCTGTGTTGGATATTTTCTGTCTGTCCGTAATAATAAATAAAAAATGTTGTTCGTTTTAGGGAGCAAACGGTGAATTAGTGAAATCTGTTTTTTTAATACTTACTTTATATAATACGGAACACTGTTTGGAGAAACAGAGCGCTCGAACGGACTCTGCACAGACTCTGTAAACACAAAACAAATCTGCATGCTCAGTAACAAACAATAACAATAACAAGAATGTACCAAGAAAAAAACGGTTATGTACATAAAAAATTCATCCAAAACACATAAATGACTGTAATAATAATAATAATAGTAATAGTAATAATGATAATAATAATAATAATAATAATAATAACAATGATAGTATTAATAACAACAATAATGATAATAATAATAACAACAATAATGATAATAATAATAATAACAATGATAGTAATAATAATAATAATAATAATAATAATAATAATAGTAATAATAATAACAATACTACTAGTACTACTACTAATAATAATAATAACAATTATAGTAATAATAACAACAATAATAATGATAATAATAGCAATGATAGTAATAATAATAACAATAATAATAATAATAATAATAATTTCACCTTGTAGAAACTGCTGAGCATTGGGTCCCAAGTCTTTTTGGGCCTGAATAAGTTGGGACAGATGCTCTTCAATAGACATCTTTATTTAAAAAAAAAGAAGAAAAAAAAAGACATTAAGGTGAATTAGTGACTGAATGGACTCGTCATACAAATGTTAGATAATAGTATAGTATAGGTGCAAAATATGATCAATTCATTTGATAAATGATAAATGATCAGTCTGTGTCAAATATCTTGGTCTACCTTAGCTTATGCTACCTTGTATAATGTTTTATTAAACCATTGTGTTTATCTTGTGCCCATCGAATATCGTAGATCATTTTTACGCTCACTTATAAGGTAAAAAAAAAAAAAAAAGCACACGTATACCTGCAGAAATTTCCAGCGCCTATTGATGTCATCATTTCTCCTCAGGTTGTCAGGAGACAGCTGAATACCAGGCCCTCGAAACTGAGCAACTAATTTGTTGACATGGTTTACATCATCCTGGATGGGAGATATTGTCTCCTGGAATCCCTGGGTAGACAGAAAGGCAGTATTAGACGATGCACTTGCAAATAAACATTGTAGTGAAAAAAAAAAAGCAGACCCAAAACCTCCCGTATCAGTACAGCACGGATCTAAACACGAACCTTGACCATGTCGATTTGGTCCCTTAAATTGTCAACCAGCAGGTCTTCGACCGGCTCCCAGCAACTCTTTTCCGTTTCGACTTGATGAAGCTTGAACTCTAACTGATCGGTGGTGCTTTGCAGTTCCATCAGTCTCTCCAAAGCTAACTCCAGCTGTTGCTGCCAGTCCGCTGCAGCCGTACCCAGGCTCTTCCAAAGTTTGCTTACATCGTCCGCCTCTTTACGTAAAATGCGCTCGACGTTTTGAATTCTTTCCTCTGGGAATAAGAAGAGAGCAAAAACAAGAATCTTTATGCAACTGCATGTAACAGTACAGGTATATATATATATATATATATATATATATATATATATATATATATATATATATATATAATAGTAACACTGTAATGAAACTAGAGGATGTGCGACATACAAATTACATTTATTTTTGGTAAATTTCACTATAGGTACTTTTGTCAAGGTGTTTGTCAAGGCTAAATTAAGTGCTAATAGTTCTATACATATGTAACTATATATAACTATATATATATATATACACAAGTACTGTATTTGGCAGACCTTATCCAGAGCGACTAACAACTGAGCAGCTCAAGGGCCCACTAGTGGACTAGTGGACAGCAGGATTTGAACCTTAACCACTAAGCTACCATTAGGACATATTAGGACTGTCAATCGATTCAAATATTTCGCACGATTGCCATTATTTAATCATGAGTTCACTCTTGATTAAGCGAACATTTTAATCGCACCCTAAATGAATACTTTTCATGTATATAATAAACTAACTGTAACCGATGTTATAATAATATACATTTCTCTCAAAATGTAAGATTTATTTTTCTCTGGAAATGATTCTTTTAATATTAATTTCTTGTTAATTTCAATGTTAGTGGTTGTTTTAAGTGTAAAATATGGGACGTGGCTCCTTTAAGAATTATGTTCCGGTTGCTTTTCCATATAAACTGGTGATACGGTGTTTAGGTTATACGGAAGCGCTTTATTGCGTTCAGAAAAATGCACTTTATTGTGTAATGTAATATGGATTTGGGAATGCGATGCGCTTGCGTAAGGTTCCGTACGGTAATATATATACGCTAATACAGTGAGGAGCTGCTATTAGTATCATGTTAAGGAACGAAGAAGGACACACCTCTTTCAGCAGGTGTCTGTTTCCTTTGTTCAGCAGGCATCTCAATCAGAAACGTCTTCACGTTGTCAAGTGCTGCGTTTACTGAAGGCTCTTTTGCACTCAGCTCCTTCCTGAAATCCTGGAACAAAAGCACCAAGCACTCAATATTCGTTTATTTCGTAAAACAAACAAACAAACAAATAAATAAATAAATAAATAAATAAATAAATAAATAAAATCTCAATTCCCCTTAATAGTATTTTCCTTGCAATGAAATATTCCCAAACATTTCATCCCAAACAAACATGTGATGATAAAGGGAATACTAGATTGTAGTTTACTAGGGCTGTCAATACATAAATAAAAATTAAAAACACAATAAAAATAAAATGTCTTATTCACCTTGTGGGTGATCAGCTGCTGACGTACAGCCGCTACATCGCCCCCAACTGGTTTCTGTTGCTCCAGCTCCTCCCTCCTAAGCTGCAGCCACTGGAGCAAACCTTGTAAGGATAAATGAAAATGCTTCCACTGTTCCATGCTGTCATCCAGGTAATGCCTGTGAAGAGAGAACGAATGGCACAAACACCTATAACGACTATTTCCATAGTGTACATACATCTTTACAGTGGCAACAATGAATTGTCTCTCAAATATGTCCAAAAAAGTAAAAAAAAAAAAAAAAAAAAAAAAGGTGGTTTTGGTTTGGCACAAGTTTTACGCTGCCCCCTAATGGCCGGGTAAATAAATGCACTCCCGCTGGAAAAGTACAATTATTCGTGGGACTCCCGTGAAATGGTCTTAAGTATTGTATAATAATAATAATACATGTATTTTTTAATACATTTATTTATAATGTGCTTTTTTAGAACCCAAAGCGCTACAAACAAATAAAGAAAGACAATGAACAAAAAGATAAATGAATAATAATAATATATAAAAAATAATATATTATATATAAAAAAAAAATATTATAATAAACAAATTATATATATATATATATATATATATATATATATATACAAAAAAAACAAATAAACTGTTATGAATCTACTGCAAAAAACAACAATGTCAACTCGATATACAGGCACGTGGTCGGAAGCGACTTTGCCTGGTGGATAAAAACAACATGTTTATGCACAAACAGGCGCAAGAGCGGGACAAAAATGTAATTTTGCCGGTGGGAGTGAGACAAAATAACAGATTTTTGTGGGAGTGGGACAGAAAAATTTGTCCCATGCAGGTCTCTAGTTGGCAGTCTTATAAGTCAAGGGCCCACTCGTGGAGGGATCTGAACATGTGACCTTTTGGTCCAGAGTCTAGTGTCTTAACTTCTGAGCTACCACCTTCCCAGAGGGAATACACAGATAACTGCAAGTAATAATAATAATAATAATAATAATAATAATAATTCATTCATTCATTCATTCATCTTATACGGCTTTATCCGATCTTCCCTCTGGTCACGGGGAGTCTGTGTCTATCGCAGGCGTCTATGGGAATTATGGCAGGATACACCCTGGATGGAATGCCAACCCATCACAGGGCACACACACACACACACACACACACACATTCACACACACATTCACACACTCGGGACAATATTCAAAGGTCCATTTTCCAATCAACCTACAGTGCATATTTTCGGACCGGGAGGAAACCGGAGAACCCGGAGAAAAATACAGAGGCACGGGTAGAACATGCAAACTCCACACACACATGGCCGAGACGGGAATCGAACCCGGACCCTGGCGGTGTGAGGCGAACGTGCTAACCACTAAGCCACCGTGCCCCCAATAATAATAATAATAATAATAATAATAATGATGGGACAAGGGCAGGGAAGAGGATAGCTGTGGAAAGGAAGGGGTTCACTGGCGCCCCCAGCTGTTTTTATGCCAGGACAAGATTTGATGGGTGATAAAATACTTGTGTGTGTGGGTTATGGGAGAATAAAATTATCCACCTGCACAAAAGCAACAATGACAACTAGAATAAAATATAACGATGTAGAGACACAATGCGCGGGTTCGGGCACCGTCGACGACTAGAGCACACCGAGGCGAATCACCGAGCGCTACAGATTTCACTTCATTACTAAAGAAAGGAACGTACAACACAACAAAACCCTGGTCTGTTTATTTATTTAATTAATTAATTATACAAATATATCAGTTCATAATCTGAAAAGTTCCTTGTTCATATGTATGGACATAATTTACACACACACACACACACACACATACACACACACACACACACACACACACAAAAGAGACAAATTCCTATAAAACGGATCAGGTTTCATTATTTCTCTTTCACTTATATTCAAAAGAAAGTAAATAACAATAAAAATATCAGAATATCAGGCATTCTCAAGTGCATTAAAATGAAATTTTACCTGCAAATGTACCTAATATATTTTCTACAAAATCCCATTGAACCCCATTGAAATCTTCTTACCTCATACTGTTGACCTTTTGACACAAGTCCTGCCAGCGCTTTCCCACGCTGTACAGCTGTTTCTGCAGCACGACAGCGTCGTCCGTCCTTCCCAGCGACGCCACGATGCGCTGCCCGTTTTCATCCAGGGAATGATACGTGTCTTTCTGGCTCTCAATCTCCCTCTGGAGGTCCTGTCCAGGTCATGGGAGAGGGGGGTGGGCAAAGTTCACTTATCGTGCTCAGTGTTCAAACCGTACATGGCAAAAGTGGTACATTTAGTATTCGTCTAATACTTAACCAAAATACAACCTATTTCTGTAAAGGATCTACACGAAACGCCATAAACATCGGTACAAGAAAGCAAGAAGGAGAATCCGACCTTGACATGGTATGTCTTACGGTGCAACATATCCATTAAAAAAAAATAAAAATAAAAATTTAAAAATGCATGTACGTCTGACTCCCTACTGCACAGACGTCTGTTTCGGCACCGTACGGATGTACGGATGGAAAGACTCTATGTGCATGACGGTGAACCGGCAGAAAAGGGAATTCTGCAGTTACTGGACGCCCGCACGCCTTTTCAGGACGGCACATTGGGTCTGTTGTTCGGGAAGAGAGTGGGCAACTGCTACTAAAGAAAGGCTAAGTCCTGCAAACAAAGGCATCTTCTTATATCCCACTGATGTCCCTGCCTCTTCAAAAAAGATCTTTTTTAATGAATCGCTGTGCTGTCGCCAAGAACACATAGCTGCCATACCAGTTAGTGCAGGACGACCACGACTGCACATACCACTAATCAAACTCTTTACCCCGGATTTATATAAACGCCGAAATCCGTGATTGATCGCCATGTGCAGGCTTTACCTTTAAAGGGACGGGTGCAATGAAGATTATCTTTCATAAATACCAACTTGATATTAATATGAGAAAGAGAATGCAAGCCTTCAGGAAACTGTACGTAATAATAATAATAATAATAATAATAGAGAGGCACGGTGGATTAATGGTAAGCACATTCGCCTCACACCGCCAGGGTCCAGGTTCGATTCCCGTCTCGGCCATGTGTGTGTGGAGTTTATGCATGTTCTCCCCGTGCCTCAGGGGGTTTTTCTCCGGGTTCTCCGCTTTCCCCCCGGTCCAAAAACATGCACGGTAGGTTGATTGGCACCTTGGAAAATTGTCCCTAGTGTATGAATGTGAGTGTGTGTGAGTCCTGTGATGGGTTGGCATTCCATCCAGGGTGTATCCTGCCTTAATGCCCATAGACGCCTGAGATAGGCACAGACTCCCCGTGACCCGAGGGAAGATCGGATAAAGCGTTAGAAGATGAATGAATGAATAATAATAATAATAATAATACAAAGGACTGCAATGCAAATATACATCTGTTGTGTCCGTATGCAAAAATGCACATACAGTTTGTTTTTTTGAGGTGTCCATTGTGTATTATTTCACTACACTAATAGTAAACCCCAACATTAAAAACAAACACGCATCCTCGAATAATTGTTGTTTCTCATAAATAATGGTGTATTTTCTGGCATTTTATATAATTGTTTATAACTGGACACCTTGTAAATAGGGCTATCATGGTTATTAACGCGTGAACGCAAATGGACTTTAACGGCGCTAATTTTTATTAACGAGTGATTCGCGCAGTGTGCATTATTATGTGAGTGATCTGCTCCTTCACTCGTTGGCGAATGAACGAAAGGTGAACAACAAAAAAAAAGAACAAATGAATAAAGAAACTTTAGCGGATCCGCTCACGCTTGCTAAATTTCCCGCCTACCAGCTGCGCATTCACAACGGGTATGAGCTCCTCACTATGTTAGGGTATATTACCGTATGCAATGCGCTGCATTAGTGACCTTTCACCATTATTGATTCACTGCATTATTGACCTGACCATTCACTGCATTATTGACCATTTCATTATAGACTCACAGCATTATTGAGATCTCACTGCATTATTGACCTTTCACAGCATTAGTGACCATTCACTGCATTATTGACCATTCACTGCATTATTGACCATTCACTGCATTATTGACCTTTCACTGCATTATTGACCATTCACTGCATTATTGACCTTTCACAGCATTCGTGAACCATTCACTGCATTATTGACCATTCACTGCATTATAGACCATTCACTGCATTATTGAGATCTCACTGCATTATTGACCTCACAAAGTTCAAAGAGCAATCTTTGAAAGTCATTTTTACAGCATTATTCATGTAAAGCTGCTTCGAAAAATTGTCGATTGTGAAAAGATACACAACATTCATTCATTCATTCATTCATTCATTCATCTTCTACCGCTTACACGATCTTCTCTCGGGTCACGGGGAGTCAGTGTCTATCTCGGGCGTCTATGGGCATTAAGGCAGGATACACCCTGAATGAAATGCCAACCCATCGCAGAGCACACCACACACACACACACACACACACACACACATTCATACACTAGGGACAATTTTCCAAGGTGCCAATCAACCTACAGTACATGTTTTTGGACCGGGGAGGAAACCGGAGAACCCGGATAAAAACCCCCCGAGGCACGTGGAGCACATGCAAACTCCACACACACATGGGCGAGACGGGAATCGAAGTGAGAAGTGAGGCGAACGTGCTAACCACTAAGCCGCCGTGCCCTTCAGGATACACAAAATAAAAATAAAAAAGATACACAATATAAAAATGAGTTGAATCAAGCAATGCACAGTCCAATCAGGGTCACCCATATGACGGCATATATACGTCTCCCAAACACTTACACACAACACCTACAACTTGGACTAAAACATGATACAATGGCAGTACAAAACGGTGTACTTACTTGCCATTGCTTCAGTAACTGGTGCGCAGTGACCGGCTCCTCCGGAAGAGATTCTTTATAGGTGGCATCTTGTAAGACGTTCGCTGTCGTTTCTGCTTCCGTGAGCCAGTTGCAAAACATTTCCAGGTCTGCGTAATAGTTTTGCATTTGTTGCCGCCTGGCCTCCAGGCCGGCCTCGGTGTCCCCGGCACTGGAAGTAACAACATGTTCATGCTTAACGTTGGGAAAACATTTTAATTAAAAGGTCACTGCAGATTAATCCAAAAGCATTTCTCCCTCACTGCATTAGTGCCCTCTCACTGCTTTATTGACCTCTTACTGAATTACCGGCCTCATACTGCATTAATGAGATCTCGTTGCATTATTTACCCAACACTGCATTATCATCCTCACACTGCATTATCGCCCCTGCACTGAATTACCGACCTCACACTGCATTATTGACCTCACACTGCATTATTGAGATCTCACTGCATTATTGACCTCTCACTGCATTATTGACCCCACCATGCATTGTTGAGATCTCACTGCATTATTGACCTCTCACTGCATTATTGACCTCACACTGCATAATTGAGATCGCACTGCATTACTGAGATTGCACTGCATTATTGACCTCTCACTGCATTATTGACCTCACACTGCATTATTGACCCTCACTGCATTATTGACCTCTCACTGCATTATTGACCTCACACTGCATTATTGACCCTGCACCATGCATTGTTGAGACCTCTCACTGCATTATTGACCTCTCACTGCATTATTGACCTCACACTGCATTATTGAGATCACACTGCATTATTGAGATCACACTGCATTATTGCGGTCTCACTGCATTATTGAGATCTCACTGCATTATTGACCTCAGCATGCATTGTTGAATTCACACTGCATTATTGAGATCACACTGCATTATTGCGGTCTCACTGCATTATTGAGATCTCACTGCATTATTGCGGTCTCACTGCATTATTGAGATCTCACTGCATTATTGACCTCAGCATGCATTGTTGAATTCACACTGCATTATTGAGATCACACTGCATTATTGAGGTCACACTGAATTATTGACATCATTCTTCATTATCGTCCTCGCACAGCATTATTGACCTCACACTGCATTATTGACCTCACACTGCATTATTGACCCTGCACTGCATTATTGACCTCACACTGCATTATTGACCTCACACTGCATTATTGACCCTGCACTGCATTATTGACCTCACACTGCATTATTGACCTCACACTGCATTATTGACCTCACACTGCATTATTGACCTCACACTGCATTATTGACCTCACACTGCATTATTGAGATCACACTGCATTATTGAGGTCACACTGAATTATTGACATCATACTGCATTATCGTCCTCGCACTGCATTATTGACTTCACACTGCATTTTAGGCCCCGCTCTGCATTACCAAGATCCTGCATTATTGACCTCACACTGCATTATTGACCCCGCACTGCATTATTGACCTCACACTGCACTCTTGCGTTTTAGGCCCCGCTCTGCATTACCATCCTGCATCCTGCATTATTGACCTCACACTGCATTATTGACCTCACACTGCATTTTAGGCCCTGCTCTGCATTACCAAGATCCTGCACTATTGACCTCACACTGCATTATTGACCTCACACTGCGTTTTAGGCCCCGCTCTGCATTACCAAGATCCTGCATTATTGACCTCACACTGCATTATTGACCTCACACTGCGTTTTAGGCCCTGCTCTGCATTACCAAGATCCTGCACTATTGACCTCACACTGCATTATTGAGACCACCCCGCATATCTGAGATCACACTGCATTACTGAGATCGCACTGCATTATTGACCTCCCAATGCATTATTGACCTCTCTGTCATTAGTTGTCACAGTGGGAACTTAAAGAGAAGCTCTTCGTTAACAATCTTTGATAAATACAAACAGGAAATAAATTCCCAATGAAAAACGTACCCTTTTTTAATTTTGCCCCAGGCTAGATTCATGCTCTCGGTCATCTGCTTAATCTTGCTCGTGTCATCGTTGGCATAAAGGACGAGTAACTTGTTCGCCAGTTCATTAGTCACGTCGATGTCCGCCTGCCCCTGCTGTATCTCTTTAGCGACTGCCTGTAAATATCACATTGCCTAAAGTCACACATTTTAAACCCATTATATCTCACTGCGGACAAATTGTACTTTTACTTTTATAAAGAACAATAAAAAACGCCACCGACATGTAAACCCTATTACCTTAACCTTCGTCGGATCAGAACTCGGGACTTCTTTCATCACTTCGAGTTTCTCCCCGGCCTGCTTTATGCGAGACTCCGCCCCTTTCCTGGCGTCCAGCCAATCCTTAGAGTCCTGATACATGTTCTGAAGTTGCAGCACTCTGTCCATCAACTTGCTATGTGAGTCCTCCCAGTGTGCTTGTAATTTCTCAACTCACGGGGAAAAAAAAAAACAAGAGCTTATTTTATTTTACAAATAAAACAAACAAATAAATAAATAAATCCATAATAGTGGAAGAAAATTCCTTTAAATGTCGTGTCCAGATTTCAGACACCTGACGAACAGAATAAACATTACATCTCACGTAACGTATGCCGTTTATTTAGCGTATCTCCTTATGTCCCTTTGACTTTATTCAATAATAAACTTTCAATTTTTTTACTTTGAGTGGTAAATATGCAATAAAGGCATTTTATCAAGACTCTTAACCCTCAACTGCTGACTTGGATAAATGTGAAGCTTAATTAAGGGAAATTGAAGATGAATGACTTTGCAGTTGACTAATAGCAGCTCGGTGGTGGAGGAATTTGAACCTGTGATCTTCCAGTCCAAAGGCCAACTATATACCTCAACTATAAATCATCATAATTCCACTGTAGCAAAAGGAGAGGAAAGAAAAGGGAAAGGAAAGGAAAGAAAAGAAAAGAAAGGGAAAGGAAAGGGAAGGGAAAGAAAAGAAAAGGAAAGGGGAAAAAAGGAAAAGGAAAGAAAACTGAAAGAAAAGGAAAGGAAAGCAAAGTGAAAGGGAAAGGAAAGGGAAAGAAAACTGAAAGGCAAAGAAAAGGGAAATGGAAAGGAAAGAAAAGGAAAGGAAAGAAAAGAGAAAGGAAAAAATGAAAGGGAAAGAAAAGGAAAGGGAAAATAAGTAAAAGGAAAGGAAAGAAAAGAAAATTGAAAGAAAAGGAAAGAAAAGAGAAAGGAAATGGAAAGCAAAGTGAAAGGGAAAGGAAAGAAAAGTAAAGAAAAGAAAAGAAAAGGAAAGGAAAGTGAAAGGGAAAGGAAATAAAAGGAAAGAAAATGGTAAGGAAAGAAAAGGAAAGAAAAGGAAAGAAAAGAAAAGAAAAGAAAAGGAATGGAAAGGAAAGGGAAAGGAAAGGAAAGAAAAGAAAGAAAAGGAAGAAAGAAAAGAGAAAGGAAAGGGAAACCCCCAAAGTAAGAAAGTGAAAGGGAAAGAATCCCCTCCCAAGGAAAGAAAATGTCCAAATAAAGAAAAGAAAAGAAAAGAAAAGGAAAGAAAAGGAAAGAAAAGGAAAGTGAAAGGGAAAGGAAAGAAAAGGAAAGAAAAGGAAAGAAAAGAAAAGAAAAGAAAAGGCCCCCCTTTGGAAAGGAAAGGGAAAGGCCTGCCCTGAAAGGAAAAAAGGCCCTCCCTTAAGGCCCCAGAAAAGCCCGAAAGGAAAAGGAAAGCAAAGTGAAAAGGAAAGCCCCCTTCCCCCCCCGAAAGAAAAGGAAAGAAAATGGTAAGGAAAGAAAAGAAAAGAAAAGAAAAGGGAAAGGAAAGCATTTCTGGCCTGCTGCGACAATTTATAAATAGCAGACGTTACGATAAAATGGGTTTAAAAACTGTTTTTCATGCTAATTTATGGTAAACAAGCGTAGCTCCGTCTCTCATCATGTTTACAACAGTGGTTCTCAAACTGGAGGCCACCAGATGGCGCTAAGGGGCGCCGCAGTGAAATTCTAGAATCGGGCTTAGAAAATAATTTTAAAATATTCACATTTACATTTGCAGCATTTGGCAGACGCTCTTATCCAGAGCGACTTACAATTGAGCAATTCAGGGTTAAGGGCCTTGCTCAAGGACCCACTAGTGACAGCTTAGTGGTGGTGGGGTTTGAACCCATGATCTTTCGGTCCAGAGTCCAACACCTTAACCACTGGGCTACCACCTCCCAGTCAGTATTGTTGATCTATGTACCTGTATAAGCGGCACCACCTCCCTTGTGTTGTTTTTTTCTTTTTAAGAAAAGAAAACTATAGCATCTATCTTAGCATCTATCTTATACTCAGATTACAGTGTGCTTTTGTTTAAATAATAATAATAATAATAATAATAATAATAATAAATAATAATAATAATAATAATAATAATAGCCTTTATTGGTCACATATACATTACAGCACAGTGAAATTCTTTTCTTCGCATATCCCAGCTTGATGTTGGTAGTTGGGGTCAGAGCCATGAAACGGCGCCCCTGGAGCACAGAGGGTTAAGGGTCTTGCTCAAGGATCCAAGGGCGACAGCTTGGCCATTCCGGGGCTCGAACCCGGATCTTCCGATCAGCAGCCCGGCACCTTAGACCACTGAGCTACACCCCCTCCCTAAATACACTAATTGAGATAAATCTCACTTTTTTTGCTCAGTTTTCCTCCAAAAAGCAAATCCCGTACACACATCTGTTAACGACTTGCATTCAGGAGACAAAAATCTGTACGTATTTAGACTGAGAATCGTTTACAACGTTAAAGACATGTTTATTCGCTCGTCCTCAGTACACGCTTTGTCACGACCAGGATTGTTGTTCGTTAAATTCGACTTAATCGATTTAATGGACACTTACTTTGGTCCGTGACTGCGGAACGCGTCTGAGGGTTGCTGGTTTTGTTTTTGAGGTTTTCTGCCGCGGTGACCTGTTTATTCAACTGCGGGAATCTCTGATCCATGTCTTTTACTGCTGACTGCAAGGGGGGGGGGATATACCCACATTATTATTAATTAATTATTAAACACATTATTATAATATCCCTAAAATAAACAGCAGATATGATGATAAAAGGGGCATAAAAATATTTTCCATGCTGAACAAGCGTAGCTCCATGTCGCCCTATAAATCATTAGTAAATTGGATAACGTTTGTAATATAGAAAATCAATAAATAATATAATATAAAATATAAAAAAAATATGTAATATAAAAAAATACAATATCAATTAGCATGCATTAATGAGTTTAATAGGTAGTGGTTCAAACGTTTAGTGAAAACGATGTACTCATTAGAACAGTGCTTCTCATACTGGGGGTAGCGCAGTCCCCCGGTGGGCCACCAGATGGCGCTAGGGGCGCAGCAGTGAAATTCTCGAAACGAGATTCGATTAGAATAGCCTTTATTTGTCACATATTACATTACAGAAAAAGTGAGTACTCTTTCTTCCCCAGCTTGTTTGGGAACAGAGCACAGGGTCAGCATGAAACAGCGCCCCCGGGAGCACAGAGAGAGGTTTAAAGGCTTTGCTCAAGGACCCAAGAGTGGTGATTCCCGGGGCTCGAACCCCGGACCTTCTGATCAGTAGCCCAGCAATGAGCCACACCCCCTCCCCTTATCTTAGGAATATATCTTCCCATGTATTTCAGGAATTGTCGACCTACATGTTTGTGTAAAAAAAAAAAAGACGGGCTAAAAACAGATAATAAAAAAATGTATACGACATTTCAACGATAAAAAATGAAAAAAAACGTCAGAAAAAAAACATCCGCCGTATAACAGCGTTTCCTGCGCTTACCTTGAGTTTGGCAGTCAGGTCGGCGATGTCACTGAGGTCTCCGACCGTCACGCGGTGTAACGCAATCATGTGATCCAGGAGAGACAGCCAGTCGTCGAGTTCGGCGCTGGAGGTATTAAACGTGTCCATTGTCGAAACGTCCGCGGCGCTGCTGGTCAAGGACTGGGCTGCAGGACACAACACAGCCAGAGAATAAGCATTTACCGAAGGGAACGCTTCGCATCGCGGCCCGATTCGCTCCACGCCTGCGATAGTCTGAGGTTCTTACTGGCGACTTGACACTTGTTTTTCCATTCCTTAAGCAGCGTTTGGATAATCGTCCAATCGGCGCTGAGACTATCGAACTGAGCCTGGAAAAACAGGGCGCAGAAACATCAGATTTAGGGGCGGGGGAAAAAAATCTTTCGGAAAAAAAAAAACATCCAGTGAAAAAGATTCACCTTTTCAGGTTGATACAGGGGTCTTTCTTTGGCCAAAAGGGTCTCGATTTCCGGCTTCTTAGCCTGGATGTCATCCATCTATGGGATGTCAGAAAACAACAAGCATGATTCAGTGGTGTTAATGCATTACAAGCGTAAAGACACGCCTCCTGGAGGATCATTCAACACGAGCGAATACCTTGTGTTCGATCGCGTCAGGCGATTGTTCGAGGACGTTCTTAGTTGCCGAGGCCCAGCAGGAGAGCTTGTGGTAGGCGTTCAACTCTCGCAAGTAATTCTCGATCTCCTGCTGCTTCTCCGGGAGGTTCGAGGACACCTTTGGGATTCGCAGGAAGACAGGGAAATATAACAATCAACAGGGGGCACAGTGGCTTAGTGGTTAGCACGTTCGCCTCACAAAGCCAGGGTTCCATTCCCGTCTCGGCTATGTGTGTTCTCCCCGTGCCTCCGGGTTCTCTGGTTTCCTCCCGGGTCCAAAAAAATAACATGCACGGTAGGTTGATTGGCAGCTTGGAAAATTATCCCTAGTGTATGAATGTGTGTGTGAATGTGAGTGTGTGTGATGGGTTGGCATTCCATCCAGGGTGTATCTTGCCTTAACGCCCATAGACGCCTGAGAAAGGCACGGCGACCCATGACCCGAGGGAAGATCGGATAAAGCGGTTTCTTTCATTCATTCATCTTCTACCGCTTTATCCGATCTTCCCTCGGGTCACGGGGAGTCTGTGTCTATCACAGGCGTCTATGGGCATTAAGGCAGGATACACCCTGGATGGAATGTCAACCCATCACAGGACACACACACACATTCATACACTAGGGACAAATTTCCACCAAGGTGCAATCAATCAACCTGCCAAAACCTACCGTGCATGTTTTCTGGACCGGGGGGAGGAAACCAGAGAACCCGGAGAAAAACCCCCTGAGAGACACGGTGGAGAACATGCAAACTCCACACACACATGACCAAGACGGGAATCAAACCCGGACCCTGGCGGTGTGAGGCGAACGTGCAAACCGCTAAGCCACCATAGCCCCCTGCGGTAGAAGATGAGTGAATGAATAACAACAATTAAAAAAAAAAAAGCACAAACGCAGGTGTTGAAAAAAAACCCACTTACCTTCTCCCATCGCATGTTGATGATCTTTAAACTATTTTCCAAAGGCTTGTATTTCTCAGCGGGCAGGAAGGACGCTCTCGTTTGAATGTTTTGTAATATTTTCATTTTGTACGGTAATTCGCCCACTTCCGCCTGCAAAAAAGCAACGATTAATGATATTGATAATTAATGATATTTATATTACACTGGTGTTGATATTTAATGCAATTTAAAAACAAAAACATCTACCTGCACTTTTTCTAACGCCGTATTAAGCTGCTCCCTGTTGCCAGGCTCTAACGGCAGGGCGGAAACACGCTCCGCTTTATCCAGCCAAGATTGAAAGTCCGTTATTTCATCATGAAGCTCAGCAAGAAGAACATTTTCCCCGCTCGATCTACAGAGTTAAAGAGTGAACATGTCCAACAATGACATTTAAACTCTTAATATTCCAGATATCATATGTGTGTATATATATATATATATATATATATATATATATATATATATATATATATATATATATATATATATATATATATATATATCTACAGAAAACTTGCCTTCTCTTGATTTCAGACAGCTGGTTAAACACTGCAATCCAGCGCGCATTGGTGGATTCGAGCTGCTTTTTAACCTTTTCTTTATTATCCTTGACGCTGTGCAAAGCCAGGTCCTCACCTAAAGCATTCACCTGCTTCACTGCGGCCTCCTGGCTTTCCAAGTCTTCCTGCAGTTTCTGTGTGTGTAAATGTATCAAACACATTTAAGCACAAACCAATCTGATAAAATGTCGAATATACCGCGTCGTCCGGTCATTTGCCAGTCCTTAAGAAATATAGGATTATTCAAAATCTGAAGATATATCCTGATGGTAAATATTCTGCCTTAGAACCATTCATTCATTCATTCATTCATCTTCTACCGCTATATCCGATCTTTCCTCGGGTCACGGGGAGTCTGTGTCTATCTCAGGCGTCTATGGGCATTAATGCAGGATACACCCTGGATGGAATGCCAACCCATCGCAGGACACACACACACACACACACACACACACACACACACACACACACACATTCATACACTAGGAACAATTTTCCAAGGTGCCAATCAACCTACCGTGCATGTTTTTGGACCGGGGAGGAAACCGGAGAACCCGGAGAAAAAACCCCTGAGACACAGGGAGAACATGCACAAACTCCACACACACACATGGCCGAGACGGGAATCGAACCCGGACCCTGGCGGTGTGAGGCGAACGTGTTAACCACTAAGCCACCGTGCCTTGTGCGCCTTAGAATCAGCAGCAATAAATTTAAAGTGTAATTCAGCTGAAGCCCTGAACCTAAATCGCTATTTACAACGATCTATTTATAATTAATTAACTCAAATAAATCTTTAAAAGTGATTTTCTGTTTCAAAGGTCAAAGAATTGCAGAAGTTCTAATATTTAACCTTTTTTCAAATGGACCTCAGGGGTTTTTTCTCCGGGTTCTCCGGTTTCCTCCCGGTCCAAAAACATGCACGGTAGGTTGATTGGCACCTTGGAAAATTGTCCCTAGTGTATGAATGTGTGTGTGTGTGTGTGTGTTGTGTGCCCTGTGATGGGTTGGCATTCCATCCAGGGTGTATCCTGCCTTGATGCCCATAGACGCCTGAGATAGACACAGACTCCCGGTGACCCGAGGGAAGATCGGATAAAGCGGTAGAAGATGAATGAATGAAATGGACCAAGCTAATGTACATTCACTACCACTAGGGGGCGACATAGCACTGAACATCTTGCAGGTACTGTAAATAACGTTAGTGCATGTTTGTTTGATTATATTAGTGTTGGAGTGTATGTATGTTATATAGTATAACTAATAATATATATATATATATATATATATATATATATATATATATATTGCATTTTTTAAATGCAAATTATTTGTAAGGTTCGCATAAATAGAGTCTCGGGACAAACCTAATAAATTGATGAGATTTTGATAGCAATAACGATTATTGATTACCTTGATTTGGCTTGTATTGATGTTTGGGTCTTCCTCATGCTTCAATAATGCTTTTTCTGCAACAGTCAGCCACCCCTGCACGCCTTTTAACACCTCGGCATATTTCTTGCATTTGTCAAAGTATCTGGAGCGTGAAAAAGAGGACGAAAAAAGCAGAGGATGTGTGTAAAGACAGACAGATAAAAATGAAAAACATGTAAAATATTACTGATGTGATCGATTGATAGATAGATAGACATGTATATGTACAGCATGTAATACAAATATGCAAGTGTAACACAACGCAACATGGAATGTGCACACATTGTTGTCCGAGCCCAAAGGACAATGCAACCCAATTATTGTCAAGTAAACAAATTATCACATAATTTAAGCGGAAATGGTGACAACAATACAATATAGTACTGGACAAACTCAGCCGTACCCTTCATTCATTCATTCATCTTCTACCGCTATATCCTTAAGGCAGGATACACCCTGGATGGAATGCCAACCCATCGCAGGACAAACACACACACACACACACACACACACACACACTAGGGACAATTTTCTAAGGTGCCAATCAACCTACCGTACATGTTTTTGGACCAAGGAGGAAACCGGAGAACCCGGAGAAAAACACCCTGAGGCACGGGGAGAACATGTACAAACTCCACACACACACATGGACCAAGACGGGAATCAAACCCGGACCCTGGCGGTGTGAGGCGAACGTGCTAACCACTAATCACACTGCCCTTTGCCACACCCTTCAATACAGCTCTATATTTATTGGGTTGCGATCAATAAATATGAATAAATATATTAGAAAATAGATAAAAATGGACATATATAGAGATCTGAGTGATCTTCACAAATTGTGATGGTTAGACAACTGGGTCAAAGTGAAGGTCATGTGGCGCGTCCCCGGTCCAGAAAAAGAAGAAGGGTTTTGTGGGGTCCAGGCCTTATTGGGGTTCTAAAGAGGACCTACTTAATAGTAAACAGTTTGTTTGAATGTTACACGGTGGTTTAGTGGTTAGCACGTTCGCCTCACACCGCCAGGGTCCGGGTTCGATTCTTGTCTCGGCCATGTGTGTGTGGAGTTTGCATGTTCTGCCCCGTGCCTCAGGGGGTTTTTCTCCGGGTTCTCTGGTTTCCTCCCTGGTCCAAAAAACATGCACGGTAGGTTGATTGGCACTTTGGAAAATGGTCCCTAGTGTATGAACGTGTGTGTGTGTGTGTGTGTGTCCTGCGATGGGTTTGGAATTCCATCCAGGGTGTATCCTGCCTTAATGCCCATAGACGCCTGAGATAGGCACAGGCTTCCCCGTGAACCCGAGGGAGGAAGATCGTAGATCGGATAAAGTGGTAGAAGATGAATGAATGAATGAATGATCTTAATCGTTCGTTCGCTACTAAACAAGCACATTCTTACCCGAGCCGACTTTGGTAGAGCTTCTTTAGTTTTTCCCACTTCGTGCTGAGTTGATGAACAAGCGGAGTCGCATGAGGAGGCATGTTTTTCTTCACCAAAGCCTTTTCCACTGGAGATTCAAGAGTGTCCAATGCGTGTTTTACATCCTAATGAGAGACGAAAAGGATATCGCAAAGTATAAATCAAATGATTAAAATGTGTTACTTGATATTACATGTGCTATACAGTATGTATTATCTACTATGTACACTGTATACTATATATGTATATATTCATTCATTCATCTTCGACAGCTATATCTCAGGCAGCCTGTTCCTTATCTGAGGCGTCTATGGGCATTAATAATTACACCCTGGATGGAATGCCAACCCATCGCTGGACACACACAAACACACATTCACATACTAGGGACAATTTTCCAAGGTGCCAATCAATCTACCGTGCATGTTTTTGGACAGGGGGAAACCGGAGAACCCGGAGAAAAACCCCCTGAGGCACGGGGAGAACATGCAAACTCCACACACACATGGCTGAGACGGGACTCGAACCCGGACCCTGGAGGTGTGAGGCGAACTTGCTAACCACTAAACCACCGTGCACTAATATATATATATATATATATATATAGCTAGATAGATTTATAGTTAGATAGATTTGATCGACCTTTGATCATTCCACACACATTCCACGATCAACAATTACTCATTATTGATTATATAACAGCAGAAAAGGTTTAATTAAAGCGTTAATTACTGCCCTAATTAAAGAGTTACACATTTTTATATACACATTTTTACCTTAAGGCACTTTTCTCGTTGGGGGATATTTTCCGTCGTGTCAGTCCAGTACCCAGAGTTCAGCAGGGCTTCGTTTTCATCCATTGCTTGCAGTAAAGCTTCCAGTTCCTTAATAAGAGCAGCGTAAATCATTCTTATTATTCTTATTCTTATTATTGCATAAGAATAAACCAACATTAATGCACATTTTTATCACTGCTTTGGAGTTTTTTTCCCCCTCTTGTCATACTTACACTAATTTGACAAACTTCACTGAATTTCAAGTCCAGCTGTTCCCAGCGTTTATTAATGGGAACGAGACGCGGTTCAACAAGTTTGTCAAAGCCATCGTCTGAGAGCTTCTGACCGAGTCTCCGGACATCTTCAAGCACCGGCCGCTGCTGTTCGATCTCACTGCCTATCTGCAGTTAATCAGAATGAACACCCTTTTAAAATGTTATTTATATATTATAATATTGTAATTACTTACCAAATCCCTACATTATACACACACTCACACACACACACACACACACACACACACACACACACTCACACACTGTGTCTCAACAAAAGGAGTCTCTTTTTATTTATTAAATTTTGACCAATTTTAATAAAACTCATTTTGAAGGTAAATGAATTTTAAATAATGGGATATATATATATATATATATATAGATATATATATATATATATATATATATATATATATATATATATATATATATATATATATAAATACACATTATTTACATTAATGTGTCATGTGTCACTACACCACCACAATTGTTTTTCTGGATTTACAGATATCCTTTTACGATATCCTTTAAATAATTATTTGTAATATTTCCGAGAAAAGATGACTCTAATGTGACCAATTTAATTATAGCTAAAACAACAATTTAAACACTTGAATTATTAATTAATTTTCAAAACGCTGATAAAACGTGGATCAGCCTACTGACGTTTCCACGGTACGGTATACTTATTGTGTACTTACTGTGTGTGTGTGTGTGTGTAGCTGTGTAATACGAAATAGAATAATTGTAAGATACCAGATAAAAGATAAAAAAATAATAATTAATGCACCAATGAATGAATTAATTAATGAACTGTATTTAAATAAATGTAGATTTATAGCTGAGTAGTTGAGATAATGTTTGCATTGTTTGCATGTTGCTGGGGTTTAGTGCTATCTATAATATTATGCTGTAATATCTAGATGATTGATTTTACGATCATAAAAAGTCAACTATTGCAAAACGTGTATTTTACAAGTATGTAAATATTAAAAACCTTTCACCAGATCATTCTTACCTTCGCCCGTGATACAGTTGCAGAATCTGGCAGCTCAGCGATCACCTTCTCAATGCTGTCCAGCCACTGCATCATATCCCCCGACCTCCTACAGAACTGGTACCACTGTGGGGCAAAAGCAAGTGCCTTCTTCTTTCGGAGTGCTCTCAGGTTCTGCCAGTACAGGGCGAGAAATACCGTGAGAAAACATGAAGGAGAGATGAAGAATGATGGCGTTTGCATGCGTTGCCTTTTGTTTCCCGTTGCGGTTCGAGTACCTTCAAGGTGTTGTATTTCTCATGGAGCAGATTGTGCTTTTGGTAAACGGCGGATTTGGCCGGATCCGTGGTTCTCTTAATGAGATTTTCTCCTTTCAAAAACAGGTCCATCAGTTCACTTTCATCAACAACCTGCGAAAGCACAATACAAATAAACTATTATTTATACATAATTTGGCATTTCTTATGAGAAAGTTTTAAGGTGGACAATCAGGTGGGTAAGGTATTGGCTACTAGTTGGAACTAGTGGGCCCTTAAGCAAGGCCCTTAAACCCTCAGTCGAAAAAAGGGGATAAAATGGTGGTATTTTGTTTATGAATGCTGAAATATAACTACACATAAAGGAAAACATCCTGGTAAAGAATTTGTATGGAGCGAAGGAAAAATCAATATCGCATATTTTTTGATAAACATTATTTAGGTCATATTTTGTTAAAGGTTACTTTTAACTCATTTTAAGCAATAAAAACTGTTACATCCAAGCGTATAATAAGAGTATAATGATGTATGGGTTCAAAAAAGATAGACAGACAGACAGACAGAAACACAGACGGACAGACAGACAGATAGAAAGATAGACAGACAGACAGATAGACAGACAGAAAGACAGACAGACAGAGAGATAGCTATATAGATAGATATATAGATAGACAGACAGACAGACATAGATAGTAGACAGACAGATAGACAGACAGACAGACAGACAGATAGATAGATAGACAGACAGACAGACAGACAGACAGACATATAGATATATAGATAGATAGATAGATAGATAGATGGATAGAGAAATAGACAGACAGACATACAGACAGACAGACATATATATATATATATATATATATAGATATAGATAGATAGATAGATAGACAGACAGACAGACAGACAGACAGATATAGATAGATAGATAGATAGATAGATAGATAGATAGATAGAGAGATAGACAGACAGACATATATATATATATAAGATAGATAGATATATACATAGACAGAGAGATAGACAGACAGACAGACATACAGACAGACAGACATAGATAGATAGATAGACAGAGAGATAGACAGACAGACAGACATAGAGACAGACAGACATAGATAGATAGATAGATAGACAGATAGACAGACAGACAGACAGTTCGAATAAGATAAAAAATCCTTACTGCATCTTCTTTGAAATCATCTTCTTTAATACTTTCACCGAGTTTGATCTCTTCGTCCAGCTTAAGCAACCAAATGTTGGCGTTCCTGTGGTATTCTTCTAACTCTTCAGAGGAAGCCTAGAAACGCAAACAACCGTCAAATCATGCAAGACTGGCGTATTGTTGGTCAGTTCCGTATTTTTGTTCAGGAAGGATTGTAGGAAATCTCCTCAGCGGCGTATTCATTTACCTGTCCATGTAGAATCCTTCTGGCCGTCGCCTCAAAGCGCTGATTGAGTCGATTCAGCCTGGGCTCGATTTGAGCTTTAGAGCGCTCCGAGCTGTTTTTAACCATGTCTTCGGCCAGACTTTGCACGTCGGCCAACTTCTCGCGCATCTCCACCAATTCTGCTTGCAGACGCTGAAAGGGATTTAACGCGTTAACGGGACATTTCCATGCTACGAAATAAAACTTCTTAAACACATTGTTTTCTGCATGCAGATTAGGGATGCGACAATTGCTGTAGTCTGAGGAATAATCAAGGTTATCACGGATTAATAATGCATGCATGAAAATCACAACACAACATTAGTTCAT
Source organism: Kryptopterus vitreolus (assembly GCA_030449085.1). Taxonomy (NCBI): domain Eukaryota; kingdom Metazoa; phylum Chordata; class Actinopteri; order Siluriformes; family Siluridae; genus Kryptopterus; species Kryptopterus vitreolus. The sequence continues at coordinate 3,893,922 of JACRUU010000029.1, read as the reverse complement.
AAGATCCCATAAAAATATATATACCGTTAAGTAAAACTACATGTTAACGAAGTACAATTACATGCTATCTAATTAAAATTACATATTAGCTAAATAAAACCACTTATTAGCTCAGTAAAACTACATGTTAGCTAAGTAAAATTATGTTAGCTAAGTAAAATTATGTTATCTAAGTTATCTAAGTAAAATTACGTTAGCTAAGTAAAACTACATGTTATCTAAGTAAAATTACATATTAGCTAAGTAAAACTACATGTTAGCTAAGTATAATTACGTTATCTAAGTAAAATGATGTTAGCTAAGGAAAATTACATGTTAGCTAAGGAAAATTACGTTATCTAAATAAATTATGTTATTCGAAGTAGAATTATGTTATCTAAGTAAAATTATATATTAGCTAAGTAAAATTACATTAGCTACGTAAAATTACGTTATCTAAGTAAAATTACGTTATCTAAGTAAAACTACATGTTAGCTAAGTAAAATTACGTTATCTAAGTAAAATTACGTTATCTAAGTAAAATTACGTTATCTAAGTAAAACTACATGTTAGCTAAGTAAAATTACGTTATCTAAGTAAAATTACGTTATCTAAGTAAAATTGACATATTAGAAAACAACAAAGAAAACAACAAACAGGTTGGGAAGCCAAAACCTCCAGAATAACCACTGTGCATTTTCAAACAGGAAAAGTAAGAAGGGACGTGACATCACGCCAAATATCCAGCTTGTTTCGTTTGTAACTGTTTGATGCACATTGTAGTATTTTTGTTTGAAATATTTATTTAATGCGAACGTCGTTACACGCCGTCGACCCACGAAAAGTGCAAGAACCTTAATAACGTGGTCGTCGCAGCCCTGCGCCTCCATCTTGTCCAACTCGGCCTCGGCTCCGTCTATCCAGGCGTTTATATGAGCGACGTTCTGTTCGAATATATTCATCCGATTCTGGTAATCCTACCAAAGAGAGAATGTTAAGTTACATTTACATACTTTGGAGTTTAATGATTATTTCAAAATGATCTTCTACAAATACTAATCTCATTCCTTTTTTATGTGTCTGGGTTACTGGAACTGGAAAATATGTATATATAAGTTTTTTGAGATGCATTAGGCTTCCAATTGGACAAGATCCTATATTAGAATTCCCGAGACTTTAACGGGTACAACAGAGGTTTGTATGGTATGGGTTGATCTCAGCCAAAAACAATATACAGTTAATATACAGAGTCAATACACTACATCTGGAAAGAATCAGGTATATCTATGGTGGCAGAGGAGTGCAAAACATATTAACAAATAACAAAAACAAAATAACTAATCCGAAACACAAAATAACAAATCCGAAAACAAAATAACAAATACACAAACAAAATAACAAAAACAAAAAAACAAATCCGAAAATAAAAATCCGAAAAAAAAAACTAAATCCGCAAACAAACACAAAAACAAAACAAAAAAAAACAAAAAAAAACGAAAACAAAATAACAAATCAACAAATAACAAAATAAAACAAAAACAAAATCCGAAAACAAAATACAATACAAATCCAAACAAAATAACAAATACACAAACAAAATAACAAAAACAAAAAACAAAAAAAATCCGAAAACAAATCAACGAAAACAAAATAACAAATCCGAAAACAAAAGAACAAAAACAAAATAACAAATCCGAAAACAAAAGAACAAATATATAAACAAAATAACAAATACAAAACACATTAACGTGTATTTAACCCCATTAAGGTGTATTTAAAATGCATTTAATCTTTGTTTAATTATTATATTATATTATTAATGCTTAATTGATCAAATGTCAGTTTTATATATGTTTGTATTTAAATTTACATGGCATGAATAAACTATTTCTACCGTCAAAATGAACTTCTTATTATAATATCATAAATAAAGAAAATTTAGTGTACAGATCTTTGTTTTTTTCCCCCTCACCAGTAAGAGACTCAGCCACTGTTCACTGCGTGACGTTACAGCGATCCAGTTGCAGTTCAGCAGGCTGACTTTGTCATCTATTAGACTTTCTTCTCTTAGCAGCGCCTTCAGGGTCTCGGCTAAATCCCTCACTGAGCTGAGCTGGGATGCGCGTTGCTCCGTTTCCTTATGCGTCGCCTGGAGCAAAAGGAATTGTTACAGTAATTATGTACATTGCGTTGTTGATGTGGATAATAAACGACAACTTGTAGAATCGAATAAAGACGGACTTAAAAATGTCTTGCATCATTCGTGGTAATTATTAGAGCTGTCAATCAATTAAAATATTTAATCGCAATTAATTGCATGATTGCCATGAGTTAACTCGTGATTAATCGCACGTTATCAATGTTTCATGTTTCTAATACTGTAAATAACTGTAACAGATGTTATAATTATACATATATTTCTCCCAAAATCTCTCGCTTTTATTTATAATAGCTAATAAAATTATTTCATTTTTATTTTACTCTGGAAATTATTCTTTTAATATGAATTCCTTGTTTATTTCAATGTTACTTTGTTTAGTGGTGGTTTTAAGTGTAAAATATGGGACGTGGCTCCTTTAAGAATTGTGTTCCGGTTGCTTTTCCATATAAACTGGTGATACGGTGTTTAGGTTATACGGAAGCGATTTATTGCGTTCAGTAAAAAAGCGCTTTATTGCGTAATATGTATTTGGGAATGCGATGCGCTTGCGTAAGGTTCCGTACGGTAATATACGCTAATATAGTGAGGAGATCGTACCTGTTGTGAATGCGCAGCTAGTGGGCGTAATTCGGGAGGAAATTTAGGAAGCGTGAGTGGATGCCCTGAACGTTTCTTTATTCCTTTCTTCTTTGTGTTTCGTTCATTCGCCGACACAACGCAGAGTGAAGGAGATATATGGAGTATACGAACCTGGGCCCATGCCAGCTCCGCTTCCAGATCATCAGGCATTCCTTCCACCGATGACCGACAAGTCAATTCTCCGTCAACCACTGCCAGCCAGTCTGTCAGACTTTTTATGTCTTTTTTAAATTTTCTCAACAACTTTAAAATCTTCTCTAGCGCTTGCTTTCCTTCGGTCACCTGTGCCAAAAAAACCACGGGAGGACTAAAACGAGTCAACGGAATTACGTTCATCAAAATGAAAAGAACTAAATGAATATAAGCACTATTTCTTAACGTTACTGGTGTGAAAAGTATTTCCATTCATTCCTCAGGTAGAATACTAGGTAAAATACCTCAGGTATAAATACTAGGATTTAAAACCACTTCTGTAGAAGCTTGAAGTATCAACCCAAGCGTTTTACTCAAGTAAGGAGTGGACTAGTGGACTAGCAAGGAGACGGAATACACAACAATATAACCCCTTACTTCATTTCACTTTGCCTCAATAGAATCTCAGTAGTGTTTTTTTTTTTTTTCCTGTAAATGCTTTTTCATACCTTCGAACCCAAATCGTTGTACACGAGTTTGAGGCTGGTCAAACGCTCGTCCAGGTCTTTGGGTTGCTCCGTCTGCTGCCTCTGTACAATTTGCCTTCCCGTCTTAATTACCCCCTCCACTTCCGATTTCACTTCACTTAGACTTTTGTACAAATTCTGCAGAATAAAACACAACACAACAAATAGTATTCAAATATTAGCAATGATTAAACGTAAAAAAACAAATGTTTTCATGAATTATTACGAGGGGCACGGTGGATTAGTGGTTAGCACGTTCGCCTCACACCGACAGTGTCCGGGTTCGATTCCCGTCTCGGCCATGCGTGTGTGGAGTTTGCATGTTCTCCCCGTGCCTCAGGGGGTTTTTCTCTGGGTTCTCCGGTTTCCCCCCGGTCCAAAAACATGCACGATAGGTTGCTTTATTTGCTGAATATTTGCTGAATTTGCTTTACAATCAAAGGTCGATCAAATCTATCTAACTATCTATCTATCTATCTATCTATCTATCTATCTATCTATCTATCTATCTATCTATCTATCTATCTATCTATATATCTATATCTATATATATATATATATATATATATATATATATACACATATATGTGCACGGTGGTTTAGTGGTTAGCAAGTTCGCCTCACACCTCCAGCATCTGGGTTCGAGTCCCGTCTCGGCCATGTGTGTGTGGAGTTTGCATGTTCTCCCCGTGCCTCAGGGGGTTTTTCTCCGGGTTCTCCGGTTTCCCCCCGGTCCAAAAACATGCACGATAGGTTGATTGGCACCTTGGAAAATTGTCCCTAGTGTGTGAATGTGTGTGTATGTAAATGTGTGTGTGTGTCCTATGATGGTTGGCATTCGGATATAATGGTAGAAGATTTATTTATTTATTTATTTTTTATTATTAATTGTAAAACTGGTTCGTTTCCTGGACCAGGTCCCAAATACAGGTCCCGGAAGCTCCTGTTTCCTGCAGGAGGACTATACTGGAATGAGTATTGAACACTCAGGGTTTCCATTCCAAATGGGGAAATTTCCCCTCTGTGGGACAAATAAAGGTTTATTTTTTATCGTAACCAACCGCAGATGCTTGGTCATGTCGGTTGTGACACCTCGCTTGCAACGTATTACAATAATTACACATCAGTTTTTACAAAGTGTAGCCACATTTTTGAGCGCATCCCGTCATCCATCTTGTAAACTGATGTTTAGATTACCACATAAGGTCCTGGATGAGCAGAAGGTCCTGGCAGATTGCCTTTTTAATTTTAGAACAAGTATTGTCAGGTGAACAATTTTACATGTTTAATTTTATAACAAGTATCCGATTCTTAATAATAGGTTTCCGAATCCAGAATCGGAATCAATTTTCGAATTCCTGACCCTATGGCTATATTCTTACACTTCTATGACCGAATGAACACAAACCAAACATCTGCAAATCCACATATCAAATGGAAAGTCTTTCCAGTGAGACTGGAGAGCGTAACTGCAGCATAATGGAATTTTCATTCGTCAGGCGTGTACAACTCTTGCATATAAAGTGCGAATCATATTAAAACGCATCTTTTTACTTAAAAAAACATGCAAACCAACATATTGAGAAATGGTTACGTAACAGTTTGTCCTCTTGATCGGTCGAAAAACATACAAATGTTACCAAAAAGTACTAAAGATGCACAAAAGCATAGAATACCCACCATGCACTTTTCCAACTGGGACTGCACCACTTCGTACTCGACGCTGTGGATGTTCAGCAGCCCCAATTCACCGTTCACCTCCTCCAACACACGTTCACATTCCTTCAACCTCCGATCGAAGTTCGCCGGCTTTTGGAAAAGTCGGAACTTTGCTTTTACCTCCGATAACATAGCCTTACCGAGAAGGGATAAACAAGTTTCAATAAATAAACAAACGGAAAAACATTTTTGGTGTATTACAGCGTTTATAACACTTACATAAGTAGCCTCGATCTCGGCCAGCATTTTATCTGCTCCATCTTCATCCGTAGGTTTCTTCATGGCGTCTAGAGTCGCTTCGTGGCCGTTCAGTTCATTCTGGATTTTCTAGAACGTAAAATACGTCGTGGATTTTCAGGATGTCTCCATACAAGCTGGAGGAAACGTTCGTTCGGAATGTCTGTACAGGACCGACGGCATACCTGAGCTTCCTGGGGTATCTGAGCGGCGTCTATCCCGTCGGCGAGATACGCCGTCAGGTGACGATCGGTGACTTTTAGAGAGTCCTGGATGTGGCGCAGAGTTTTGTCGTTCTCGTTCATCCACTGCAAACTCTTCTCCAGCTGCTGCCGCCTTTGTAAAGCCTGTCGGGATAACGAGTGGAACACTTTTACAGCGATTTAAAAAAAAAAAACATGTTGGTCATAATAGGGGCACGGTGGCTTAGTGGTTAGCACGTTCGCCTCACACCTCCAGGGTCCGGGTTCGTTTCCCGTCTCGGCCATGTGTGTGTGGAGTTTGCATGTTCTCCCCGTGCCTCAGGGGTTTTTCTCCGGGTTCTCCGGTTTCCTCCCGGTCCAAAAACATGCACGGTAGGTTGATTGGCACCTTGGAAAATTGTCCCTAGTGTATGAATGTGTGTGTGTGTGTGTGTGTGTGTGTGTGTGTCCTGTGATGGGTTGGCATTCCATCCAGGGTGTATCCTGCCTTAATGCCCATAGACGCCTGAGATAGACACAGACTCCCCGTGACCCGAGGGAAGATCGGATAAAGCGGTAGAAGAATGAATGAATGAATGAATGTTAGACATAACAGACAGAAATTTTCTGGCTATCCGGAAAACAATATTCCTCAAAATTCCTGAAAAATTCCTAAGAACACAACGAAAAATATCCCTGTCAATCTACACACACATTAAAAACCACTGACAAGTGAAGAATAATACTAACCTTATTATATTTTAAATCATGAATAATGAGAAAAGTAACATCAAGGGCATTTTATGGGCATGTAAAATAAAAATAGATCATGTTATTTGATCATGTTACTCCTGGAAGATGCAAATGGATTAACACTAATTAACACTAAGGTTAATTAATGTAATGGTGTAGCTCAGTGGTTTAAGGTGCTAGGCTACTGGTCAGGGTTCGAACCCCCCGGTATCGCCAAGCTACCACTTGAGCAAGGACCCTTAAACCTCTGTGCTCCAGGGGGCGCTGTATCATGGTTGACCCTGAGCTCTGACCGTAGCTTCCAAAAACAAGCTGGGATATGCGATGAAAAAGAATTTTAAAAAAATTTAAATAATAAATAAATATATTCACCTGACCTCGACATACACGATTGTCTGAATACTTTTGAACCTGTGAATCCAGCAGGGTTGTGCAAAGACTGACCGCATTACTTTAGTTGCAATCGTTTTTTTTCTTAACTAAAATGGCTAAAATTTGGTCTGCATTTCATCTCACCATTGTCAACAAACAAACAAACAAACAAAAACTATTAGATGCATACCCTTTGCATGAGTTCATCCCAGCGAATATTGTAATCTTCCACCTTCTTCTGAATGAGCTCGTCGAGGACTCCGCCATCCATCAGAGTCTGCGACAACTCGCGTATTTGGTTACGATTATATTCAGGATGTTCTTTTATCATGGAATCTAAGGACTGGAAAGAGAGAAGACGGGAAAAGACAAAAAAAAAAAGAAAGGAATAAATGGCGATAAAAAAAAAACATCGCATTCACAAAAAAAAAAAAAAAAAAATCATTGATCAACTTGTTTTCTTAGCATGTTAACTTCAAGTGCCACCTAGTGGACAAATGGAAGTAACACAAATTTTAAAAAATGGAAAAGTTACACTATTTATTACATTCTGAACATACGTATTACATTTCCAAAGTGTACCTTCCCAACATTGAATATAACTGATGAGTCCAGGAGTGGCTCTCTACTGCCCCCTACTGTTTAAGTCTCATCTCACTGCTACAATAGATATAACCGAGACTATAAATGCATTTCATCAAGCAGTTCTAAACGCTGAGTCCGACATACAGATAGCGCCTCTGCGATTTCTTCTGCTCCTCCGTGAAGGTTGTCCGTGTCATTCAATTTCTGCTCCAGTAGATCCATCCAAGTATTCTCCTGTTCCAAGTAGCCCAGCAGTTCACACCAACACGCCCACACCTCCTGCAAGTCACACGGAAGGACGCGTTACTGTCCATTCTGAACAAAAAGGGATTTGTTTTTTTTTATTATTATTCACTCCAGGTCGATTACCTCTAACGTCTTGTATTTGCCATCAAGCCGACTGCACAGCCTTTGGTAATTGGAGGTCAAGCCATCTAGTTCGGCCTTTAGGGCCTCGTGTGCAGTGGGCGGAGCCTTCGCGATAAAACTGGTGACTTTATCCTCCAGAAGGTTCACTTTGACTTCTTTCTGGTGGATTTCTTCTTGCGCTCTCTGAAAGCGAACGAACACGCAAGGACACGTTCAGGGTGTCTTTTCTTTTGCATTCAGAAATGTTTCACATTCGCAGGCAAAACGTAATTCTAAACACGTCTCCGTTTCGTACCTTGGACAGAATGTAAACAATGCAAAAACGTGTCGTTTGATATCGCAAACCTTAAGTTCCTCCATCCAATCGTCCCTAGTGTATGAATGTGTGTGTGTGAATGAATGAATGAATGAATGTTAGTCAAAACAGACAGAAATTTTCTGGCTGTCCGAAAAACAATATTCCTGAAAAATTCCTAAGAATCTGAAAGTGAAATTCTTCTGAAAGCCAAATAACACACAAGGACACGTCCAGGGTGTCTTTTCTTTTGCATTCAGAAATGTTACAAATTCGCAGGCAAAAAGTAAATCTAAACAACTCTCTGTCCAAGGTAAACAACTCTACCTTGGACAGAATGTAAACAATACAAAAAGGTGTCGTTTGATATCGCAAACCTTAAGTTCCTCCATCCAATTGTCCCTAGTGTATGAATGTGTGTGTGAATGTGTGTGTGTGTGTGTGTGTGTGTGTGTGTGTGATGAGTTGGCATTCCATCCAGGGTGTATCCTGCCTTAATGCCCATAAGACGCCTGAGATAGGCACAGACTCCCTGTGACCCGAGGGAAGATCGGATAAAGCGTTAGAAGATGAATGAATGAATGAATGAGTGAATGAATGGATGGATGAATGTTAGTCATAACAGACAGAAATTTCCTGGATATCCGGAAAACAATATTCCTCAAAATTCCTGAAAATTTCCTACGAATCTGAAAGTGAAATTCTTCACTTTCAAACAGCGCTCTCTGAAAGCCAAAGAACACACAAGGACACGTCCAGGGTGCCTTTTCTTTTGCATTCAGAAATGTTTCACATTCGCAGGCAAAACGTAATTCTAAACAACTCTCTGTTTCGTACCTTGGACAGAATGTAAACAATACAGAAAGGTGTCGTTCGATATCGCAAACCTTAAGTTCCTCCACGGCCGTGTGGAGTTGTTCGGGTGCTTTGTAACGGAAATCGCTCTCCAGGTAATCTTCTTCCGCCTGCGTGATCCACTCTTGCATCTCCTGCATTTCTTTCTTCAGGCTCACCGTCATATCCAGTCCCCCTTTCAAGGCGGATCGTTTAGCGTACGCCTGTAGAGAAAGTCCCGGCAGTAGCGATTAAACACGACAAACCAATGCGCAAAAAACGTGTTTTTTTTTTCCCGCATCGTTCAATCGATAATAATAATTATGACCTGTTTGCAAATGAGTTCCCACTGAGAATTCAGCTCGTCGAGCATCTTCTGGATTTTCAGGGCGAACGGCGGCTCCGCTTCCTTTTTCAAAAGCTGCCCCACCTCGTTGATTCCGTTAAGACTCGGCTGGACGGTGTGAATGTCGTTCACTAAAGCCTGGGGAATCAAAAAACGTAAAGAAAATACGCCAAACGTCAGAAATGTCCATTTACTTGCTTTATTTATTTATTTAGCTAGCTAGCTAGCACGAACGCTAAAGGGTGCAGCTCAGTGATTTAAAGCGCTGGGTTATTGATCGGAGAGTCGGGCCCCGGTATCACCACGCTTGGGTCCTTGAGCATGGCCCTTTGTGCTCCAGCCGTATCACGGGTGACCCCCCCTGCGCTCTGACCCCAGCTCCCAAAAACAAGCTGGGATATATATACGAAGAAACGCACTGTTCTGTAATGCATATGGAATAAATCAAGGCTCTTCTATTGGATAAACTCACGATGCACTGTTCTAGCTGCTTCTCGAGGGCCTCGGAATCTCCTAAAGCCGGCCATTCCTCGTTCAGAAAGACGTCCACTTCGGCCATCCACTTCTGCAGGGTCTTCGAGTCATTCTGAAAGGGAAAAAAAAACGATTTTCTTAACATCAGGGAAGAAAGAAGTTTTTCTTTTTCTTACATAAACAGGACATCACTTTGTTATTTGGTGGAGTGAAAGCCAAGCAGAAGTAATGGTAGTCTAAAGCTTTAATCCGTCTGTGTGCGTGTCTATGTTAATACCTAGATATTAAATAAGGGTCCTATTATCAGCAATTATTTGTATTTCATTGAATATTGAAAAGGTGGTTTAGCGGTTAGCACATTCGCCTTACACCGCCAGGGTCCGGGTTCGATTCCCGTCTCGGCCATGTGTGTGTGGAGTTTGCATGTTCTCCCCGTCTCCCCGTGCCTCAGAGGGTTTTTTTTCTCCGGGTTCTCCGGTTTCCCCCCGGTCCAAAAACATGCACGGTAGGTTGATTGGCACCTTGGAAAATTATCCCTAGTGTATGAATGTGTGTGAGTGTGTGTGTGTGTGTGTGTGTGTGTGTGTGTGTGTGTGTGTGTGCCATGCAATGGGTTGGCATTCCATCCAGGGTGTATCCTGCCTTAATCCCCATAGACGCCTGAGATAGACACAGACTCCCCGTGAGGGAGTAGGGAATAGGGGGAATAGAGCGTGAATAAGCGGTGAATAAGGTAAGAGGAATAAGAGGAATAGAGCGTAAGGGGAATAAGGGAATAAGGGAATAAGGGGAATAGAGCGTGAATAAGGGAATAAGGGGAATAGAGCGTGAATAAGGGAATAAGGGGAATAGAGCGTGAATAAGGGAATAAGGGGAATAGAGCGTGAATAAGGGAATAAGGGGAATAGAGCGTGAATAAGGGAATAAGGGGAATAGGGCGTGAATAAGGGAATAAGGGGAATAGAGCGTGAATAAGGGAATAGGGGGAATAGAGCGTGAATAAGGGAATAAGGGGAATAGGGCGTGAATAAGGGAATAAGAGGAATAGAGCGTGAATAAGGGAATAGGGGGAATAGGGCGTGAATAAGGGAATAGGGGGAATAGGGCGTGAATAAGGGAATAAGGGGAATAGAGCGTGAATAAGGGAATAAGGGGAATAGAGCGTGAATAAGGGAATAAGGGGAATAGAGCGTGAATAAGGGAATAAGGGGAATAGAGCGTGAATAAGGGAATAAGGGGAATAGAGCGTGAATAAGGGAATAAGGGGAATAGGAGCGTGAATAAGGGAATAAGGGGAATAGAGCGTGAATAAGGGAATAAGGGGAATAGAGCGTGAATAAGGGAATAAGGGGAATAGAGCGTGAATAAGGGAATAAGGGGAATAGGAGCGTGAATAAGGGAATAAGGGGAATAGAGCGTGAATAAGGGAATAAGGGGGAATAGGGCGTGAATAAGGGAATAAGGAATAAGGGAATAGAGCGTGAATAAGGGAATAAGGGGAATAGGGCGTGAATAAGGGAATAAGGGGGAATAGGGCGTGAATAAGGGAATAAGGGGAATAGGGCGTGAATAAGGGAATAGGGGGAATAGAGCATGAATAAGGGAATAAAGGGAATAGGGCGTGAATAAGGGAATAAGGGGAATAGAGCGTGAATAAGGGAATAAGGGGGAATAGGGCGTGAATAAGGGAATAAGGGGGAATAGAGCGTGAATAAGGGAATAAGAGGAATAGGGCGTGAATAAGGGAATAAGGGGAATAGAGCGTGAATAAGGGAATAAGGGGAATAGAGCGTGAATAAGGGAATAAGGGGAATAGAGCGTGAATAAGGGAATAAGGGGAATAGAGCGTGAATAAGGGAATAAGGGGAATAGAGCGTGAATAAGGGAATAAGGGGGAATAGAATAGAGCGTGAATAAGGGAATAAGCGTGAATAAGGGAATAAGGGGAATAGAGCGTGAATAAGGCGTAAGGGAATAAGGGAATAAGAATAAGGGAATAGAGCGTGAATAAGGGAATAAGGAGGAATAGAGCGTGAATAAGGGAATAAGAGGAATAGAGCGTGAATAAGGGAATAAGAGGAATAGAGCGTGAATAAGGGTGAATAAGGTGAATAAGGGAATAAGAATAAGGGAATAGAGCGTGAATAAGGGAATAAGAGGAATAGAGCGTGAATAAGGGAATAAGAGGAATAGAGCGTGAATAAGGGAATAAGAGGAATAGAGCGTGAATAAGGGAATAAGAGGAATAGAGCGTGAATAAGGGTGAATAAGGGAATAAGGGAATAAGGGGAATAGAGCGTGAATAAGGGAATAAGGGGAATAGAGCGTGAATAAGGGAATAAGGGGAATAGAGCGTGAATAAGGGAATAAGGGGAATAGAGCGTGAATAAGGGAATAAGGGGAATAGAGCGTGAATAAGGGAATAAGGGGAATAGAGCGTGAATAAGGGAATAAGGGGAATAGAGCGTGAATAAGGGAATAAGGGGAATAGAGCGTGTGAATATAGGGGATAATAGGTGAATAAGGGAATAAGGGGAATAGAGCGTGAATAAGGGAATAAGGGGGGGAATAGGGCGTGAATAAGGGAATAAGGGGGAATAGGGCGTGAATAAGGGAATAAGGGGAATAGAGCGTGAATAAGGGAATAAGGGGAATAGAATAGAGCGTGAATAAGGGAATAAGGGGAATAGGGCGTTATTGAACTACAGTAAAATACAGAAACGTTTTTGTTTTTGTTTTCCGATGAAATTCTCACGAATCCTATTTTACTGGTTGTCTATTTGGGACGCACGCATAGGTTTAGGTTTTAGTCTAAGTCTAGAGCTAGTCTAAAGCTTTAATCCGTCTGTGCGTGTGCGTTAATGTTAATACCTAGATATTAAACAAGGGTCCTGTTATCATCAGTTATTTGTATTTCATTGGATATTTGGATCAATGATGCTGCTAAAAATAAATAGCCAAATACAAAATGTAAAACACTGACCACAGCAGTGGTCAGTACCTGAAACTGCTCCAGTTTGGTCATGTGTTCTTGCAATTTTCTGATGTTGTCCCCGAGCTGCTGAGACACGTGTCTCCAACTGGCCAACATGCTGTCCATTTCAATGTGGTAGCGCTGCGATATCTCAGGCGGAGCTTTCTGGTACACCTGTTCCGCCATGTTAGTAAGATCGTCCTTTTTACTCTGCTGCTCCTGTTGCGTGGCTTGAATTGCCTGAAAAAAACGCCATCGCTGAATTACTACGTCGTTATTGCGGTCATTAATGTCTTACTTGAGTCGTGCTGATGGGAAAAAGAAGCTTGCTAATTCATTTCGCCAAATGATGCATTATAGACAGTGTTTTTTTTTTCTGCGCCAAATTCCCAATAACGTTTATGTGGCGTTTAGCAGACGTTCTTATCCGGAGCGACATGTAAAAAGTCTCCGTCAAGGAATAAATCGACAATTTTCCACAAAATATATCAACAATTTATTCCACAAAAAACATCCCCGCAGCATGATGCCGCCCCCACCATGCTTCACTGTAGGTATTCAGTTTCCTCCTCAATTATGACTAGACTTATAGTTATCACCACACACACTCACACACACTCACACACACACACACACACACAGAACAAAAACATCCCTGCAGCATGATGCCGCCCCCACCATGCTTCATTGTAGGTATTCATTTTCCTCCTCAATTATGACTAGACTTATAGTTATCACCACACACACACACACACACACACACACACACACACACACACACACACACACACACACACAGACCAAAAACATCCTCACAGCATGATGCTGCCACCACCATGCTTCATTGTAGGTATTCATTTTCCTCCTCAATTATGACTAGACTTATAGTTATATCACCACACACTAGACACACACACACACACACACACACACACACACACACACACACACACACACACACACACACACACACACACACAGACCAAAAACATCCTCACAGCATGATGCTGCCACCACCATGCTTCACTGTAGGTATTCATTTTCCCCCTCGATCCTGACTAGACTCATAGTTATCACCACACACAAAACAAAAACATCCCCGCAGCATGATGCCGCCCCCACCATGCTTCACTGTAGGCATTCACTCAATCCTCAAAGCAATGCTGATTAGCGTATTTAAAAACTTTAAAAGTATGAAATTAAGACCTCACTAAAGCGTAAAAAAAAAAAAACAAATAAACAAACCGTTGTGTCGTTCAGCCTCTGCTCCATGACTGGATACTCTGTGACAGCAGTAGAAGGTAGTTTGCCTTCAAACTGTTGCAGCCATGCCATCAGAGCCGCCATGACATCTTTGTAGCGTGCAGGGGGAAGGCTGTTCTGGACTAAGATAAGAGAATGCAGAAAGAATAAATTATTTATTTATTCCGTTTATTTATGACATTTTCTCAATATGCTTGCTTGGGAGGTTGCGTCATGCTATTAATATAGACAATTTGTAAAAAATAAATAAATAAATAAATAAAAAAACAAAGACCACAATAAAACAATAGCATTTGTATTATAACGATACATACGGATATCAATCGAAAACAATTATAAGATGAAAAATTAAAAACGAACAGTTAAATTAAAAACAAGTCAATATTATATTCTCTCTGGTCCCGAATGAAATATCTTAAACAACATTCCGAATGGTCTAAAATAAAAAAAAAAACACCAGAATTAACTATTTAATTATTAATTAATTAATAATACTACTACTAATAATAATTAATTATTCATATTTCTTGATTTTTTTTGTGTTGTTGTCTTTGAAACTATTATTTTGACGTCTAAATACTTCCATGCATGTCAAATGTAGTTCTTTTGCATTGAAAAAACGCTAAAAATGTCATAAAAACACACTTTTTATTTGCGGTTTAAATGAGGACAAAACACTGCACTTTTTGTCGTTTAGTGAATAATCCCACATTTGGTCGTGTTATAACTACAAAATGACATTTACATCATTTTATATCATGACCAAAACAAAGTATCACATAATTGTGAGGTGGTAGAAAAATGATACCTGATGTTTTTTTATAAATATGTATTTTGTGCATATGTATTGGCCCCCCTCGCCCGCCTCCAGGAGGCAATACTTTCACTGCAATTACAGCTGCAGGTCTTTATGGGTAAGTCTTTACCAGTATACCTCGTTCTTGTGTTATCTTTACTGTTCAGACCGGCCTCCATTCACACGGAGCGCCGCGGGCGGAATTGCGTTAAACTGTCAGCCTGATGAAATTTCCATATTTTTTCCCTTTATTATAGTAATAATAAAAAAAAAAACAGTCCTGCATTTCACAAAAATAAAAAAAACTAAGGAAAAAGCGTTCATCATCTACGTCCACAAATAAAAAAACGAAATAAAAACAGGAAAATCTCTCTACACAAGCAATAATCTTCATTTTGATTGTTTTGAGTCTATCGCATTTTAATCTTAAAACGCGTTACAGAAATATGAAAGCTTTCAGTTTTTCAGCTCACTGATATTTTATAAGGAAAAAAAAAAACATTATGTGATTTTTCTTCCCGCCAGAGACTGAGCCTAGTCCTAGACATGTTTACTGACATCGAAATCATTATTTTGCACAGAATCCTCCATCAATTCACTCCCTTCATTCATTCATTCATTTTCTACCGCTATATCCGATCTTCCCTCAGGTCACGGGGAGTCTGTGTCTATCTCAGGCGTCTATGGGCATTAAGGCAGGATACACCCTGGATGGAATGCCAACCCATCGCAGGACACACACACACACACACATTCACACACATTCATACACTAGGGACAATTTTCCAAGGTGCCAATCAACCTACCGTGCACGTTTTTGGACCGGGAGGAAACCGGAGAACACGTAGAAAAACTCCCTGAGGCACGGGGAGAACATGCAAACTCCACACACACACATGGCCGAGACGGGAATCGAACCCGGACCCTGGCGGTGTGAGGCGAACGTGCTAAACCCTAGACCACCGTGCCCCCCTCATTTTATCTTCTTAATGAAAAGTAATTCTCCTGGAAACCTGCACCTGCCAAATGCAACGTTCCTCACCCAATACAAGCTGCTTCTCTCGGGCCTTCAGGTCTGCGAGGACGTCCCGGTAGTGCTCCTGGAACGCCGCTACGTCGGCATCGAAGACCATCGGCGTTTCCTCTTTCTCTTTCAGCTCCCGGAGTTGCTCGGGTAGGTGCTCCACGTCGGGCTCAAGCGCCGACAGACGAGCGATCTCATCCTGTGCAATGGCGTTTCAAGGAGAAGGAAAAGTCAAAATAAATACCAATTTCCTGCACTCTAATTCTCTTCATCACTCTGATCACACTCCGACACTAAAAGTCTTCACGCCCCTGTTAAAACTGCCCCTGTTAAGACTTTCTCACTCTTTGCTATCTGCTGGATATTTTATATTCATTATATATGAACGGACATTTATATGTATTTCTCAAAATGCCTTTACAAAGTCGTTTTGAAATAGATAGACACAACAAGACAGACAATGTGTTCCACAGATAAAAGGTATTAATATTGGACAAAACAAAAAGCAACACATGAAAAAAATCAAACAAACATAGAACAGATGAATAGAAATGTATACCCTTCTGTATATAGAGGACTGTATTTCCCTGTTAAGGACACGGTCTACACTCCAGGTAGAGCGACTGGGGTTTATTTTTCTTTGGGCTGCTGCACGTTTATTTCTAAAGAAGAGGATTTACTGAAATAGATTAATGTTCTGCTTTTTTTTATGTAGTAAAAAAAAATTATTTGTAATTCGATATCCTAATCTGGTTTTATTATTCAGTAAGTGAAAGTCAGCTTAAAGGGGAATAAGGGGAATAGAGCGTGAATAAGGGAATAAGGGGAATAGAGTGTGATTGAACTACAGTAAAATGCAGAAACGTTTTTTTTTTTGTTTTTTTTTTCGTTTTCCGATGAAATTCTCCCGAATCCTATTTTATTGGTTGTCTACTGGGGACGCACGCGCAGGTTTAACACATGCAGTGGGTAAAGGGCATTACCTGGAGAGACACAGGAATAGACAGTCCTGCATTTGGACACAAAACAGACAAGACATTGAAGGACACACCTAAAGAGGACCAGGACTCCGTACACACTGGGAAACAGAGACGTTTTACCCTGCAGCGCTCCACTTGGATCCTCAGCGGTTCCGGCTCACAGGACGGAGGCTGCTGGATTTTCAGCCAGTTCTCGGAATTTGCTACCGACTGCTCCAGGTTGTGGAAGAGGTTGTAGAAAGCCAGTACTTTCGTCTGGTAAGCCAGCCAAGCCAGCCTCTCAGCCAGCAGAGCGCAAAACTCATCCCACCGGCTCTGTAACTGCTGCGACGCCTGCTGGATATCATCCGAATTCTGCCCGTCTATGATGGAAGAAAAAAAGAAAGAAAAAATCCATTTATATAATCGCCGTAAGAATGATTCGGTTGATAAAGATGCCCCCCCCCCCCCATTTACCGCTCGTGAGCTGATCCACGAGGGCCTGAGCTGAGCGCGTGGCCTCCTGCAGCTTTCTCAGCTTTTCGGGTTTTTCTTTATCAATGGCCTTTAAGAACAATTCCCAAAAAAGTTATAAATACTACAAAGTCAAAGATAATGTTATTTATCGTTCATTGGGTGGAATCCGTATCGTCCCGAACGCCCATCTCACCAAGACTTTGTCGTAGAGGTCGGAAACGCTGCCCTCCTTGCGCGAAACGGAGAATTCGGGACTCTGCAAGGTGGCTTCAGAGCGAGTCATGAAACTGTGAATCTCGGTGAAATCCACATCGAACCTGAAAAGAGAAATTTAGGATCAAATATATCACAATAGGGGCACGGTGGATAAGTGGTTAGCACGTCCGCCTCACACCGCCAGGGTCCCGCCAGGGTCTCGGCCATGTGTGTGTTGGAGTTTGTGCATGTTCTCCCCAGTGCCTCAGGGGGTTTTTTTTCTCCGGGTTCTCCGGTTTCCTCCCCCCGGTCCAAAAACATGCACGGTAGGTTGATTGGCACCTTGGAAAATTGTTTTCTGCGATGGGTTGGCATTCCATCCAGGGAGTATCCTGCCTTAATGCCCATAGACGCCTGAGATAAGCACAGGCTCCAATATCTTCTCTCGGGTCACGGGGAGTCTGTGTCCATCTCAGGCGTCTATGGACATTAAGGCAGGATACACCCTGGATGGAATGCCAACCCATCACAGGACACACACACACACACATTCACACACTCATTCATACACTAGGGACAATTTTCCAAGGTGCCAATCAACCTACAGTGCATGTTTTTGGACCGGGGAGGAAACCGGAGAACCCGGAGAAAAACCCCCTGAGGCATGGGGAGAACATGCACAAACTCCACACACACATGGCCGAGACGGGTGTCAAACCCCCAATCAGCAACAACAACTCCGACACTTAAAACGTGAAAATCGTAAAACGTTCCATGTTTAATTACTCTACATATATGCTAAGTAAATTTTAAACAACCTCTTTGGGAAGACGGTCCCCCTCCCCTGGAGCCTGCATCGCGGAGAAGACATGCAGTTTCCCGCTACGTCATTGCAAGAGCGAAAGGATCTGTACCTGCAAAGCGACCCTCACCTCTTGCGCAGCTCTGAATCGACGACGATCTGCCGCTTCTTTTGCGGCGGAGGTGTAGTGAAACCCTCTTTCACATGCTTCACCACTTTTTTCTGATGTTTGACAACTTCCACCGTCGCGTGCGGCGTTTCCGTGTGCGACGCCGTGAGAGCGTTGGAAAGCTAGGAGAAACGGCATCAAAACAAATTATTCACCATCTATTGGAAGCTAGACGGACCCCGATACACGAATGGATACAAAAGAGGGGGAAGAAGAAATAAACGCTAGTGTACCGGGAGATCAGAGGAATCATTTATAAGTATAAGCATTTATAAACATCACCTTGGTGCTGGTGAGGTTGAGAGACTGCACGAGTTTGTCCCAGCGCTGGGCGAGTCTCTCTAACAGCGCTTCCAGTGTTTCAGAGGCCTGCTTGTTCCTAATGTTGGACAACAGATCTTGAACGAGGGAGCAGAGTTTGTCCATCGTCTGCCTTTTCAGCTCGATGTCTGCTTTCAGAATCTGTTCAATAAAACACGTCGTTCACATCGCTGTTCACGTTCGGTGTGTAATTCCTATTTTTCTCTTTCCTTTTTAGTTCTTTAACATTGTACACACACACACACACACACATATTTCCTGTGAAAAGTATTAAAAAGACCAAGCCAATTATACGTTTTTACGAGTTTAAAATGATAAAAAAGATCAGAAGACCATATAAATAACGTCATTAGAGGGCACCCTTTTCTCCCAAAAGTATTGGAACAGCTAATATGCTACTCTACTTGCTTTTTGTTTACATTTTATTACTTGTAAATTTGTTTTCCACTTGCACATTGGGCTGTATGTGTATGTATACAGCCCAATGTAGGGGCAGTAGGGGTGTTCAGTGGTGATGGTTGGAATTTGTAATCTTCAACATTTTCTAAATTAACTGTCATTTAATGACATGTTTTTTGCAGTAACTGTAACTGATTACTGTTACTTTTATTTTGTAATTAAACGAGGTAACGCCGTTACATGTAACAAGTTACTCCCAAACACTATGTGTGTGTGTGTGTGTGTGTGTGTGTGTGTGTGTATATATATATTTATATATATATATATATATATATATATATATATATACAGTAGGTTATGGGTTGCTCTTATTTTGTGTTTGTGTATTTGTATTTGTGTGTTTGTGTTTGTGTCTCCTGTTGTCTGTTCTACACCATTTTGTTTAGTCTTGTACTGTCCGATGTTGTTTTATGTAGCACCAAGGTCCTGAAGAAACGTCTTCTCATTTCAGTGTACTGCTATATATATATATATATACATTCATTCATTCATTCATCTTCTATCTTCTATCTTCCGCTTTATCCGATCTTCCCTCGGGTCACGGGGAGTCTGTGTCTATCTCAGGCGTCTATGGGCATTAAGGCAGGATACACCCTGGATGGAATGCCAACCCATCGCAGGGCACAAACACACACTCACATTCACACACATTCACACACTAGGGACAATTTTCCAAGGTGCCAATCAACCTACCGTGCATTTTTTGTTTTTGGACCAGGGGGAAACCCGGAGAACCCGGAGAAAAACCCCCCCTGAGGCACGGGGAGAACATGCGCAAACTCCACACACACTTGGGCAAGACGGGAATCGAACCCGAATCCTGGCGGTGTGTGGGGCGAACATTCACACACACACACACATATATATATATATATATATATATATATATATATATATATATATATATATATATATATATATATATATAGTTGGAATGACAATAAAAGCGATTGCTTAAGGAAATGTGGCGATTTGCGCCCCCCTCCACCCCTTCCCCCCCACCCATTTACGATTGCGGCGTCCAGTAAGTGACTGAATGACATCACCAGACTGCTGCGTGCTGCTGTATAGTATGCTCTTTGTTGTTTGGATCTATTGCTGTGCTGCACGACCAACTTCCTCCCAAATAGATTAGTGGCATTTCCATGGAAACTGGCAGACAGAGTGTGTTTCTGAGTGGAAACTTCTGTGGAATTTATAATGCCACCGTCTCCGAACGAGCCACGCGAGACCCCCCCCCCCCCCCCCCCCCAAATAACCCCCCTCCCCCCCGGCAATAATTCCGAGCAAGTTTGGTTTTTTTTGTGCTGATTGTGCAGTGACAATAACGTTGAATTGACTCGAATCGAATCGGATCGGATGAATGCTTGCACAAATGACTCTAAAGGATTTTTTTCTATCCGTTCCAGGTTCATCTACTGGAACAAACCCAGACAGTTTAAACAAAACATACCATTTAGTAAGATAACTGTAACAACAAGACTTGGGCGTGTAATAATACATTTACTAGTTGTAACATGCTTATAATACTGAAACGCTAACTCACGGCGAGTTTTCGGAGACTGGCTGGGATTTCGTTGGGGTCGGAAGAAAGAGATTGGATGGAAAGAAACACCTGCTCCTTCTGCGTTAGCCACGACTCAAACATGTGCTGAAAAAGAAAGTTCACGGCGACATTTGAGTGGGAACGCCATCATGGACATGGCATGCGAGCATCTTATAAGGCTTTTTGGCGTGTCTTCAATACATCAACATAAAATATTATTTCTTGCATCTCTGTAAACTCAGTCGTTATTAACATTATCGATAATAATCAATAATACTGAGAACCACAGGGTAAGCGCCCCCTGCTGGCCTCACTGACACCTTCCAATCAGTACCTGTTCTTCAATGAAATGCTGCCAAGTCCTCAAGATCTTCTGAAGGAGGATCCACCGCTCTTCTGTCCATTTACAAATGGCCGCCCATCGCTCTCCAAGGTTCTGAGGGATGAACAGAAAGGGAATCAATTACTGCGATATTCCTATTTTGCATTTTGACGATTCACGGGCTAAACATTTACCTGTAGTTTCTCCTCCAATGCTGCAGTGGCGCTGTCTCCAGTGCTTTCGTCCACTACTACAACCATGTGAGTCAGGGAATTCACCCGCACCTGCTCCACCTCCAGGTCCTCTTGTAACAGCTTCATGAACGCGCCACAAAATCATAAATACTAAATGTAAAAAAAGTCATTTGGAAGACACGCATTCGAAAGTAATAATCGTTGATATCTGACCATTAACTGAGGAACGAAGGACTTCCATGAACTCTTGCATCAAAGAAATGTGTAGCGTTGCCACTTAGTGGCGCTAAACAAAGGAAAAACTTTACATTTTTATTTTATTGTTTAGCGCCACCTAGTGGCAAAGCTATGCAATAGCTACGCAATAGCAACTAGGGGGCGATATGGAGTTTTCCAAGTCCAACAACTCTGTCCTTATGTCCTTCAGTGCCTCAGTTTCTTGAACCCTGCAGATTGCTGCTTGCTGTTTATGGGATGTTATTACTGTATATACTGAAACCATACAATTACCCTAATCGCATTAAGCGGCCCGCATCTTTATATACAAAAATTCAATTCCAGAAGTAAAATTTCTCCTTTTTAAACTTCTAAATGACATGCATATAATTATACGATATGATACAAAAAACGACATGTATTAAGACTAAATCGTGTCAAGATAATAGATAATAGACTCCATAGTCAGCTTAACAAGCAATTCATTCATTCATCTATCCATCTTATACCACTCTGTATGGAATGCCAACCCATCGCAGGACGAATGCACATACACATTCACACACTAGGGACAATTTTTCCAAGGTGCCAATCAACCTACCGTGCATGTTTTTGGACCGGGGAGGAAATCGGAGAACCAGGAGAAAAACCCCATGAGACACGGGGAGAACATGCACAAACTCCACACACACACACACACACAAGGCAGAGGTGGGAATCAAACTCTCGACCCTGGAGATGTGAGGCGAACTAAACCACCGTGGCCCCCCTTAACAAGCAACTACCAGACGTTTGCGTTTTCATTAAACGACAATTATGTTGTAAAAATCTGTATATATATGTATATATATATATATATACACACATATATATATATATATACAGATTTTTATACAAAAAGTTACCTTGTGCTCTTCAATCTGATGTTTTAAATCGTCGACTTCAGGCCCTAAAGGCTGCGCTTCGATTTGTTTAATTCGGACTTCGGTAGCATCTAACCAGCTGGAGAGCTGTTTTAGCTGTTGATTCTGCAAGTCCATTAAAACTTCATGAAGCCTGGAAAAGGAAAAGTTATCATCCCAGTTGTAAACACACTATAAGGCCAAATGGGAAAAACAAGGACGCGTTTAATGTGAATTAAGACTGCATTCATGTAATTGCCTGACCTTCCACCAGGTGGCGCATTATGTGCACCTGACCATCACAACCATATTAGCTCTTTCATCAAACTACTGCCCCAAAGCCAATTTCCTTTCCCTTTCATTCATTCATTCATCTTCTACCGCTTTATTCGATCTTCCCTCGGGTCACGGGGAGTCTGTGTCTATCTCAGGCGTCTATGGGCATTAAGGCAGGATACACCCTGGATGGAATGCCAACCCATCCCAGGGCACACACACAAATTCACACACACATTCATACACTAGGGACAATTTTCCAAGGTGCCAATCAACCTACCGTGCATGTTTTTGGACCGGGGAGGGGGGGAGGAAACCGGAGAACCCGGAGAAAAAACCCCCTGAGGCACGCGGGAGAGAACATGCAAAAACTTCACACACACATGGCTGAGACGGGAATCGAACCCGGACCCTGGCGGTGTGAGGCGAATGTGCTAACCACTAAGCCACCGTGCCCCTGTTTATTATTATATTTATATTTATTTTATGTACGTATATTTCATTGTTACTTCATTATTACCTGCTTTGCCGCTCCATACTGGCCACTCGTAAATGTTCCCAGCGCGAGTTTAAGAGATTCATCTGTTCCCGAACTTCGTTCTCCTCATCTTCAGTTAGCTGACCTTCAGCCAAAAGGATGCTCCCGGCCTTTAGCACGTTACCTACGCTTCCCTGATGGGCAGTCAGCTCGATCATGTATCCCTACAAGGGATCATCACATGCAATATTAATATTACATGTATTAATAAAAAAGCATATACAGATGAAAATATGTCCTGATATTAATGGACTGGATCGGAAAACAACACAGTCTTTCAAATAAATTCATTTTGACGCGTTTAATATGAATTGCGAATGCATTCCTGTAATTGCCTGACGTTCCACCAGGTGGCGCATTAGGCGCAGGGTGATGCATTGAGTATTATTAACATTGAATGCCTTTCATATGTTTATGTTTGATATGTATGTATCTGGTGCTGGCCCTGCCCTGTCCGTCAAATTTTACAAGTCAATGTGGCCCCTGAGCCAAAAAGTTTGCCCCCCCCCCCCAAGCTTAAATGATTAGGGCCATTGATTTGTTGCATCATCTCTGACTGATGGCAGGAGATTCTCTTGAAGAATTTGTCTAAGAATTTAAGTTTCCCCTGAAAAATAGGCAGAAAAAACATCCCCAGACCTTCACACTTCCACCACCATGCTTCACTGCAGGGAGCAGGTTCTTTTGCTGGAATTCAGTGATGGCTGAAACTCCTAAAACAGACCCAAAACCTGAAATATCCCGCTGTATGAATTAGTGGGCCAAAATCCCTGCTGCAGTGTGTGACCTGGTCAAGAACTACAGGAAACGTCTGACTTCTGTCATTGTAAACAAAGGTTTCTGTGACAAATGTTCATTCATTCATTCATTCATTCGTCTTCTACCGCTTTATCCGATCTTCCCTCGGGCCACGGGGAGGCGTCTATGGGCATTAAGGCAGGATACACCCTGGATGGAATGCCAACCCATTCACATTCACACACACATTCATACACTAGGGACAATTTTCCAAGGTGCCAATCAACCTACCGTGCATGTTTTTGGACCGGGGGAGGAAACCGGAGAACCCGGAGAAAAACGGAGAGAACATGCACAAACTCCACACACACATGGCCAAGATGGGAATCGAACCCGGATCCTGGCGGTGTGAGGCGAACGTGCTAAGCCACCGTGCCCCTTGTCCCAAACGTTACGTTCTCTTTTTCTATATATTTATTTCACACAAGGAAATGGAAATGGATTATTTAAAAACGTGAATTTCTGGATTTTCTTTCTTCTTCCAAATACTTTATTTCAAATACTTCTAATCCAAATACCTCGTGAGTGTGAAACTGCTCCTTCACTTCTTCTACAGAAGAGGAGATCGGCGGCTGAGCTTGCAGGCCATCCTCAGCAGACAAAAGCCACGTCAAAACCTCCTCCAGAGAATTCTGGTAACCCTCCAGATGGCTTGAGCCGTGTTGGAAAGCAGCAGGGGAAGGCCATCTATCCTCTGGACTTTCCGAAGACTGAATAAGGAAGAAAGAAATAAAAGAATTTTATATGAAAAGCTATATTTTAGTTATTTGGTTTCACTTAATGCACAGTATTGAAGTCACAGTGTGAATATGTGAGGATGAAGAACATAAAATGCACCCAAATCGTGGCAAAGTATGTGTGTGTGTGTGTGTGTGTGTGTGTGGTGTTTTTTTGTGTATCCACTCGACACTCACCAGTGTGACGGGAGTCTTTCTTGTCTGTTCAGGGGTTCGAACATACGCAGCCTGAGTGAAGGCGTAACTTTTGTAGCGTAACTTGTTTGAAGGAGACGGGCTGCGAACTTGACTGTGAGCCACACTGACTGTGATCTGAAGGCAACAATAAAAAACACACCTGGGCATAAATAAACAAATCAAGTCAAAATCCCAAAGCAGTAGACGTTGCTGAAACGAGAAATGATTCCATATTTGGAGCCCTTTGTGGTACACAAGTGCCATTATTATTATTATTATTATTATTATTATTATTATTGTTGTTGTTATATATTGGTGCCCTCTGTGGTGCATAAGTGCCATTATTTTTATTATTATATTTTTATTATTATTATTATTATTATTTTTTTTTATTTTTTATTTTTTTTCATATTTGGTTGCCCTTTTACATACATAACATTGGTTCCCTTGTGTAAATGCCATTATTATTATTATTATTATTATTATTATTGTTGTTGTTGTTGTTGTTATTATATTGGTGCCCTCTGTGGTGCATAAGTGCCATTATTTTTATTATTATTATTTATTATTATTATTATTATTATTATGATTTTTTTTCATTATTACATATTGGTGCCCTTTGTGGTACATAAATGCCATTATTATTATTATTATTATTATTATTATTATTGTTGTTGTTGTTGTTATTTATTGGTGCCCTCTGTGGTGGATAAGTGCCATTATTATTATTATTATTATTTATTTATTTATTTATTTTTTTAAATTATTACATATTGGTGCCCTCTGGGGTACATAAATGGCTTATTATTATTATTATTATTATTATTATTATTATTATTACTACATTATTATTATTATTATTATTATTATTATTACTATTATACTATTATTATTATTAATGTTGTTGTTGTTGTTATATATTGTTGCCCTCTGTGGTGCATAAGTGCCATTATTATTATTATTTATTTATTTATTTGTTTTAAATTATTATATATTGGTGCCCTCTGTGGTGCATAAATGCCATTATTATTATTATTATTATTATTATTATTATTATTATTATATATTGGTGTGTCCTCTGTGGTACATAAGTGCCATTATATATTGCCATTATTATTTATTTTATTATTATTATTATTATTATTATTATTTTGCCATTATTATTATTATTATTATTATTATTATTAATAAATAAATACAGAATACTAACTCATAATTGATATTGTCCACATCTGCCTTGTTTGTGTATATATTCTTTGTAAATGTACTTTTTTTAAAATAATAATAATAAGTAATACATTTTTTTCAGGACTTCATAAGTGCTTCATGTAAGCTAATATTTGAGTATTTAAATAATGCAATAATGCAACTTAATATAAATAATCATGCATTTGCCAGAAGAATCATATATTTGTAAGAAAACATTACCTTTAATTATATAGATGACAATGTGCACAAAATCATTTAAGACTCGTTTATTCTCCATAATATTTAAAATGTTTTTTTTTTTAAATAAGCTGTGTGTGGCATAGAATTATTTCATTATATAACTCAAGCATGACTAGAAAATGACAGGAAATAAAATCAGAATCTTATTAAAAATCCCCATAATGTGTTTAGCGATATTGCATTTTTTCAGTCGAGCCTACAGAAAGGAAATGTGAGGTATTTTTGTAAATATTTTGTGGATATTAAGTTAGAAACAGTTTTCCAGACTTGATCTAACGCTGTAGAAGAACGGACCTGTTCTGAATATCGCTGCTGTGTTTGAAAGTGGAAATGTTTCTCTTTAGAGATTACGGCGTGGGGAAGAGTTTCCACCTCCTCCAAGGCCTCCATACTGACTCCGTGGGGCAGAACTTGAAACAGCGAGGTAATGTACATAATAATCGACTTCTTGTCTGGAGCAGTAGCCACATCTAGAGGACGGAGAGAAAAAAAACAACAAAAAACAATTCAAATGAATCGCTCGATTCATTCACTCGACTGTGTCCTAGACAAGGTCCTGTGGAGGAGGGAATGAAGAAAGGACACACCCCACATTTTCCCCATTCATCTCTATGGGCCAGAATGACACAGAATTCCGAGAGGGTCTGGGATTCGACAGGCATATGCTGCGACCGACTCCATCTCACCCACGAGTGGATATGTCAAATGTGCATGTCAGGCGAACACGGGTGGAACGGCGGAGCGCCAAATTTCCCCATTCATTCTCTATGGGGCCGGAATGTCAGATATTTCCTGGAATTACGAATGTATGTGGGGTTCGGGAGGTAGATGATCGTGATCCACTCCATCTCACCTACGAGTGGATATGTCAAATGTGCATGTCGGGCGAACACGGGTGGAACGGCGGAACGTCAAATTTCCCCATTCATTCTCTATGGGGCCGGAATGACACAGATTTCCAGGAATTCCGAACGTGTGTGGAGTTCGGGAGGTAGACCATCGCGATCCACTCCTGAGCCCCTACGAGTGGATATGCCATATGTGCATGTCGGATGCTCACTGGCCGAGCTCTGAGGCACGAAATTTCAGCCCTATTCATTTTCTATGGGGAAAACATTTTTGGCCCCAGGTTCGGAATTCTGCAGGGCGATTCCTTATCAAAGTAACAGCACACATCGCACACATCGCACACATCGCCCGTGTTGCATATTTGACATATCCACTCGTAGGTGAGATCGAGTAGGTCACGTACATACGGCATCACAACGTGAAAAAATCTGCCAAACGATAAAACTCGGAGACGGGGTCATGTGACATGTCTAAACGCTCAGCAAGTCGGACAATGGATAATTTGATGTCCAGTGCATCACTGGCCCCGCCCCTTCCCGAGAAAATGCCCAAAAGGGGCGTCTAAACACTCGTCTCTCAGAACGAGAGAAAAGTTTATTCACACCTAAAAGTAGAAAGTGCCACACAGGCGGCTACCCGAGCTCACGATAAAACAAGGCACCCTGTGGCTGCTTCCCCACTGTGCCACCACCGGAGAGCGTTTACACACATTATGTGCATTTCCAACTCCATTCTATCAAACTATTACACAGACTATTAGCACAATCAAACCCACTCGCTGATTTTACTGTGGGTAAAAACATTATCTGCATGAAAGCACCTTTATTAAAAAAAAAAAAAAAATGCAGGCAGTAATCATGTTTCGGCATAATTGTGTTGCACATATCGAGCACAGCATCCACAAATGTGAATAGGAGAATAGATACCCTCAGGGTCGAGCAGGCGTTCGATGCCCAAATGCCTTTCCGAAATGCTGAACGCGTGCTCCAGCCTATCGCAGGCTTTATCCATCTGTTCCACCGCATCCCAGTCAAACAGCTCCGGCCTTGGAAAAAAACAAAAAAGAAAAATAAACAAAACACTTAGCGGTTCTGCGAAATGAACCTAAAACGATCCATAGCTTGGTGCAGGATTTTAACGCGCAATGTGGAGGTGAAGGACCTACGGCGGTTGTTTTCCGTCGTGGTGTGCGTTAGAATGCATTAAAACGCAAACGTGGAATGTTTTGTGCGATTATACAGTTGTATAACGCACACCGAGCCAAGTACGATACTGCTTATACCAGGGTACGGATACGCAAAGAAAGCTACTTAAGGACACGAATGCATTACGTGTAATTTGTCCAAAATCTTAGTAATATTCAGTCATTCATTCATTCATCTTCTACCGCTTTATCCGATCTTCCCTCGGGTCACGGGGAGTCTGTGCCTATCTCAGGCGTCTATGGGCATTAAGGCAGGATACACCCTGGATGGAATGCCAACCCATCGCAGGACACACACACACACACACACACACACACACACAGTTTCATACACTAGGGACAATTTTCCAAGGTGCCAATCAACCTACCGTGCATGTTTTTGGACCGGGGAGGAAACCGGAGAACCCAGAGAAAAACCCCCTGTGGCACGGGGAGAACATGCAAACTCCACACACACATGGCCGAGATGGGAATCGAACCCGGACCCTGGCAGTGTGAGGCGAACGTGCTAACCACTAAGCCACCGTAGCCCCATCTTATTAATAAGATATAATATTTATTATTAGTGTTTGTATGACAGAATGATGGACCCCACGGGCAGCACTGACCTGTGGCTGTGGATAAGAGCATTGAAAGCCAGACCATCTTCCCAGCTGTTGGAGAAGTTTAGGATATTGACCTGTGGGTAGTTCTTGGTGGACTGCCTCACCCAGCTCAAGAGAATCTTCTCACTGCTGGTTTGCTTTAAGTTGGCCATCACATCTTTCATCACGTCCTTCACCTAAAATATACCAGAACGCAAGTCGCACATTTCTATCGTTTTGCACATATGTGAGAACGCACTGTTTTTTTTAATGAACAGAAGTACACCCTGAACTAGAGAATAGAATAGCCTTTATTTGTCACATATACATTACAGCTGGGGGTCAGAGCCCAGGGTCAGCCATGATACGGCGCCCCCTGGAGCACAGAAGGTTAAGGGTCTTGCTGAAGGACCCAAGGGTGGCATCTTGGCCATACTGGGGCTTGAACCTTCCGATCACCAGCCCAGCGTCTTAGACCACTGAGCCACACCCCCTCCCTTAACGATTAATTCGAGTTTACGGTTTACGCCGATGTTAAAAATACGAACATTGATTTTACTATTAGCACAGTTAGTTTCTGTAGTTCTCCGCCTCCTGTTCAACATTACATTTACAGCATTTGGCAGACGCCTTTATCCAGAGTGACTTGAGGGTTGAGGGCCTTGCTCAAGGGCCCACTAATGGCGGCTTGGATACGGTGGGATTTGAATCTGCGATCTCCCAATCTTCTGGTCCAAATGCCTTAAAAACTGAGCTACCGCTTCCCACTTGGGAAATACAGCATGGCGGTGCACTCTGACCAATCCAAGAGGGTTTCATCGGTTGTATAGGAACGGTTGAGGTTTGCAACTTTAGAAGTTTAACAAGCCAAAGACCGTCTAGATTTTATTCCAGCACCTCAAACAGAATGACGTGGGAGGTGTGAGTGTGGCGCTGAGGCATAAACATGACGGCGGTAAAACCCCAAAACACCGGTCAGGTCAAGATAGCACATTTTCCCCACTGCATCCAAAATGGAAAAAAATCGGACATTCAATTTATATGTCCTGAACAAGAGTTATATCACAGCCTGGTGCAAAATAAGTAAATAAATAAATAAATAAAAACATGCAGAAGAAATGAAAGTAGGGACGAGCGGCCAGACTAGCGATTCCATTCTTTACAAACCCCAGCACAACTGACTCCTGCCTTCATACCTGCCAGTGAAGAATTATGCTCCAGATGAGTCCCAAAGTCAGTTTATGGTTGCCATCGACAATGTCAGCTCCGCCGATATTCACCAGATCAACCTAAAGGACGTAAACAGCAACATTAAAGCGGGAATTTTCCCGTTCTCTTACCCGCGACTGTTTTATGGACGGTATTTGAGCTCTATTTGGGTCTTACTCCACTGTCCACTATTTGGGTCTTACTCCATTATTTGGGTCTTACTCCACTGTCTCTACTGCCATATTACCAACATATAGTCCTGCTGACTATGTAGACATCTTCCTCCTCTCTTAGCCAACAGTAGACCAATTGCCTCCAGTTCCCCTGTCGGCTAACGATACCCGCTACGGTCATATTTAACCCTCGACTGATCCGGTCTATAAATCATGTTTAGTGCCTTCCAAAGCAACCGGTTATCCACCAGTTATCCGGGTTTGGGATTGGCACTTAAGTCCGCCCTGGCTTGTGCAAGCTTAATGGCAGGGTTTTGATCATGCACCAGCATGAAACAGCATGTCAAAACTGGTGTCCTGTACATGATTCCAGTGCCTTGGGGTGACTGTAGGAAGACCCAATCAGTGCAACAAAACCTGCTGCTTTAGCTAAAGCGTGTTTACATTACATTCATAGCATTTGGCAGACGCTCTTGTCCACAAATGAGCAGCTGAGGGTTAAGGGCCTTGCTCAAGGGCTCACTAGTGGAAGCTTGGTGGTAGTGGTGGGTTTTGAACCTGCAATCTTCCGGTCCAATGCCTTAACCAATCAGCTACCACCTCCCCTGTTAATATGGTATTAATATTGCTCGGTTAGCATACATAGAACCATAACTCACATTGTTCTTCTGAAGGATCTGTAGCACTCTGTTGACATTATTGAGCGAGTGAACTCGGGTGAAACCACGTTCTTTTACCTGCAGACAGACACAGAGATATACACAACTGTACACATACAGTTTATGATGCTCAATAAACCTCCATAAAGACCGCACTGGGCTTTATGTATTGGACTTGCTTGGCTGAGAAGCGTCACATGACCACGTATCACACGGAGTGGTGCAAATCACATTGTCACTGAACTGTGGAGTGATGATTCATGCTTCTCTCGTTGACAGTCTGATGGTGTTGGCCTGGGTTCGGTACCTGCCTAACCTTTGTCTTTTTAATCCGCCCTGTACAGAAGTGTCCAAATCATATCCCAAGTACGACTGCATTCGATTGACCTTTGTACTGTAATCGCCCGACGTTCCAGCAGGTGGCGCATTAGGCGCGGTGATACGTTGCGTATTAACCTTTAACGCGTTTTACGTGCTTACGTTTGATATGTGTGCATCTGGTACTGGCCCGGCCCCGTCTGTCACATTTTAAAAGTCAGTGTGGCCCCTGAGCCGAGCGTTCTCTTCTATTATCAGTGCCTAAGCACACAAATTCCCAAAGAAGGACTCTCAAATGTCAAGAAGCTCTAAGAGATACAAAAATAGGCTCAACTCGATGTATTGAAATGTCTATATATTTCAAATGCAATCCATTAGTATTTGGTCCTAATACTTTTGCCGCTATAGTCTGTATTAAATAAAACTAAACGAGATATCCTCATTATAGATATAGATAATATCCTCATTATTAAAATGCATCAGCGTGAAAGGTGTACGATTGTTTCAAACTGACTAGGATCATCTTTATATACTATAAATTATATATACTGTGTATTGGATACTTGACCTCACCTACAGGCCTCTATCATCCATGTACATGTATTGTGATTATAATGTGTTATGAGGCGTGTCGAGCCGGCCCAGGAGCTCCAGAATCCAATTCGCACTGCTCTAGTATTCTAGTTATCACTTGAAAGTACAAAAATACATCAGAAACACTTTTTTTTTTTCTCCCCACACCTAGTAAAATAAAACCTGGGCCAGTAGACATATCAATAAGGCAACTTTTGCACAGATTCCTGTAATAATAGACACATTAACATTCGAACCCGTGTTTTCTCTCATTAAATATAGAGGGTATTGTTTAGTCATAGGCTCTCTCTCGGGGGAACCTGTGCCTATCTCTGGATACACACCCTGTATGGAATGCCAATCCATCGTAGGGCACACACACACACTCACATTCACACAATAGGGACAATTTTTCCAAGGTGCCAATCAACCTACCGTGCATGTGTTGGACCGGAGGGGGAAACCGGAGAACCCAGAGAAAAACCCCTTGAGGCACGGGGGAGAACATGCACATGGCGGAGGCGGTAATGGAACCCCCAACCCTGGAGGCGAGCCATTCTCACTGCGATGCCACCGTGCCCTCTGGCTTCATCCCTATTTATTTATTTGTTTCTTTGTTTGTTTTGGTTATTCTCGGAGTATACTCACCAATTCATTCCCAGTCAAGCCTTCCAAAAGTTCCAGAAGACGACGGCCATCCTGCAGATCTGTGAAGAGGTCATTAATAGGGGTTCTTCCTGCCTAAAGTACAAATACATTACATTTACACAATCAGTCATAGAAGCAACAGCATTACATACATTACAGCACAGGGAAAATAATCTCTCATATCCCAGTGGGGGTCAGACAGCAGGGTCAGACATGATACAGCGCCCCCTGGGGCACAGCGGGTTAAGGGCTTTGCTCAAAGACCTAGGAGTGGCAATACCGGGGGCACCCCTTTACACCCTCCTCCCTCCATAAGGTTTGTCATAAGGGAGTTTTGCAACCTTTATACACACAATAAAGGCTTTCACAGCGAACCTCAGGTAAAACACTGGAATAAGACATGGGGACACATAACGTTATACATGTCTTTCACCTTGGTTTTTGATTGACTATAATGCTTCTATCATTGGTTGGATCCAATCAGGACGAACCCATTTGAGAAAACAAGGGGTTACAATGTGTCTATGAAGAGTTGCGGACATCTGGAAGTCAACTGGATCTGCTTCTATCTGCTTAGATCAAAATGTCTCACTACTCTCACTCAGATAGCCTCCGGGACACCTCCGTCCTCGCTCTGACCTGCCTTAATGTGTCCCGTAATGACGCAACGAGGAGCGGATCCTTGTGGGATATTTCAGTCCAGCTGATCTGTTTAAACTTTTAGATCATATTTGCATTGCATTATTTCCCATTTCACTGTAATAATACAAGATCAGCAGTTTTCTGTGCTTATAGAATTTACAGATCCGGCATTTGGAAGACCATCTTATCCAGAGTAATGTAGAACTAGGGGTCAAGAGCAGCTAAATGGGACTTGAACCTGCGACCTTCCGGTCTTTGAGCCCAATGCCTTAACCACCGAGCTACCACCTCCCACTGTGTGGGTCAGGGGGCGGGTTTTGTCAGGAAAACCATACAATGTGTAGCGCATCGACAATAAGACAACTTCCCTCCTGTATGTTACAGGATCCTTGGTGATCGGGAGGTTGTGATCAGCTTAGTCGCGGAGGGATTGATACCTGCAGATTTGAGCGATTGGCGCTCTTGGCTGCTCTTCAGCCTCTGATCTATTCTGGGCCATATCAGCCCCTTGAGGACAGCTGCCCCAGATTGTTTAGAGCCTGCCAACATGTGAGCCGAGAAAGAGCATCAGAAAGAGTTTCGGATACTGCGGAAGACAAAGTTGCGGCATTGGCATCGTGTGTGTGGGGGGGGGGGGGGGGGGGGGCTAACTTTGGGAAGTGTCACTATAAATGGCTTTACACATATTTTTCTCCCATGCCTCTGTTTTTGCTCGTGTATTTTCGCCCCAATGAACTGTTTAATGGGAAAAATAAAACGTTTAGATTGGCTTTTTTAACACAGAGGTAAAACGATGCGGATTCAAACGCACAATATAAAACCTCATTAAAAACCATTTTCTGGAATTGTTTCCAAAATGATAAGTTATCGTTTGTTTGATTTGATATGCCATAGACATAACAGTAACTGTTATTGTTATGTCTATGGCGGAAACGTCGACGTCAACACTTCTAGCTGAAGTAAGCTGGCTAGGTAAAAACGAAGCAATTTTAGCTAGTTTAATACAAGTTTGAAAAGCGTGAAAAAGAATGAAAAATGTTTTATATTATATTCATTCATTCGTTCGTCTTCTAGCACTTTATCTGATCTTCCCTCGGGTCACGGGGAGTCTGTGTCTATCTCAGGCGTCTATGGGCATTAAGGCAGGATACACCCTGGATGGAATGCCAACCCATCGCAGGACACACACACACATTCATACACTAGGGACAATTTTCCAAGGTGCCAATCAACCTACCGTGCATGTTTTTGGACCGGGGGAGGAAACCGGAGAACCCCGGAGAAAAACCCCCCTGAGGCACGGGGAGAACATGCACACATGCACATGGCCGAGACGGGATTTGAACCCGGACCCTGGCAGTGTGAGGCGAACGTGCTAACCACTAAACCACCGTGCCCCCTTATATTATATATATTTTTAAATTAACAGTGAATAAAAAAACAGTAAATAGTATAAAATAAATGCTCATCTTACCTTAGCAAATTGGGAATTTATCCATTTTGTGAAGGTTTTCTTCTGTACGTCTTCTCTTTCATCTGCAATTTAATAATAATAATAATAATAATAATAATAATAATAATCGCAATATTAGATCCGTTAAAATTGCACATATCACATATTTTCTCATATAAACTATCATTTTTATATGACTAACTGGCTTTTTAGGCCTTAGACTTGCTTGAAGTAGCAGCGTTATTGTTATTTCCAACAGGGGGACAGAGTCAGTTGATCTCCTTACAATTTACCGACAAACGTTTTGTTCGGAAACCTGACCGTAAGATTTCTATGTTCTCGTTGAAGAATCCAATTCCACATTTATTCACCTTTATTCGTTCTGTTGCACTACGGAGATTAATCTCACATTAATCACATGTTCTCAATGTACTGTAAAAATGTAATACTATAATACTAACTAACTGACATGTTATAATTATATACATTTCTCTCAAAATCTCTTCCTTTAATAAAATGATTGATAATTTAATATAAATGTGAAATTTACTCTGGAAATGATTATTTGATTATTAATTTCGTGTTTATTTCAGTGTTATTTTGTTTAGTGTTGGTTTGAAGTGTAAAATATGGGACGTGGCTCCTTTAAGAATTGTGTTCCAGTTGCTTTTCCATATAAACTGGTGATACGGTGTTTAGGTTATACGGAAGCGCTTTATTGCGTTCAGTAAAAATGCGCTTTATTGCAGTAATACGGATTTGGGAATGCGATGCGCTTGCGTAAGGTTCCATACGGTAATATACGCTAATATAGTGAGGAGATCGTACCTGTTGTGAATGCGCAGCTAGTAGGTGTAATTCGGGGGGAATTTAGGAAGCGTGAGTGGATGCGCTGAACGTTTATTTATTCGTTTGTTCTTTTTTTGTTGTCCGTTTCGTTCATTCGCCAACACGACGCAGAGCCTCGAACCCATTAAACCCATGAAATGATGAAGAAATCCCATATACCGTATATTCGTGGTAGCTGTGAGGTTTACAATGCAGGAAAGAATTCCCGGAGCTTTCATTATGCACGTTTTAAAATCGTCTCTAAGTAAAGCGTGGATTTCAGTAAGACCCACTAATCATCGCTATTTAAAGGATCAAACAATCCGACAGCGCAACACGAGCGGATATTTGACCGACTAATATCCACAAAGCAGGGAAACAACGCTCAGAGCCGAGGCTGGACTACAGTCTCGTTATACACCACACAAAGCGTTCAGTATTAATCTGCTGATGATCGAGTAGAAGTTTCCCATACAGCGACGTGAAAATGATCATATAATAAAGAGATCATTTAAGAATCGACTGGAAGCAGTCGGATTTCACTGCAACGAGGAACGCACACTTTCATGACCTGTATGAATAATATCCACAGCGATCATTCATTCATTCATCTTCTAGCGCTTTATCCGATCTTCCCTCGGGTCACGGGGAGTCTGTGTCTATCTCAGGCGTCTATGGGCATTAAGGCAGGATACACCCTGGATGGAATGCCAACCCATCGCAGGACACACACACACACACATTCACACACACATTCATACACTAGGGACAATTTTCCAAGGTGCCAATCAACCTACCGTGCATGTTTTTTTTGGACCGGGGGAGGGGAGGAAACCGGAGAACCCGGAGAAAAAAAAAAAAAACCCCCCTGAGGCACGGGGAGAACATGCAAACTCTACACACACATGGCCGAAACGGGAATTAAACCCGGATCCTGGCGGTGTGAGGCGAAACATACTAACCATTAACCACAGTGATCATTATATATATATATATATATATATATATATATATATATATATATATATATATATATATATATATATAATTTTTTTTTGAAAAGCCATCACATTATTAACAGCAGGATGAACCAGACAGTGCTGTATTTCCGGCCGGATTCCCCCGCCCCCCCCCCCCCCCCCCTTTTTTCTAACAATTTGGATTCAAAAGTCGATGATGAAACTATAATGAATTTCTGGAAACACACGCGCTGCAGTTACAAGATATTATTTGCAATTGTATTTTACATTCATGCCATTTTGGCCGGACGTCCCCTATCCAGAGCGACTTACAAACTAAGCAATCAGCAATGGAGAGTTAAGGGCCTTGCTCAAGGGCCCATTTGGTGGCAGGGGGGATTTGAACCGGTGATCTATCGGTCCAGAGATCCAGACACTCTCGCCTCCCCCATTGTATTGCATGATCCGGTGATCAGAATGGGTTCACTTTTCTCGAACCGAGATTGCGCAACACAAGGCGTCTCACCATTTTTTCCGTAAGTACTTTTCAATTACTTGCCACTATTTTTCACTACTGTATATATGCAAATAGTTATATACTGACTATACTATATATATATATATATATATATATATATATTCATTTCATTCATTCATTCATTCATTCATCTTCTACCGCTTTATCTGATCTTCCCTCGGGTCACGGGGAGTCTGTGCCTATCTCAGGCGTCTATGGGCATTAAGGCAGGATACACCCTGGATGGAATGCCAACCCATCGCAGGACACACACACACACACACACACACACACACATTCATACACTAGGGACAATTTTCCAAGGTGCCAATCAACCTACCGTGCATGTTTTTGGACCGGGGAGGAAACCGGAGAACCCGGAAAAAAAAAACCCTGACCTGAGGCACGGGGAGAACATGCACAAACTCCACACACACATGGCCGAGACGGGAATCGAACCCGGACCCTGGAGGTGTGAGGCGAACGTGCTAACCACTAAACCACCATGCTCCCACATATATATATATATATATATATACCGTTATATGTAATTCTTTTTGGACACTAACTGAATATTGTTGCCTCGTACCCACACGTGCAGTGCCAATAAAGCCAAATCGTATCTAATCTCATGGTCAAGGTTTCTTTCTCATACGTCTCCCGTTTCTACGCCTCTGGCTCGCGCATTAATCCTTGTAAAATAGGGTTTCTTCGAAAATCAAATCCCTACTAACTGGGCGACGTGTTTTCCTTCCGCTCTACCAGCAAGCACTTTCCAGAACGACACAATATCCATGCCCGATTTTTGCCTCACGACCTTCCTCACTCGAATCAAATGAATAGAATCTCTTTATTGTCATTGGAACATGTGGGAAGTCCAATGAAATGAAGTGCTTTATACATAATACACAAGATACACAAAACACATGGTAAAAAAAGTTGAACCATAGCGCACAGATACAGCAGATCCAAGTATACAGCATTATTATAGACTTCTGTAAAGGAAATAGGGGCACGGTGGTTTAGTGGTTAGCACGTTCAGCTCACACCGCCAGGGTCCGGGTTCGATTCCCGTCTCGACCATGTGTGTGTGGAGTTTGTGCATGTTCTCCCCGTGCCTCAGGGGGGTTTTTTTTCTCCAGGTTCTCCGGTTTCCTCCCAGGTCCAACAAACATGCACGGTAGGTTGATTGGCACCTTGGAAAATTGTCCCTAGTGTATGAATGTGTGAGTGTGCGCCCTGTGATTGGTTGGCATTCCATCCAGGGTGTATCCTGCCATAATGCTCATAGACGCCTGAGATAGGCACAGACTCCCCGTGACCCGATGGAAGATCGGATAATGCGGTAGAAGATGAACGGGTAGAAGATGACTGTAAAGGAAATACAGAATCCTTCCTCGAACCCGTTTCCTCTTTGACTGACCGAACCTACTGTCTTAGAAGTAAAAAAGAAAATGTGTGTGTGTGTGTGTGTTTAATGGAAGTACACCCTCGATTACACACCCCCCCCCCCCCCCCCCACCCCCCCCCCCCCCCCCCCCCACCCCCCCCA
Source organism: Kryptopterus vitreolus (assembly GCA_030449085.1). Taxonomy (NCBI): domain Eukaryota; kingdom Metazoa; phylum Chordata; class Actinopteri; order Siluriformes; family Siluridae; genus Kryptopterus; species Kryptopterus vitreolus. Next base: position 3,855,555 of record JACRUU010000029.1, on the reverse strand, counting down.
CCCCCCCCCCCCCCCCCCCCCCCCCCCCCCCCCCCCCCCGGCGCCCCCAAAAGCATCATTTCTTTTGATTGAAGATTGAATCGCCCATATCCCATCCTGATCACGCAGGAGGCGGCGGCAGTGTGTGTGTGTGTGTGTGTGTGTGTGTGTGTTTTCCGGCTGCTCTTGCCGGATTAAATCCTCCCTTTCTCCAAATTGGATTAGAACGTAATTAAGGTTGGGATGTAAACAGGCTTATTCGCATCAGCACTCTCAACACACAAAAGGAAATCAACAGTGCAGCTGTCCAAAAGAGATGTGCGTCGAGATTTCCAAAACGATCATAATAATAATAACAACAACAATAATAATAATAACAACAATAATAATAATAATGGCATATATAGTTATGAGCTTGCTTACCAAACTTTGTTGGCCAAATGATCATCATAAACAAACAAACAAACTTTTTCGACCCTTTTAAACTGATATAACCTTTTCTGGACTTTCTGTAACTGCCTTGTGCAATGAAATGGATTTGGGGGGGGTGAACAACAACAACAACAACAACAACAACAACAACAACAACATAAATATCCTGATCCAAGCTGCAGTAAAGGCGCGTGAAAGACTGCATTCTAGAGGTTCAGCTTCTTCTCACTACCCCACACACACACACACACACACACACTCCTATCCGAGCTGCCTGTGTCTGACGCAGGCTGTGTTGATCGGCAGCAATCAAGGAGTAAACAAGAGTAAACAGGAGTAAACAGGAGTGCTGTCCGTGTGAGGAAGCAGTGATTTCAGCTCCAGTCCACTCTGACATCATGCCATGATTCAGTGTTACCTGCGCCGCCGCCGCCGCCGCTCCACTCGCGTTACTCAACCCGCTCGGAGTCAGCGCCGCGTTTCTCCATGCTCATCTCCATCACAGTTCATGACGGCGTTATTACACCCCCACCCCCCCTTCTCCCCCCCCAGGCATGACACTAATTTGTCGGTTTATTGTCACCGACTCCGGTCCCTTGAGCAGGTTGCGGTTCTCTCACAGCGCAGCCGAGCGAGACGCGGATGGTGGATTCGGGGGCGTGTCGCTGGAAACCAGCAGGTTGAGCTGTCCAGTGCTAGGGCTGGGCGATCCGATTTTTTTTTCCCGCGATCCGATACCAGACACTTTCGATATCCGGATTTTAATTATTTATTTTTTTTAACTGCAGAAAAAATGTGGAAAAGGGCCGGTTTATAAATAACACAAATAAAAAATAAAAAAAGGGAATTATAAAAATCAAACTACTGTTTTTCTCGCTTTCTGAAATGGGATTAGAAAGCAGTTAAGGACGGGATGTAAACAGGGTTATTCACATCCATTTTCTTTCGGTATTTGATGCCGGATACTTAAGATACCCAAATGCCAATTCCGGTTCGAGAATGGATTTTAAACTGGGACGGTTTACACAACATCACACATAAACAAACAAACAAACAAATAAATAAATCAAAAGTGAATTATAAAATACTATTTTCCTCACTTTCTCAAATGGGATTAGAAAGAAATTAAGAATAGGATGTAAACAGGGTTATTCACATCATTTGCTCTGGACAGAGAAAATTTGCATTTTATTTCGGGATTTGACGCTGGATACTTTCGGTACCCAAATGGCAATTCGGGTTTGAGAATGATTTTAAACCGCATTAATGATGTGGATAAGGGACGGTTTACACAACATAACACAAATAAATAAACAAACAAACTACTAAAAATCAAACTACTATTTTCTTCACTTTCTCAAACGGGATTAGAAAGCAAGTAAGGATGGGATGTAAACACGGTTATTCACATCATTTACTCTGGACAGAAAAAATTGTATTTCGGTAATTGACGCCAGATACTTCCGATACCCAAATGCCAATTCCTGTTCGAGAACGATTTTATACTGAATAAATGATGGGGATCAATTCAAAAAAATAAAAAATAAATCGTCAGTGAATTATAAAATCAAGCTAAAAGACATTTAACCATGTCATTTTTTTGTAATATTAATATAAATTAATATAAATATAATTATTGATACAACTGACCCGTTTTATTTTTGGTGCTCTTTCACACTGTCAAGGATCCTTGGCCATTCCAGTGGGAATCCTCTGCTAGGACAGTGCTTCTCTTAATTATTTTCCATTACCCAGAAGACGCCCCCCCCCTCCACCACACACACACCCTTACTGAAGTAGCATTCACAAAGCGGGATGTTTGTTCGGCACGTTATCGCTGAAAAAAAAATTAACGCCACATATGCACACCGACACACTTTTCAGCTTTTGATTTATATATTAAAAAAATAAATCTTTAGAATGATGTATCATTTTCCTTCCACTTCACAATTAATTTGTGTCGTCCGTCATGTAAAAATCCCAATAAAATACGTTTAAGTTTGTCGTTATAACGTGACAAAGTGTGGAAACATTCAAGGGGTATGAATACTTGCAATGCACTACACACACACACACACATATATATTTGTGTCTATGGGGTGGGCCAGAAGTTTCCATATATAAATGGCACACAAATCTAGTGGCTAATGCGTGTTCCTCAACAGCGGGAGAAACAAATTACACCATATACGTTTTCAAAACAACAGTTACCATGTATTATATGTATATTCATCTTCTAGCGCTTTATCCGATCTTCCCTCGGGTCACGGGGAGTCTGTGCCTATCTCAGGCGTCTATGGGCATTAAGACAGGATACACCCTGGATGGAATGCCAAGCCATCGCAAGACACACACACACACACACACACACACACACACACACACACACATACACTAGGGACAATTTTCTAAGGTGCCAATCAACCTACCGTGCATCTTTTTGGACCGGGTGGAAACCGGAGAAAAACCCCCTGAGGCACGGGGAGAACATGCAAACTCCACACACACATGGCCGTAACGGGAATCGAACCCGGACCCTGGCGGTGTGAGGCGAACGTGCTAACCACTAAACCACCGTGCCCCTATTATATGTATATATAAATATATATTTATGATTTATAGTGAATAAAAAAAAAAACACGAGCCAAACAGTCATTTTGAAACCCTTAAAAACCCTGCGGGAGAAGAAACAAAAGCAAAACAAGGCGCCTTCCGTCCTTCCTTCCTTCACTGTGGCCATATTGGTGAGCCTTTAATCATTTGAATAATTAAAGAATTAGAAACGCCCTAAACAAGGTCTTCTGAAATCATACACCGGGCAACTGTGGCTATTTTAAGTGCTCGAAGGCCAAGTGAGTAAAAATAACTTACACCAATTACAAACTATTATACAAGTTATTATACTATTTACTAACTATAAGCAAGCTTTTAGAGGCGGAGGCCAGGTTTCCTTTCCCTCTTAAAGTTAAATCTCACCTGATTTATCATTAAAATAAATGAATAACGTTACAAGGTTATTTCCAGAGGCCTGTAGATGCATACCATTTCATAATTTGTAAAGCCAAAATGTCTTTATCTGCTTAGTAATAAAGTAGATAAAAGTTTTACCAACAAAGTACAACACTGACAATCTCGTCTTATTACACGTTTATGCTTTAACAGTGGGATATCCGTGCTACCGCGCGATTCTCACCTGATCTGGTTTTGATGATTTCACCAAATTCATCCTCAAGAGTTTCCATCTCCCACTGATCCTCTTCCCCCGCAGCTTCTGCCATGTCCGACCAACCCCGAGCGCCACAAAGTGCCTGTTTACCAAGGAATTTAGAAGGCCGTTGTTTTTTTGTTTTTTTTTTCCCCTTTAAAGAAAATTTCTGCACCAGCTCCCAGAAATTTGTGAATGATCCTGCTGTCGTACAGCTTGTGAAGTGTTATGACACACAGGGAAACAAGCTGCCATGTGGTCAGAAGAGCAGCAACAGGTGGCGTACTCCAACTCGGCTTAAAATAGAGTTTATGGAAGAGACAGTCAGTCACCAGACGGCACTAAAATAAAGATTTTGTTCTGGAAGTGTGAAACGGTGAGAGAGAGAGAGAGCATTTAAAAATGTAGCACATATTTCCTCAGGATAACAAAAAAAAAAGGAAAAAAAAAGAAAGAAAAAACAAACAAAACAAAAATATTTTATGTCTGGCAGCAACGGTTTTACATTTAAAAAAAGTGGTTTGGGTTTCCAGAAAAATAACAAATAATATATATATATTATATACACATATCTATCTATCTCTCTCATGTATATATATATATATATATATATATATATATATACACACACACACACACACACATATATATTTCCAGAAAAATAACAAATAATATATATAGTATATACACACATCTATCTATCTCTCTCTCTCTCTCATATATATATATATATATATATATATATATATATATATATATATATGATACATGTATGTATATACATACATACACACGTATATATGTATGATGATATATATATATATATATATATATATATATATATATATATATATATATATATGTATATATATATATATATATATATATATATTTAAAAAATGCTGTACAATCTCACTGTTTAACTTCAAGTGCGTCCTGAAATTATTTACTGTGTATTTATGAGACGAACAAAATATTTTGTTTACTTCTACCTCCGATTCTGATTTTCCTTAATGTTCCACGAATAAATGAAATAAAACGGTACATTAATAACACATCAGTAATAAAGTCTAATCCTTTATTAATACTCTACGAACAACTCAGAAAGCAAGTTGTTTTTACACTAGCATACTTTTTTTTTTTTTTTACACGAATAAACACATACATATAAAAGAAATGAAAAGCCACAGGTCCTAGATCAGCAGATTAGAATGAATCCTCTTGAGGACTTTGGTCAGGTAGTTCTTGGCCGGTCGTACAGAGGATACGATGTCTTGGATTTGCTCCAGGCTGTCCAAAAAAAAAAAAGAAAAAAAAAAAAAGCGGATTTTTAAAAGAAAAGAAAAACTAACAGACATATAAACAAAGTGAATAATGAAAAGGTAAATTTATCTGTAAACGTATAAAATTGTTCCGAACCTTGTGCCGCCAATGTGATTTTGGAAGTTGTGCAGTTGCAGGGGGCTGAAAGGATAATCCGGGGTAACAACCAGGCGTAGCTCAAACTTCACAAACGCCCTGATACTAGAGAACACGACTTCAACTCTACGGGGAAAAGGAGAGGAAAAGCATTTCAGTAAAAAAAAAAGAAGGGGGGGGGGGAGAAAAAAAAAAGAAATTCTATATAGAAAATGGTGCTATAATAATACTAATGGACTGCATTCCAGCAAAGAAACACAACATTACAATGCACAAGGACATTCCATTATGCATCAGTTTTTATATGCTGCACAATTAATAATAATAATAATAATAATAATAATAATAATATAATAATAAGGGCACGGTGGTTTAGTAGTTAGCACGTTCGCCTTACACCTCCAGGGTCAGGGTTCGATTCCCCGCGATGTGTGTGTAGAGTTTGTGCATGTTCTACCGGTGCCTCAGGGGGTTTTTCTCCGGGTTCTCCGGTTTCCTCCCCGGTCCAAAAACATGCATGGTAGGTTGATTGGCACCTTGGAAGATTATCCCTAGTATGAATGTGTGTGTGTGTGTGTGTGTGTCCTGTGATGGGTTGGCATTCCATCCAGGTTCTATCCTGCCTTAATAACGCCATAGACGCCTGACTCCCCGTGACCCGAGGGAAGATCGGATATAGCGGTAGAATATGAATGAATGAATGAATGAATGAATAATAATAATAATAATAAAAGCATACACACAAAAAATATGTCCAACATTACTTCTCTAAAGGAAATGCATGCTGCTTAAGTCTCTGATGGATTGAATGAATACTAACTCCCTATACATAGATTGATGAATAAGTGTTACTTACAGCGAATCCACACATCTTATGTGCAGAATTCCGAGCCTCAGGCTTCCCCATTTCTCCAGCCTATGGATTTCTTCGCCCAAGAGTCGAAGTCGGCTCACCGCCAAACTGACGTCGTGCAGTAACTATTGCGGGGAGCGAACGACACGCGTGTTCAAATCCGGACAACACACAGATCATCAGTACATTTGTAGCTTTTTGTTGAAAAAGTATCTAAATCCTTACTTGAGGACAATTCTAGTATTTAAAGTGTTAAAAAAAAGGAGAAAATGCTGCATGGGAATCATACAGAGAATACTCTATATGAACTACGTTATATATTTACAAAGTTTCATAATACAGCACAACTTAGACCTTATAATACAAAAATATATATAAATAAATGAATAAACAGATTTCACACCCAGAAAAACGAAGTAAAAAAATGAGTAAATAATAACGAGTCAAATGTTCCCTATATTAGGGGGCACGGTGGCTTAGTGGTTAGCACGTTCGCCTCACACCGCCAGGGTCCGGGTTCGATTCCCGTCTCGGCCATGTGTGTGTGGAGTTGTGCATGTTCTCCCCGTGCCTCAGGGGGTTTTTCTCTGGGTTTTTCTCCGGTTTCCTCCCGGTCCAAAAACATGCACGGTAGGTTGATTGGCACCTTGGAAAATTGTCCCTAGTGTATGAATGTGTGTATGTGCGAGTGTGTGTGTGCCCTGTGATGGGTCGGCATTCCATCCAGGGTGTATCCTGCCTTAATGCCCATAGACGCCTGAGATAGGCACAGTCTCCCCGTGACTCGAGGTAAGATCAGATATAGCGGTAGAAGACGAATGAATGAATGAATGTTCCCTATATTTTGTCCAATACAATAACCCTCATTTATGAAAAGGCTCATAATAGTGCTAGTGGATAGTAATACATGTTTATTTCTGTATCAAGTGCACATTAACAGTGAATTATTACCATCGGTATGCACCGAGTCGTCGAATACTTCTGCATTCTTGTCATTTGGGAGTCGATGTTTTGTCTGAGCAGTTTGTGGATCAGGACTGCACTGGGCTGTGAGACTTCAGCTTCAAGAGGGAGGAGAAAAGGGATCAAATAAAATCATGCATGCATTTCATTTATATTATTTCATAAATATATACACAATTCTCACCCTTCAGTAGAGATGTGAACGCTACGTCCACATCCTGTTCTTTATCTTCGTGCATGCATTCTTTTCCTGGTGAAAAAAATATATATATATATACACAGTGATCTCAGGATAAAGTGAAAATAAACAGTCGATCACTAGATCACTATAATCTTTACCAGTGTCCTGCTTGGGCTTCACTTCCAGGTGCACGGTGTCGTGAAGAAAGGTAAAAACAAGGCCATTTTCATTCCCAGGAATGACTCGCCACTCATTTAGACTGGAAGAGAAAGGATCGTCGTGACTCGGGACATGCTTCGTTTACTGTATCGGAAAAGCGAGAAGTCGTCTGGTTCCTAACGCGCGTCTTAGACTTAAAGTGTCCATCCTTAGATTATGATCTTGTTTTTCTTTGGAAATATGATTAGCTTTGGGGTTTAAGTGCACCACATGACGCATAATCATAAATACAGTACTTGAAGAGGGATGACTATAAGGAATGGCATGTAAAGGACAGCTGCCCGATTTAAATTAGGTTAAATAGTTGCGCAGTTATTTTTGTAACCGAACAAACAATTAATTGCGGCGACATTCCATGATCCCAATTCTAATCCCATTTCTAAATAAAATGCATAAAAGGGACTTTACAGATACCAAACGAGCTCCAAATAAATCCCAAGCACGAGACCAGAAGAAGGAAAGCAAAGAGACGGACTTGTCTTGTTTGAATATGTACTGGAGATTAACAGTAATAAGCAATTAAAACCAAGTGCATTAAAAGTATGATTGTATTGCGATTGTATGTGTAAAAAGACAAGCATATTACTGAGCTCATTCGCCGTTCCTAAAAAAAAATGCATATGACATGGTCTAAAACTGCGGCACGCGCTATATTTTGATGGCAGGATTCCTGCTTGCCGTGTATTTTGGGTTGGTGAGCGATTACTCAATCCAACAGCGCGATGTAGGTATTTAAATCCTCCCAACACCAACACCCAAAATAAAGCGTGCAGCAGACGACTGCATCCGGCAAAGGAAACATCAACATCAAAATAATGCTATAATAATATTACATAAAGACCTAATCAGTAGGTTTGAGTAGAGTTTACTCCGTTACATTTGAGCCAAAATCACATCTGTTGGTTCATTTATTGAGTTGAGCAGAAAAAGC
>JACRUU010000029.1:3829873-3842373 GCA_030449085.1 Kryptopterus vitreolus | reverse complement strand
AGAGAGTTCTTGAGGCCGAACGGCGTGGGGCACTCTTTGTGGGCCGAGCTCGCTTTGGGTTCTGGTGGCCGGGTTTCACTTGAAGGACTTTCGGATTCTTTTTCAACAGGAGACACCAGTGAGAAGTTAAGCACGGGTGCTGTAACACTTCCGGCCACCGGGGCGTCTGGCTCCCGAATATACTGCGAAATAGTTTTGATTTTCTTGTGCAGGTCGGCGAGACTCTTTCTCCTGGAAATAATGGCGCTCGAATGTTCGTCTTTCAAAGTGTCAAACACACAATCTTGGTTTTCGGTGTACGACACGCTTTCGTTTATGGCCGTCGGTTGGTCAGTGATTACAGGCGCAGGCTTGTCGTTCGCCATTTCTTCCTGAACCAATCCCATGTTGCACTGCTCCTCTAAAGGCATCGTAAAGGCTCTGGTCATTTCCATATTACAGGTCTCCTCGCAGGATTTTGTGACAGTCGAGTTTAGTTCATTTATGTCGCCAAATCCTTTTGGGTCCGCTTCCTGAACCTTTGTTAAATCCATTCCGGAAAAATCGAAGGTTTCCGATTTACGCATATCGACACAACATCCAGCGTCCAAAGGCAATCCTGGAACGGGCAATTTACATTGCGTAGCTTGTGATGGAAAAGACCCTCCAAACTGTCCGAGGAGTTCTTCAGTTCTAGAAGAGAACTCCCACGATGCTTTGTTTACAGGACTCGTTTTAGCGTTGATGGTAGTATTGTTGTATCCGGTCAGATCCATATCGTCGTGGATAAACGCTTCGGCGGAAACCGTTCCCTGCGGAAACGCCGCTCGATCCTGGTTAAGAAACATTTGCTTCACGGGTGCTGCAAAGCTCTCGGTCTTTGGCCTCTTTAGGAATGAAGATCTGGTCAGTTCCAGGTGCCCAGTGTCTTCACGGCTCACTGCTTCAGTTTTACAAGACGCCATTAGCGACAACCTTTTCTTGGATCGCTCGGGTGGTTTATAGTCCTGGCAGATTTTGGTCTCGACCGTCTGACATTCGGTGAATTCCATATCGTTACATGCCGTATGTTGCGTCCTTTCCGGATCGGCGCAGACCGTATGGCACTGTGTAATTTCCATATCGTCGACCGTGTCCGAGTGTGAAAGGGCACTTTTAAAACGATCGCCTCTTTTCACGTCTGGCGAGAGTGGCGTCGTAAAGGGTGCCCGTGGTCTCGAATCCATCGGCGAGATCGCAGCCATATTATCGCCTCCTGTAAATACGGAATCGTCTGGACGAGCAGACCAAACACCGGTGTTTTGGCAGGTCAATTCCATGAAGTCACTCTGATCATGAAGTGCACTATTTGTCGGCAGGGTCACGTTTGTTTTGCCCTCTTCACTACTTCCGGCTGCGAGAACACGCCGAGATAGATTTCCTATTTGTGTTGAATCCGTCGTCCTTCTGTCAGCCGTGGAAGCCACAAAAGGCGGATTTGAAAAGGGGTCTCCAATATATTGGGTCTCGGGGAAGACGGCGTGCGGTTGCGTCATTTCCATGTCAGCCTCTGGCGCAGACGAGACGTTGGCGCGAAAACGCTCGGCTCCGGTTTGTTCGGGTACCGGCTCTTGAACATCCAAAACTTCCGTCATGATCATTTCGCTGTTGTCGTCGCAGGCGAATGTACATTTCTTTCGATCGGTGTGAGACGCGCTCTGATTTGCACTTCCCAAACCTTTAAAGTTGATGGTAGAGGTTTGACTACGAGTGATCTCCATGTCATCGAAATAACTGGAAGTGTCATTTCTACAACTTCCACCTAGAGAATAAGGGAAAGGCTGTAAAACATCCCTTTCTTTTAAGCTAACAGTGTGACTAATGGTCATGTCCGTGACGTCCCGCGCAAAGAGTGCACTCTTGTTTAAACCGCCGGGTAGGAGATTCTCCTTGTCCGCTTTTGCATTGCGTATATTCTCCAGAGGGAACGCGGCGCTGTTTCTCGGTGGAATCCAGGCTGTGTTTTGGCCACTTGTTTTAGCAAGACAAGCAAGAAAATCGCCGAATCCCGAATGCGCAGCGGTTTTGTCCGTGGGGGCGGAGCTTTTACGGGGCATGCTGTTCTGACTGCTGTGGAGCTTGTGAGGTTCAATCGCGTTGGACGCGTTTAAGGTGAGTTCTGGATTAAATTCGCTCTCGGTGTTGATTACAATGGTTTGACTGCAGGTCATGTCCATCAACCCGCTGTTCTCCCCGAGGATCACGGTTCTGTCCACGCAATCGGTTAGAACTGGTTCTGGAAAATAATTCTCCTAGAACGGAATTATAGAAAGATATTTTAATAAACTCGATACTGTCAGTAACATTCATTCTTCTACTGAACTTGGTTCAAATAAATAAATAAATAAATACATAAAACTCCAAAACCTATACAGTTTACTTATTGGATGCAAGTCTGGGCAAACCATGAAACATTTTTAAGTATAATAGTTGCCACCAAGCACGTAGTAAAGAACCAGCAGAAGACCACACCGGGTTTCACTCTTTTGGCCAAAATAGAAGGCTACAAGGTTCATTAGAACCATCTGGATGAAAATAAAACATCTGGTTACTGCAGTGTGGATCAACTTCATATTAGGACACCATTGAAAAAGCATTTCAGCCATTCGGTTTGACGAGATAGGCAGTTATGACTCACCTTTTCTAGGGTGAAACTGTAGGGATTGGTTAGCATGGTATCCAATCCTGGAATAGCAAAACATGAACGTACAAAAATAAATAAATAAATAAATAAAAATCTACATGTAATGTCATAACCATTAAAACCACCAAGTTATTTCCGTAACTATTTCCACCTGTCAAACTTTTTTACATTTTGTTGTAACAAAAAAAATGGTATAAATAAGCAAATACGGTTTCCATTCTATACACACAGCACATGACACCCGTAAATAATCATATCAGAGGAACATGATATTAAAAAAAACATACCCATAATTTCACGCTTTTCACTGGGATCAAAACACTGCAGCCTGGTTTAAAAAAATAAGCACTAGATACATTTCCAAGTCAAACATTAGACAAATATTATAAACTAGAGAAATAAATAACGGAATTGCGATGGGAAAGAATACGTTATGGATGAGAAGTTAAGATAGTTAATGATAATTAAACAAAAATCCAAAGCCCTCCTAGAAGCAGAACACAATGACTTACTTCTCATTCGCTCCATCATCGGCTCCTGTTGAATGCAAACAAAAAGGAAATGCAATAAATTACAGCAATATTTGCTCATTTACGAATATTGTTCTATATAATAAGCTTTTAGGAGGATTATATTATATAATAATAATAATTATAGTATATTTTTCAGGGAATAGTCTTAAAATAATATTTATTCCAGTATTTTGGTAAATACGAAGTATCATGCACTTAATGAGTGAGATAAACATATTTGGATGGACAGCATTTTTGTGCTGACCGCAATGACCAACAATTGAATTCAAATAAATAAATAAATACTTTTATTTACACACTTACCAACTGTTACATTTTGGATGGGAGCCAACACCAGATCAGCCTTGACCTCTCTTTATTAAAACAAACAAACAAATAAATAAAAAAAGCACATGTGATCATTTTTGATCCCACACAACAGATCTGTAATAAAAGTGCATAAAGATCAACCTACTTCGGGAAGACGTGAATATTATTTGTAGTGGCAAAACTGACTCTTCGGGACCGTCGTGGTTTTTCGATCGACCTGGTTTCCTCCTGGGGGATCTAAGATGGTGTAATGTAAATAAACAATAACATTAAACACTATATGTATGTATCTCTCTCTCTCTCTCTCTATACATATGTAAATAAAAACATGCAGGGTTATATCGAGAAAACAATAATCACCTGGTTTTCATCCTGCTCATTTCCAAACACTTTCACAGATGGCCGAGGTGCTTTTAGAATCTGTATTGGGTACAGTCACAGTGAGCGATGATGAGCGTGTATTGCACGGAGACAATTAGTCATACTAACACTTAAAGCTTAAGGTTTCAAAATAGAACATTTTGGTTGTAAAGTAAAATTAAATATACACAAAAAATTCCTTATAGACAAAAAAAAAAAAATAAGTGGAGATTTAACTATAAAATGTACGGGACTAATGCATCCTACAAATCCGGAAAGTAATACGTTATTTTGCTTGGGTTCGGGGTTTGCGCGTCACTTTCATCAATTATTCGCTCGCAATTCCAACTTTTATCCCACACTGCCTTATTTGCATTAAACAGGTACAGAAGTGGATAAACAAAAATATAGATATTTGTTATGCACAATATTAACAATGATGCTTTTAAAGCAGTAAAACACTACTAATAAAGAGAAAGTACCAAGTTGCTAAACATGTGCCATGTTACTAAACTAACGGAAACGGAACTAAACTAACGAACAGCTAAAGAAAAAGCCAAAGGTCAGATAAAACAAAAACGTTCCTATCCGCGTCTGGGGCTAAAATCATGTCGTGTGCAGAGCCTGTATGGGGGTTGGGGGGGGGGGGGCTGTGGGTGGTCTTGACCGTCACTGGAGAAGGGAAGAAATGGCATTGCTTTCTATAAAAAGAATGCACTAGAAAGTTTCTTGGTTCACTGGTGCTTCATTTCTTCTGCTTAGAAGCCTTAAAAATAACAATCATGATTATTATTATAGTGAGTATTTTTCACAATTAAACTAAACGGAGTAAATTTCGCCAACTTTTTTATTTCCAACACATGAAATTTCAGTGATGGTTTCTGGAAATAATGTCACTTATGAACATTTCCCCAAATAATAAAACTGCATAACTTTAGACTTAACTATTTATGCCCGATTTAGAAGCACATAGCTGTGTACATGATCCTGTCAGTCAGTTATGGCGAGTGATGTATAGCGGAATGGCAAAGCTCTGCTGACACGGCCGTTCTTGCCAGCCCTATTTGGAGGTTAATGTGTTTACTGCTAGAACGAGACAACACGGTTTAGTCGTTCCTATCTTTGTAATTGCTGCATGCACCCGAGTTACGGAGAAGATTAACCAGATCACCACGCCAAATCATCTGAAAAGTTTACTCGTAATCAGATGGACATGTAATGAACATTCCCAGCCTTTTTTTTTTTTTTTTTTTTTTTTTACTAATTCATTATTGAAATTATACTGGGTGAATTTCAGTACTGTATATTCTAATTTATTCATTACTAATTAGGAAGTAGAATCTCATTTACCAGAGATTTCAACTTGCAAAAGCCGAATAAAGTCATTCTCCATGTTCCGCATTGTTTACTTGTTTTTTCCTCCACTTAGTGATAATTACACAGTAATCTATAAGTTACGACAAGTTATCTATAATCTTTTTTAACAATGCATTATTGTTCCGTATATTATGTGTATAATTCAGTAAGATTTGAATGTGAATATTATTTTCACAAGACTTTCAAGTCGGACAGAAACTTGTTTACACTTATATTAATAGTTTAGCAAATGTATTAGAAAGAAGGTAGCATTGTGCTCAGGACCAGATGGTCACTAGTTGGCCCGGGTGCCAAATTATAATTATATAGTGGGCCCAATTATGCCATAAATGTACATTATTACAAGAAATATAAAGAATTATTATACCTTGGCAAAATAAATAAACAAACAAAAATCAATCAATCAATCATGGTTAATGGTCTAAACCTTGAACCTTTTCCCAAGCTCTTTCTGTATGCAAATCCTGCATAGATAATAACCGAATACCTACGGATGAAAGTCTTCTCCTAGAGAATCCTTCTTGGTCATTCCTGTGAACAAAAAGTCACAGTTTTTAGAATCCGAGCACACAAGACACGTTTTTATTCTGTTTCTAGTCATCTGAATTAGATCAATAATATGCCATCTGTAATATGTACAATTTATATGTAGTGTATGCAATTTATATGTATATGTATCAGGGCTGCGGCCGTCCAGGAACAGAGTTTGACATCCCCTGGTTTAAACCATGCTTTAGGACTACAGTAAACATGAATAGTTCTGTATTTCAGTGTACACTAGACTGATCATCAACAATGATGGAACTAGAATGAATGGACATTCGGTTCTGCAAAGATAAAGAATGATTCCTTTTTGAACACTTAAACCTAACATTTTAATTAAGATTGTTCATCTTCTACCGCTTTATCCGATCTTCCCTCGGGTCACGGGGAGTCTGTGTCTATTCTCAGGCGTCTATGGGCATTAAGGCAGGAAACACCCTGGATGGAATGCCAACCGCATCGGCATGGCACACACACACACACACACTAGGGACAATTTTCCAAGGTGCCAATCAACCTGCCGTGCATGTTTTTGGACCAGGGAGGAAACTGGAGAACCCGGAGAAAAACCCCCCTGAGGCACGGGGAGAACATACTAACTCAACACACAAACACACGGCCGAGATGGGAATCGAACCCGGACCCTGGAGGTGTGAGACGAACGTGCTAACCACTAATCCACCGTGCCCCCTAATTCAGATTGTATAATCTGCTAATCTCTGTAAAGAAATAAAGAAATAAAATACACTACTAAAAACGAACTGAAACAGAATTACTTCATTTTTTTTTAAACAGATTTCAATAAAGAGTTTAAATCCTAGTATGTGCCGGGCCCCTCAGAAAGGCCCTTACCTAATCTGTGAATATAACATAAGATCATTAAGGATAAGGGTATTTATATATATATATATATATATATATATATAGATATATATATATATATATATATATATAATTAAAGGGTGTAGATGTCAAAACTGTCCACCGACACGACAGACGGAGGGACGAGCACAACATACACCTCAGCACCGTGTGTAAGGAAATACACAAAGACACTCGGACTTACCCGAATTTCTCTTTCTGCTCCATTTGAGGACCTACAGAAGAAGCACACAAACAACAACAAATTGTTTACTTGTTTTGCCATTTGGCGACAATGCGCAGGGCCCTTAATAACAAGTGCCCATAAAAACCAAAGACACCTAAAACACACCATAAACAATGACCTTTTAATCTTAAACGATGTTAAAAAAATACCTACATGTGCTTTTATTTCCCTTTTCCTGAAAGTAAACACTTGTTTTTTCCCTCCGTCCGTCCGTTAGCGCCTCTTCAATTTTGAACCGAACCGCCGTCCGCCCTTTTTTTTTTTTTTTTCCCCTCCGCGCATGCGCAGGAGCGCACAAATGGGAAAAACGCGCCCCATCGGGTCACGTGGTAAAACACAACAGTCAGGAATGATCTTTTATTTACAGAGACGTCAACAAAAAAACGTCGACGCTAAAGGGCTTGGAAAAACAAACAAACAAAATATATATTATTATTATTATTTTTTATTTTTATTATTATTATTTTTTAAACATTATACCGGGGCTAACACGGCGTCCTCTAGGTGGCGTCACCGAGCGCAACTCGTGAAGTAGAAGAAGTAGACGGAAGTGGCGCATATATTTTGAACGTTGAAGCGCGCTGGCGGTCTTCGTTTGAAGTGATCTGATCCGAACCGATCTGAGCCGAACCGATCCGATCTGAGTTCACACTGGATCCAGTCTCCTGTTCACATCACGTGGCTTTATTTTGGTGATCGTTTTGTTCTCAGGACACGATGAAGCGAGCAGACAGAGGTCCAGGTAAAGATTCGGCGATTCCCACTCATCCCGCCTTGGCATCCAAGAAAGCAGTCGTCAAATCTGATGCTGAACCCATGATCAGGTGAATAATCGATTCGATTATTATTTGGAGCCTGTCTCCATGCAGCTTGGCATGGATCAAACAGTGATAAAGGATGTCCTTATTATTTTGACAGTATACAAATATCCCATCTGTCACTGTCACTATACCTTTCTCCTTCTAATGATAAAATGTTCTCTTCTTTTTTTCCAGAAAGAATCCAGTGAAAAGTCTCAAAGGGTAAGCAGATCCGTATTATTAAGGATTCGCATTAGAAAGATGATTCTGATGTGATTTCTTTGTTGATTCTAAATGAATTCAATGTCCCAGACCGTCAGTAAGATACGGCCATCAAAATGAGGTGAAGGAACAAAATCGAGTTCTGATGGGAGCGAATGAAGATCTGCAGAAACAGATTTCAGACTTAAAGGTTTGTGCATCTTCCTGATATATATATATGTATGATTATTTTATATATATATATATATATATATATATATCTATATATATATATATATATATATATATAGTATTAGATTATATATATATATGTAATAGTATGTCTAGATATAGAGAGAGATAGATAGGGAGAGAGAGAGATATAGATAGATAGGGATAGAGAGATCTATAGATAAGATAGCAGATATAGATAGACTATTAGATATAAGATATATAAAATATATATGTATATATATAGATAGATAGATAGATGTAGATAGATATAGATAGATAGATAGATAAAAAAATATATATGTATGTATATAGATATATAGATAGATAGATAGATAGATAGGTATGTAGATATTACGTAGATACATAGAGAGAGAGAAAGAATATATTTATATATAATATAGATAGATAGATAGGGAGAGAGAGAGATATAGATGGATATATATATATATATATAATATATATATATATATATATATATTATATATATATGTATGTATATAGATAGATAGATAGGATGTAGATATAGATACATAGAGAGAGAGGAAGATATATTTATATATAGATATATAGATAGATAGATTATATATATACATATATATAATATATATACATATATATATATATATATTGTGTATGTATGTATGTATATAGATAGATAGATAGGTATGTAGATATAGATACATAGAGAAGAGAAGAAATATATATATATATATATATATATATATATATATATATATAGATATATTGTGAGAGAGAGAGAGAAAGATATATATCTATATAGATATATAGATTATATAGATAGATAGATATAAATGTGTGTGTATGTACGTATGTGTTGTATAGATTGATTGATTAGATGGATTAGATAGATAGATTAAATGGATGGATGGATTAGATAGATAGATGTATATAGATGGAGAAAGTGTATATTAGTTTATTTTTAAAACAACTTTATGTTAATATCTATTTTAGATTAATTATTAATTTAGATCTATTTTTATTATTATTATTATTTGTACACATTTTCTGCAAAAAAAATGAACTGTACTTTTTTCCTAACGTGCCAAAATCTCTGTAGGAAAGTGTCTCTGTATTAGAACAACGCTGCAGTGATCTTCATGAAAACAACACGGATATGAAGAAGCAGCTCAGAGACTGTCACGTACTTCTCATTGCAGAAAACCTCGATCCGGGTAATTCCGCCTTTTTTTTTCTTCTTCTTTTTCTTCCATTTTAATGAAATATAAACATACTGTTTCGATCCTGTCATATTACTGATCTGTTCCAGATGTTGGTCACTTCATTGTTGCACTTGTGTGGTTAGTTCAAGAGCTTCCAGCTTTGTATTGCAGGGAGTTAAACCCCATGACATTCATTCATTCATTCATCTTCTACCACTATATCCATGATCTTCCCTCGGGTCACGGGGAGTCTCTGTGTCTATCTCAGGCGTCTATGGGCATTAAGGCAGGATACACCCTGGATGGAATGCCAACCCATCACAGGGCACACAAACACACATTCATACACTAGGGACAATTTTCCAAGGTGCCAATCAACCCACCGTGCAAGTTTTTGGACCGGGGAGGAAACCGGAGAAAACCCCCATTAGGGCACGGGGAGAACCTGAACAAACTCCACACACACATGGCCGAGATGGGACTCAAACCCGGGCCCTGGCGGTGTGAGGCGAACGTGCTAACCGCTAATATACAGTCATCACAAAGTGCATTTTTTTTCTATTCAAAATCATAAGAGAACAATTTGCATTGAATTCTTTTATTCTTGTCTTGTTTTTAGTTTCAGGAGAAAGACTTGGTGAAGCAGCAGAACAGATGACCGGACAAAGAAAAGAACTCATGGTTGGTTGGTTGGTTGGCTTGTTTGTTTATTGAGGCTTAAGTACCTCAGGTTCAACAGTACAAAGTAATGGAGAATGTGTTGGAGCAGAGAAGAAAAGAGTGCAGCGGGTGGAGAAGAGAATAAAAGAGTTGCCCCTAATTGGACCAGGTGAAAGTGGACGATTGTTTGCTATTCATTCGTTCATTCGGCTTCTACCGCTATATCCGATCTTCCCTCGGGTCACGGGGAGCCTGTGCCTATCTCGGGCGTCTATGGGCATCAAGGCAGGATACACCCTGGATGGAATGCCAACCCATCGCAGGACACACACACACACACTAGCTGCCAATCAACCTACCGTGCATATTTTTTGGACCGGGGAGGAAACCGGAAACCGGAGAAAAACCCCCTGAGGCACGGGGAGAACATGCAAACTCCACACACACACATGGCCGAGACGGGAATCGAACCCGGACCTTGGCGGTGTGAGGCGAACGTGCTAACCACTACGCCACCGTGCCCCTATTCAGGAAGTTCAGAATGGCTTTAATGCACTAAATGCACTATCATTGTGAACAGCTCTTAGTCAGTCATCTCTCTCTCTCTCTCTCTCTCTCTCTCTCTCTCTCTCTCTCTCTCTCTCTCCTCTCTCTCTCTCTCTCTCTCGCTCTCTCTCTCTCTCTCTCTCTCTCTCTCTCTATGATATATATATATATTATATATATATATATATATATATATATATATATATATATATATTATCTGGCTGTTTTCCCTGTAAAGAACTCTTTCAATGGCTCCCATTACATTTACAGCATTTGGTAGACGCCCTTATCCTGAGCAACTTACAACTGAGCAATTGAGGCTTAAGGGCCTTGCTCAAGGGCCCACTAGTGGCAGTTTGGTGGTGGTGGTTGTGGTTTGAACCCGTGATCTTCAGGTCCAGAGCCCAACACCATAATCACTGGGCTGCACCACCTCCCATTAGGGGGTGTGACAGAGGATCACCCTGCTCCACACTACCCTGTTCCTCTACATAACAAACTCTGCCTCTTTCAAACCCCCCCCCCCCCCCCCCCCCCGACCCTCTGACTACCTGCATGTCTTCCCTCACTACATCCTCCTCGTCCTTCCTCAGCATTCTTCTCCCGATGTTCCCCGTGTCCCTCCTCTGCACACCACATCCAGACCATCTCAAATCTCGCTCGCCCTCACTGCCACAGCAGTAAAATAAATAAATAAATAATTATTAAAATGTTTTTTTTTTTGTGTGTGTGTTTTAAATGGTTAGGAAAAGAATCTGATTAAAACTTAAATTATTATTATTTTTTTTTTTTACAGACCATTTCGCAGAAACTACTGACTGAACTGAAGCAGTTTGATGATTTTACTACAGAGCACCGAACCCATTTAACAGTGAGTCTCTCCGTATTTCATCATTTCATTTCAATATGATCATCAGGCACTGTGTTCTAAACCACATGCTGTACAGGAGGTGCAGAACACCATGGGAAGCCTTAAAGAAGCCAGAGACAAGCTTCACCAGGAGCGGGAATCGTTTTGCACGTATGCTGAGACCATGGAGAGAGCACTGGAGGAGGCAGAGAAACTGCTGATAGAGTAAAAAAAAAAACACTCTCTAAGGAGGGGGTTGTTTCTTTTGTTGTTGTTGTTGTTTTTGTGAATAAAAAATGTAACGGTAATGAATCTTGTAAAATAAAAAAAAGTATGTGAAACTTCTCATTCTCCTTGTGAGCAGCGTAGTGCTCTTTAATGTATGCATTTGTAACATTTTTACCCCCCTATTGTTTAATTGCATTGGAATTCATTCCATTATTTTAATCATTAATCAATTAGAGACTAATATAAGGGTAGCTAACACGTGACCTTGGCCGAGCCAATGACTGTGAGACTTGTGGATCGTCTAGCAACAGTCCTGAATTCATCCCAATTCGCCTGTTGGTCACATGGTGGCGCTGTCCTGGACCTAGAGCACGCTGTGTCATGTGACCACACACCACCGGTTCAGGGACTGTTAATTGACACATTCATAACGCGTCATGAGTATGAAATATATCAACTATTATTTTTACAGCGTTTTATAATTTATTGAAAGGAGAAACAAGCGGCATATCATGTCTAATCCCCCCTAAAATTATTACAATTGATTGTTTACACAAGAGTTTTATTTATTGATATTTGATTGATATTTGTTGATTTGATTTTGTTATGCTTGGAGGTGGAGCAAACCTACCGTCGTGCTTCCGTGACATTTATTTTGAAAACGCGTTTAAGCACTTTGCGCCCTTAATGGCCGAACCCTGTAGCCTGCCCTCGTTGCTATGGTAACCGGACTGTTTACACGGAAACCGATGGTAAACGTGGAATTAGACCGTGTGTCATATTCAGAAAAGAAACCTGCGCTGTTAGATTCCTGCACGTGTTTGGGTAAAACACACACACACACACACACACACACAGATCATTAAATTATTTCTATCTATCTATCTATCTATCTATCTATCTATCTA
>JACRUU010000029.1:3814873-3827373 GCA_030449085.1 Kryptopterus vitreolus | reverse complement strand
TATCTATCTATATCTATCTATTCTATCTAGTAATCTGTTATCTATTTATGTATGTCTGTCTGTCTGTATCTATCTATCTATCTATCTATCTGTCTGTCTGTCTGTCTGTCTGTCTGTCCATTTGTCTGTCTGTCCGTCTATCTAAGTAACTGTCTATCTATCTATCTGTCTGTCTGTCTGTCTGTCTGCCTAAAGCAAATGTCTCCTCAGATGGAAATACTTCAGTAAAGTACAGATACACATTAAAACGTTTATCTGCACCTCCGTGCCTTCAAATCACATTTTTCTGATAGAAATGGATTTATGTGCTTTTTTTTACTTCACGAACCGAATGTTAAAGAATATTGGCTTTGTTCCCGTACAGAGATCTTTGCCCAGGTTAAGAGCAATAACGTTATTGAGGCTGAACCGCCAGAGCTGCATTTCAGTGGGTTTGATGTGGGAAAGGAGTACAGAAAGACTGTGGTGGGTGACGTGTGATATTCCTTTATTTAGATCATTCGTAATAAATATAAATTGCTCGGAGAAGTGTTTGTGAGGGTGTGTAACTGAATATATATAGTCTAGATATTTATAGTCTATATAGAAACGGAAGGAGGAACGGTGGTTTAGTGGTTAGCACGTTCGCCTCACACCGCCAGGGTCCGGGTTCGATTCCCGTCTCAAGGCCATGTGTGTGTGGAGTTGTGCATGTTCTCCCCGTGCCTCAGGGGGGTTTTTCTCCGGGTTCTCCGGTTTCCTCCCCCCGGTCCAAAAAAACATGCACGGTAGGTTGATTGGCACCTTGGAAAATTGTCCCTAGTGTATGAATGTGTGAGGTGTGTGTGTGAAGTGTGAGTGTGTGTGTGGTGATGGGTTGGCATTCCATCCAGGGTGTATCCTGCCTTAATGCCCATAGACACCTGAGATAGGCACAGACTCCCCGTGACCCGAGGGAAGATCGGATAAAGCGGTAGAAGATGAATGAATGAATAGAAACGGAACGATATAGTCTTATATTGACATTAGGAAAGTAGGAAGAAGGCAGGAGTGTGTAAAATCAGACTTTTCTCTCTTTACAGAAAATCATCAATATAACTACTAAGGTGATCCGTGTGCTGATTATTCCCACCCAAACCAAGTACTTTCAAATTGAATACACACAAACGGTAACGATGCAAGTGAACTTGTAGAGGATCTTCTGTATATATTATATATATTTCATTTATCTTATATATCTTATATATTATATATATATATATATATATATATATATATATATATATATATATATATATATATATATATATATATATATAGATATATATATATATAATTTATTTTCCTTGATGTTTCCAAACCTTTTTCCCACCTGTGTTTCACATGAAGGGTCGGCTGGTTCCTGGACTTGCTCTCACCATCACCGTGCACTTCAGGCCAGACGAGTGGCGCTACTTTTTTGACAACGTCCGGATCCATTGCAAGGTCAGAGCGCCGTGTTGTTTTGTGATACTCAACATTACGGAGAGGGAGAACGAGAGAATACATGTGGAGGATCCCAGACTTCACTGGGTTTCTTTCTTTAGGGGGAGGAGAACCTGCTGATTCCTGTTCACGCTTATCCCGTCATCGATGATCTTTACATTCCATCGCAGATAGACCTGACTCCTGTACCGCTGGGGAAAAGGTACTGGATGGGATTTAATGGGATTCTATGGGCTGTTTAGTAGGACGGGAAGAGTCTCACGCAGAAAAAACTATCAGCATCGGTTCATTACATATATCTATCTATCTATCTATCTATCTATCTATCTATCTATCTATCTATCTATCTATCTATCTATCTATCTATCTATCTATCTATCTATCTATCTATCTATCTATCTATCTATCTATCTATCTATGTCTGTCTATCTGTCTGTCTATCTGTCTGTGTCTGTCTGTCTATCTATCTATCTATCTAGTCTATCTATCTATCTATATATCTATCTATCTATCTATCTATCTATCTATCTATCTATCTATCTAGCTGTCTGTCTGTCTGTCTGTCTATCTATCTATCTATCTATCTATCTATCTATCTATCTATCTATCTATCTATCTATCTATCTATCTATCTATCTATCTATCTATCTATCTATCTATCTATCTATCTATCTATCTATCTATCTATCTATCTATCTATCTATCTGTTATCTATCTATCTATCTATCTATCTATCTATCTATCTATCTGATCTATCTATCTATCTATCTATCTATCTATCTATCTATCTATCTATCTATCTATCTATCTATCTGTCTGTCTGTCTGTCTATCTATCTATCTATCTATCTATCTATCTATCTATCTATCTATCTATCTATCTGTCTGTCTGTCTGTCTTATGTATCTATCTTCTGTATCTGTCTATCTATCTATCTATCTATCTATCTATCTATCTATCTATCTATCTATCTATCTATCTATCTATCTATCTATCTATCTATCTGTCTGATCTATCTATATCTATCTGTCTGTCTGTCTGTCTATGTCTATATATCTAGATCTATCTATCTATCTATCTATTTATCTATCTATCTATCTATCTATCTATCTATCTATCTATTTGTCTGTCTGTCTATCTATCTATCTGTATCTATCTATCTATCTATCTATCTATATATCTATCTATCTATCTATCTATCGAATATCTATCTATCTATCTATCTATCTGCTATTTATCTATCTATTCTATCTATCTATCTATCTATCTATCTATCTGATATCTATCTATCTATCTGTCTTTTTTTTTTCTTTCTTTCTTTCTATCTATCTTTCTATCTATCTATATATCGGTCTGTCTGTCTGTCTGATCATATGTATCTATCTATCTATCTATCTATCTATGTCTGTCTGTCTCGATCTATCTATCTATCTATCTATCTATCTATCTATCTATCTATCTATCTATCTATCTATCTATCTATCTATCTATCTATCTATCTATCTATCTATCTATCTATCTATCTATCTATCTATCTATCTGTCTGTCTGTCTGTCTGTCTGTCTGTATGTCTATCTAAGTAACTATCTATCTTTCTATCTCTCTCTCTCTCAGTCTGTCTGTCTTTCTTCCTGTCTTTTTCCCTGGCTGTCTGTCTATTTATCTAGCTATTTATGTTTTGGCCAGGTTGTGTATGTCATGTGTTTTCTGTGATTATGTTATAAAGGTAGAAAAGTGAAAATAAAAGTCTGTTACTGGGTCAAAATATCTCCGGTGTTGATGTTCAGTAAATTCAGTCTGCACTTGTAGATGAATTATCCCTAACAATATAATATTTCTATTACCAGTCATTTTTGTGATATTTATTTATTTATTATTGTTGTTAATGAATTAATTTCTCGTTCATTTCAATGGTATTTTTTTCCCCGTGGTTGTTTTAATTGTTAAATACGGTTTAAGAATTATGTTCCAGTTTCGGTTGCTTTCCATGTAAACTGATGATACGTTGAGAATCTGAACGTCGTGTTTATCTTTCGTCCCAAGATCCACGTATGTGCTTCCTCTGAGCTGCAGCAGTCCAGTAGACTTTGAGTTCCAGGTGTACTTCCTGAATTCCCACGAGGCGTTTCGTGTTCATCCTTTATCAGGTATCATGTCGCTTTTCCTCGACACGTGCCTACGGGACCTTTTTGTGGCATAACGTGGGAAATGTTGTACAATAAGACGTGCACACAGAGCAAATCTGGCCTCCCGACGTCATTGTTTAGGATGAAACACAAGCACATGCCTTTTTGCCTGAAAAATGGAGACTGAGGCCATATAATATATTCATTCATTCATCCATTCATCTTCTACTGCTTTATCTTCTAGGTTTAGAAAAACCGCTAGTTAGTCATATATATGTATTTAAGATATGTATTTTATCATTCATTCATCTTCTACCACCATAGCCGATCTTCCCTCGGGTCACGGGGAGCCTCTCAGGTGTCTATGGGCATTGAGGCACCCTGGATGGAATGCCAACCCATCACAGGGCACACACACACACACATTCACACACACATTCATACACAAGGGACAATTTTCCAAGGTGCCAATCAACCTACCGTGCATGTTTTTGGACCGGGGAGGAAACCGGAGAACCCGGAGAAAAACCCCCTGAGACACGGGGAGAACATGCACATGAAACTCCACACACACATGGAATACATCAATACATCTGTCCATATAGAGTCCCATATACATGCTATTCCATATTTGCAGCCCGAAAGCATAATATGTTCTTTTTTTTTTATTTTGGTTCCGCACGTGTAACCAGGAGTCATCCCGGCGTACGGGAAGAAGGATCTGTCGGTGACATTCAGACCAAAGCAGTATGGGATAGCGGAAATCACTCTGCAGCTGGTGATCTCACAGTTCAACTCCAAACCCTTCCTCTGTACATTTACTGGCACCTGCTCGCCCAATCTGAAGTACTGCTCATATTTATACTATTACCTTTTAATTGAGATATACATTATATATATATATATATATATATATATATATATATAATATATATATATATATATATATATAGTGCCATTGTTTTGCCTCTGCTTTAGACTTACAGGAGAGGAAGAGAACGCCAAAGACGAGGTCGTGGTACACCGTGGTGCTCCCAGACCAAAGGCTAAAGGAAAACAATGGATAGAGAAGGTGCTCTTTCACAGAATTCGTACTTCTTCCTGACACTTATTTTCTAGTTTAAAGCTTTGGCGTTTTTAAATCTGAAAAGAAATGATTTAGTAATGGGGCACGGTGGTTTAGTGGTTAGCACGTTCGCCTCACACCTCCAGGATCCGGGTTCGATTCCCGTCTCGGCCATGTGTGTGTGTGGAGTTTGTGCATGTTCTCCCCGTGCCTCAGGGGGTTTTTCTCCGGGTTCTCCGGTTTCCTCCCCCGGTCCAAAAAAACATGCACGGTAGGTTGATTTGACACCTTGGAAAATTGTCCCTAGTGTATGAATGTGTGTGTGTGTGTGTATGTGTCCTGTGATGGGTTGGCATTCCATCCAGGGTAGGGTGTATTCCACCTTAATGCCCATAGACGCCTGAGATAGGCACAGACTCCCCGTGACCCAAAGGAAGATCGGATATATAGCGGTAGAAGATGAACGATTGAATCAGCAGCCCAGCCCCTTAAACCACTGAGCCACACCCCACCTTCATTCATTCATTCATCGTCTACCGCTTTATCCGATCTTCCCTCGGGTCACGGGGAGTCTGTGCCTATCTCAGGCGTCTATGGGCATTAAGGCAGGATACACCCTGGATGGAATGCCAACCCATCGCAGGGCACACACACACACACACACACACACACACATTCATACACTAGGGACAATTTTCCAAGGTGCCAATCAACCTACCGTGCATGTTTTTGGACCGGGGAGGAAACCGGAGAACCCGGAGAAAAACCCCCTGAGGCACGGGGAGAACATGCACAAACTCCACACACACACATGACCGAGACGGGAATCGAACCCGGATCCTGGTGGTGTGAGTCGAACGTGCTAACCACTACGCCCCCTGAATGAAAACATGATTTATGCTTTTATTTATTTTGCACGATACTAATAAACAAAAATCATATCTGCAGACGCCGAGCTCCGATCTCGATCTCACCACCCACGGTAACCTCGCTAAAATGCTGATCCACGACAAGACCAGATACAAGGATCTCAGCGAAGGTGAGGAAGAGATCGATACAATATGCGATATTAGACCCGTATATATATTTGCAAATTATTTTCATCGAACATCTCATTATATCATTAATATATATATATATATATATTTATACATAATATATTATTTCATTATAAACTCAGCAAACTTTTAACCAGAAATGCAAACCTCCAACATCGAGGGGAATAGCCATAGTGTGGATGTTTTTATGTAAGATGTTCAGCAGACATAATACTATTTTCTGTAAACATTTTAAGTAAACACCTCTAAATAAACTTATTGAGGTGATGTTAAACTTTTTTTTGTTTTTTTTTTATGTTCGAACGTAAACATATTTTGTTGGTCAAAACATTTCCTAGCGCTGTCTGGCATTAATAGCGCTTCCTGTGCACGTTAGAAATTAGTGCTGTTTTTTATTTTTGTGAAATATTGAATAATCATCACATTTTAGGTGAATTTTATTTAGATCAGGGGTGTCCAAACTTTTTGTAAAGAGGGCCAGATTTGGTGAGGTGAAACTATGTTGGGGCCGGCCGATTCAGTCTGACATTCCTTGAACATTAAAATTAAATGCAAATTAACAAATTAATTATTTTTTTTTTATTGCAAATAGCAGACTTTTTATTTCTTCACACATAACACACAGAAATCTAAACAAGTTTTTACTAAAAATGACTTTGTCTTTCATATATTAAGGCCATATAAACTAAAGAAAACATTCAGGAAGATTAAAGATATCGATTTTCATTTAAAACATTATATATTATTCACTATTAAATGGCAAACTGTAAAACCTCTAAATCCAAATCCTGTGAATAGGAAAACGACACTAACATTGATCTTATTCTGAAGTACAAAATGAGGGCAGATAAAACCCCTCACCTTAATTGATGAATACAGGAGGGGCGCGGTGGCGTAGTGGTTAGCACGTTCGCCTCACACCGCCAGGATCCGGGTTCGATTCCCGTCTCGGCCATGTGTGTGTGGAGTTTGCATGTTCTCCCCGTGCCTCAGGGGGTTTTTCTCCGGGTTCTCCGGTTTCCTCCCCCGGTCCAAAAACATGCACGGTAGGTTGATTGGCACCTTGGAAAATTGTCCCTAGTGTATGAATGTGTGTGTGTGTGTGTGTGTGTGTCCTGCGATGGGTTGGCATTCCATCCAGGGTGTATCCTGCCTTAATGCCCATAGACGCCTGAGATAGGCACAGACTCCCCGTGACCCGAGGAAGATCGGATAAAGCGGTTAGGCGGTTAGGATAGAAGATGAATGAATGAATGAATGAGTGAATGAATACAGATTTTATAGATTTGCATCCTTCTTCACTGACCTTTACGCGAGAGTGCAGCTACAGGTATTCTGGTGAAATTTAAAATAGATACTGTTGGTCAACAGTGCTGGTGGGCCGCATATTATTGATTTTATGATGGAGACTGCGGGCCGGGGGAAATTTGAATACGGGCCGCATTTGGCCCCCGGGCCGGACTTTGGACATGCCTGATTTAGATGAACCAATGACAAAATTGTCTAGAACAGTGATCTAATAACTTTTAGACCAATTTTACTTTGCATGCACATCATTTCTTTTGAATTTCTTTCTGAGCTGTGCAATAGTTTAACTTGATTCATTTTATGTCGCCATAAACACATTTCTTGTGTTGAATTTGTAGAAGAAGCGTCTCGTGCTGCAAACCAGACGAGACAGATGAAAGAGGCTGCGTTTGAAAGTCAAATTAGCGAAAATGCTCAAAAAGACGGCTTTCATTTTCTAGGGTATGTAGCACGATCCCACCTAACGGCTAATGGTTTATTATCTGAGTGATTATTATAATATTATATATTGGAGTTTGTGTGATCGTCCCCATTGCTGTAGGCAGGTGTACCTGGGTGATATTTTGCTCTCAGCAGAAGAGAAAATAAAGATTCTGCAGGAACAGGAAGATGCAGTTTCTGAGTATATGGTATGGTTATGACCTCATTTATTTTATATATATATATATATATATATATTAGGACTGTCAATCAATTAATATATAATTAATCACGATAAATGAATACTTTTCATGTTTCTAATACTCTAACTATATGAGGGGAAGTCAAAAAGCAAAGGTATTTTTATCTATACAAAATGGATTACAAATGTCCCTTTACTTTTTGACTTCCCCTCATAAAATATGAATAAAATATTATATTATTATTATTAGTAATTATTATTGCATATTATAAACATTATTAAAGATATATATATATATATATATATATATATATATATATATATACATATACACATATACATGTATATGGTAATGACCTCATTCATTATGACCTCATTTAGTAAAATGTTTGGCTCCATAAACATTATGTTTTTCATAAAATGAGGTTGTAGTCCTTTATGTGTGTGTGTGTGTGTGTGTGTGTGTGTGTGTGTTTGTGTGTGTTCTAGATAAACAAATATTTGGGTGGCCAGGAGAGGGATATCGACCAGTCCTGTACGAAAATGTCATCTCATCGTGTTTGTACACAGTGCAGACGATGGGTGGTAACGGGCAAAAAAAAGGGGGGGGGGGGGGGGGGGGGGGTTGGGGGATTAAACAACTTTTCTATTTGTGCTGAAATTGCATTTTAATCCTGAATCAAACAGGAGGAAAATCAAACCTCGCATTTGTTTTGTGTGAGATAGATAGATTTGTGCTCCGGGAGACACAACAATGGAGGCAAACCACCAAATATAACCATTCATATATATATATATATATATATAGATATCCATTCATCATATATATACTGATGCTTATTCCACAATTTCATTTTCATTCATTTTTATTTGTATAAGCGCTTAAACGACACAATCTGAAGAGTGAGTGTGAGTGAACGTGTGAGATTATATTCAGCTTCACATCTCTCAAAACCTCATGGCTGGACAATCGTCTGTGTTGCAGCGCCCCGACGGCACGCCCCAGTTCTCCCATTACCAGTCTAACCAGCTGGAAAGCAGATCTCGATTGCTCAGGATCTTCCAACAAACTGTTCGTAAGGTAAAGCACTGCATTCCTTTTTTTAAGAGTTTTATTTAGATTATATTGCAAACTAGGGAGGGGTCATTATTAATTATATTTAATTGTTTTTATTTTATTGTAATAATTAATTATTGCAATAATAATATTAGCAAATTTTGTTGGGGGCACGGTGGTTTAGTGGTTAGCACGTTCGCCTCACACCTCCAGGGTCCGGGTTCGATTCCCGTCTCGGCCATGTGTGTGTGGAGTTTGCATGTTCTCCCCGTGCCTCAGGGGGTTTTTCTCCAGGTTCTCCGGTTTCCTCCCCGGTCCAAAAACATGCACACGGTAGGTTGATTGGCACGTTGGAAAATTGTCCCTAGTGTATGAATGTGTGTGTGTGTGTGTGTGTGTCCTGTGATGGGTTGGCATTCCATCCAGGGTGTATCCTGCCTTAATGCCCATAGAACGCCTGGGATAGGCACAGACTCCCCGTGACCCGAGGGAAGATCGGATAAAGCGGTAGACGATGAATGAATGAATGAAGGTTGGGTGTGGCTCAGTGGTCTAAGGTGCTGGCCTGCTGATCGGAAGATCCGGGATCGAGCCCCAGTATGGCCAAACTTCCGCCCTTGGGTCCTTGAGCAAGACCCTTAACCCTCTGTGCTCCAGGGGAGCGATGTATCATTTTCCGTGTCACTACTCTTGTTATAGTAGGGTTTTCCTCTTCTATTCTAAACAAGTTTTCTTGATATGTTTGTGTTATTAATCAGCTCATTTCAGACATTCTGTCTTCTAGTTGTATTTTGCGTAGGATTATAGATCTTAATATTCATAGAAATAGTATAAAAAATACAAAATATGTATTTTCACATAAAATACTTTTTTTTTAACATTAATCTTAATATTATTTGTTTAGGTTATTCTGCAAGTCCGTATGAATAAGAGGCTGGAACTGTTGCGAGAACTGGTTTCCAGTATGAAGAAGCAAAGTGAAGTTGAAGAAAACAATGGTAAGACTAAAGATTTCGTGTATAAATATATATATATATATATAGATATATATATATAAAACACAATTAAATTTTTTTTTTTAATTTTCATTATTTCTGTTTATTATTTCATATTTTTTCATTATTTATGTTTCATTATTATTATTTTTTTAAAAAGCACATTATATTGCTCCATAACATTCATGTTGTATTCTTATTATTTTATATTCTTAAAATGCACATCAGTAAAAAAAAACAAACAAACAAACAAAAGAAAAGAATATCTAAACCTGAAAGGATTTTTCCGATTTTTCTGTCAATCTCTTGTTTTTGGCAAAAACGAAGAACAACTTTTAAATGTGAAACCGGAGAATCTTCTGCGCTTCACGTCGCCCGTCTTTCCTTCTCCAAACCAACCCGAAGAACCTGTGAGTACCAGTACAGTAAAAATATATATATATATACTTAAATATTTATTTTCAAAATCTCAATAGAAGTGGAAACAGTCTTTAATAAGTATGTATCTTTGCAGCGAACAATCTAGAGCTAATATAGTAAATTCCAAAAGCGAAATATTTGAATGAACCATAATTAGAAGAACTTATGATTTATTTATCGATATTATTGTATATTGTACAGATAGATGTATAGATGTTTATGGCACTCAGATGATAATGCATCACAAACTGTTTTTTAGGACATTACTAGGATTGGAACTGTTCCTGTGGTTCAGACTCAAGAAAATTTGACTTCAGCCGTTCCAGTTTTTAATCTAAAGGTATTTAAATATTCAGTGATTTTAATGTTGGGTTGTTTATCACCGTCTTAAAGAACAATTCTGTAGATCGGACACACCATATAGCATTTTTACCAAAATACACCGATATTGCATATATTTGAGAACATATTTGAGAACATTCCATTTATTGGGGGAGAAACACCGACCAGGAATGACATTATAACGTTATGCGAGGGGCCGACACAATATTTGGCAGGTGGCCGTAATGTTATGGCTGATCGGTGTATCAAGGCTGACGGAACCCATTAAGAATGTTTGTGTGGGACCTAAAATGTACTTTTACGGCGTTTGGCAGACGCTATTGTCCAGGACGACTTACAACTGAGTGATTGATGGTTAAGGGCCTTGCTCAAGGGCCCCCTAGTGGCAATTGAATCTGCCCCCGCGACCCGGTCCCACCCGATAAGCGGAAGAAGATGGATGGATGGATGGATGGATATACAAATGTTGTATTCTGAAGCATAACCAAATCAGTGCATTGCTCAAGTAGGGGCTGTTCTACATTCAAACAAGTTCATATGTTATGTTTTCGACTTTTTCAAAGTTGGGACATTTTGTATAACGAGGCTGCAGTAGGGTTCACGTTTTTATCCCGAATTTGCCGATTTTTTTGTGGGAAAAATACGAAGAAACGAATAGAAGAAACGAACAAAAGTTCTCATCGTTCTGTCAGTTGTCACATCTCACCAGAGAGGGCGCCACTCGCTTAGAGTCACGTGACTCCCGCTCTGTGCAGCCTTCCAGCTCGTGCATTCGACTTCATATCTATAGCTACTGTTTTTTGACGAACTTACACTTTATTCTAGATATGTCTTGAGAACAAATTACCTCACGGCCCGACTGGATAACCCTGACAACCTGCCAATGTTTATCCTTCATTCATTCATTCATTCATCACGGGGAGTCTGTGCCTCAGGCGTCTATGGGCATTAAGGCAGGATACACCCTGGATGGAATGCCAACCCATCACAGGACTTATAAACTCACAATCACACACACATTCATACACTAGGGACAATTTTCCAAGATGCCAATCAACCTACCGTGCATGCTTTTGGACCGGGAGGAAACCGGAGAACCTGGAGAAAAACGCCCTGAGGCACGGGGAGACATGCAACCTCCACACACACATGGCCGAGACGGGAATCGAACCCGGATCCTGGCGGTGTGAGGCGAACGTGCTAACCACTAGGTTTTATTTATAGACGATTAAAGACCTTGCTAGCTAGCGTTTGCGTTTTCTCTCTGGGTTAAAATACCTTCACTATGAAACTTCAGTATTAACTGTGATCTCTCCAGGTGCCTCAACATTACAAGCAAATGCGCTATCAGAAAGTGGCCGTGACTGATTCCAGATCCTCTTTCGCCCCCATGAAAAAATTACGCAAAGGAGCTCAGGTAACCTGAAATAACCAGCATTCTCTAATTTCATTGGCCGGCAGATTTTATTTATTTATTTTGTTATTTTTAGAACGAACTGCTGCCTACCT
This sequence comes from Kryptopterus vitreolus, assembly GCA_030449085.1. NCBI lineage: Eukaryota > Metazoa > Chordata > Actinopteri > Siluriformes > Siluridae > Kryptopterus > Kryptopterus vitreolus. The sequence continues at coordinate 3,815,407 of JACRUU010000029.1, read as the reverse complement.
TGATGTTTCCGGAGGCAAAATCCCCCCTGAAGGGGAAGCAGCCGAAGCAAGAGGCGAGACCCAAGCCGGACATCAACCCCGTCCTGCATTTCAGGATTCCTCAGAACATGTTAGACGCACAAAACGCCCACCCTCTGCGAGTCTTTGTAAATATATCTAGCTTTTCATTTCACCATTTTCTCTCCAGATCATTTTTGTCCACTCTGTCAGTGGGTTAAACCTGACGAGACCAGTTCAGTGAAGTTGGACAGTCACCATTAATGATTCTCTTCAAGTGCTTATTATTTACCATAGCATTCTGTATTTCAGAACCCTGCCCCGAGTGTACATGCCTTCAGACCCACACCCTTCTATCTAGAGAGCGACCCAGAGTTCCACCTTTGTCCACTGACAAGAAACGCCATCTGTACAGGACATGTTCAGGGAGACGGTGCCAAAAGCACTCCAAAGAAGTTTTTACACAGAGAGGTGTGTTTGTGTTTATCTATCTTTTAAAGCCGGATATTAATCAATATAATACCAATATAGTAGTTT
>JACRUU010000029.1:3777373-3809873 GCA_030449085.1 Kryptopterus vitreolus | reverse complement strand
CATTAGGGGGCGCCACTTGTGGATGGTCCACATATTAGATTAGGCCAGATGTGGGCAAAATTGTCAAAATGGTCCAAATCACATGCTGTCATCATTTTGACTGTATTCATTTAACCTTTTAATGTAATTGCATGACGTTCCACCAGGTGGCGCATTGGACATGGTGATACATTGAGTATCTTCATTCATTCATCTTATACCGCTATATCCGATCTTCCCTCGGGCCACGGGGAGTCTGTGCCTATCTCAGGCACATACACACACACACACACACACACACATACACACACACACACACACACACACACACATTCACACACTAGGGACAATTTTCCAAGGTGCCAATCAACCTACCGTGCATGTTTTTGCACCGGGAGGAAACTAGAGAACCCAGAGAAAAAACTCACCGAGGCACGGGGAGAACATGCACAAACTCCACACACACACATGGCCGAGACGGGAATTGAACCGGGTGCCTCACACCCGGCGACACTAAGTGACCATGCCCCATATATATATATATATATATATATATATATATATATATATATATATATATATATAGATATATATATATATATATATATATTATATATTATATCATATTCATTCATTCATTCATTCATCTTCTACCGCTTTATCCGATCTTCCCTCAGGTCACGGGGAGCCTGTGCCTATCTCTGTGCCTATATCAGGCATCTATGGATGGAATGCCAACCCATCGCAGGACATACACACATTCATACACTAGGGACAATTTTCCAAGGTGCCGATCAACCTACCGTGCATGTTTTTGGACCGGGGGAAACCGGAGAACCCGGAGAAAAAAAAAACCCCCTGAGGCACGGGGAGAACATGCACAAACTCCACACACACACACGGCCGAGACGGGAATCGAACCCGGACCCTGGCGGTGTGAGGCGAACGTGCTAACCACTAAACCACAGTGCCCCCGTACATGGAGTATCTAATACACCTAATTTATTGCATAATGCAGAATTGTAGATACCGTAATAGGTTCCTAAACCCAGCAACGATCTTTAACATTCATGAAGGAATTCTGAAATGTATTGGTTTTGCTGTTTTGTTTGTTTTTCTGTGTGGTTAGAAATGTGTTTGTGTTTTGCTTTTAATTCACCTGGTCACAAGCATGATCAGATTGTAGAAAGCAGGAAGAGCCACGACGACGACCCAGTAAGAATATGTGTCTGTCGCAGGGTCCATCACCCAGGAAACATTTCTGAAAGAAAACGTTTAGCCGTCGCAATCTATCTAGCGCAGTACGATATTATATAAAATACTACGTACATTTTACTCTCTGTCTCCTGGTTGGCTTTTTTGTCATCTTTGTGTTTCTTTCCTTCGTCATCCTTCACGAGCTCCTTGTCGCTCTTTCTACTTTATAAGGGTTTGCCGTAGGACAATTACGATATTGTACTATATATATATATATATATATATATATATATATATATACATTTTAATTATTATTCAAGCTCATTTTTATCACTTACTCATCTGCGTTGTCGCAATTGTTCATATTCAGTGTAGAAGGTGTCTATTCTTGACGACTGCTGTATAGCCGGGATCACAATATATATACTTATAAGGATTGAATAAATAGCTTGTAAATATTTTAGAATGAAATGCTAAATATTGTGTGTTGTGTGTGTGTGTGTGTGTGTGTGTGTTTGGTGTGTGTGTGTGTGTGTTAGAAAGATCCATTCTTGACAAAACCTATATCGTGAATAAATGTAATATAAATAATAAATCATTACATACAAAAAAACCACTATTATTTGATTGATATTAATGATACAGTAGTAATTCTTCTTATCCGGCATCCGATCTCATATCGAAATGTTCATCATATATATATGTGTGTGTGTGTGTGTGTGTGTGTGTGTGTGTGTGTGTGTGTGTGTGTGTGTGTGTATGTGTGTATGTATATCTATGTATGTATGTGTATATGTGTATACACACACACACACACACACACACACATATATTATATATATATATATATATATATATATATATATATATATATAGATTTATATATATATATAGATTTACAATGTAAATATTTATCATTAACTCTTTAAAGCTCTTGTACGAATGAATTATGTTCTGCATAATGTATGTTAATCCCAGATATTTTAAAATTCAAAAAAAAAAAAAAAAAAAGCAATTAAAACAGTGAGAGCTAAACACTTTACATTAAATGGTTATCATGTGACAAGAATTATGATTTATATATTATATAAAATTATGATCAGTTATGCAAAGACTTACCAAGCTGAGGATAAACCAGCGTAGTACAAAACGTCTCTTTAGTACGAGATTAAAAGCGCATTTCCTTTTAAATTGCGTTCCCTCCAAAACAATGGAGACCATGGAATCCAATGTGGGTCGTCCCTTGGTGCTGCCATGTGAGGTGGAGGTGGAGGTGGAGGCGGAGGTGGAGGTGGAGGTGGTGATTCCTCCTCCTTAACTGGTTCATTGGGATAAAGTAAAACCTGGATGTTCCCAAAGTCTAATAGTAGAAACACATGATTCTGTGCGACTTTATTCTCGATAAATATTCATTTTGAAAAAGTAAAGATCATTTTTCTATAAGTATTAATCTGTAACTATTCTTGTTAATCCAGTTTGAAGAAAGTGCATTGGAAAAATTACAAACATATTATGCTTCCCAAAATCCGTCACGTTGGTTCGAACGACCAGCAATAGAGTAGATTTTCTGTTTTTGAATTCAGAATGGATTCCAACCGAGTGTTAATGATTTGTTTACTAAGTGTACAAGGCTTGGTTCAAAGCTCCTGGTGAACTCGTCAGCAGTAATTTCCCACGCTAATTTGTGTAGATAATTGCTTCTGTCCCTTGACTGGTGTAAACGGATCAGCTCCTCTGGCACTTCTGAGACCCCCCCCCTGTAATTTCACTTAGCCAGAGGTAAACATACACACAACAACAATATTTGTTCAATAGCGTCAATACTTAAGATTTAACTACGTACTGAAAAGCATCTCTACGTTACTTAGTGTATATATTAGTGTATTCTTCGTCCTTTTCACTTTATGCTTTTAATTAAAGTCAGCAAACAGTGTTTATTTACTTGTTTATGTGTCATTTATTTGTCCAAAAAGAGTGAACGCCACGTGTATTTACTATATATTTACATCCAACCAGCGCCCTCTGGTGGTCATTGTTTGTTTCAACCCTGCGCATTGTGATGAATACTGTATGTGTGCTGGAAAGATAAAGATAGTTCCTTCCCTCTGCAGTGAAGTGGCCTATTTCTATTCGGTAAGTCACTTTTATTGTACATAATGGTGTCATGTTTTTGCATTTGCATACAGTTTCTTAATAACTGTAGCGCTTTCAGGCCTTTGTATAACGTCATGCAGGTCAGATGATAATAATATAATTTATCTGTTCATCTTTATCCTGGACAGTGTGAGTTTCACACTCATATATATGTATATGACAGGGGGGGTATATATATATATATATATATATATATATATATATATATATATATATATATATATATATATATATATATATATATAGGACAGGGGTGTGAAACTCATTGTCCCTGTGGGCCATATTAGCATCATATAGTGTTTGATGAGCAATGTCACCTATATATACACAGCTGCGACACATATAAAAAAGCTATTTATCTGTTCACCTTTACCATGGACAGTGTGAGTTTCACACTCATATGTCATATGTATGTATATATATGTATATATATATATATATATATATATATATATATATATATATATATATATATATATAGGGCTATATATATATATATATATATATATATATATATATATATATATATATATATATATATATATATATATATTATCTATATATATATATTAATATATATATATATATATATATATATATATAGCACAGGGGTGTGAAACTCATTGTCCCTGTGGGCCATATTAGCATATAGTGTTTAGCATATAGAGCAACGTCGCCTATATATACAGCGGCACCCACACATAAAAAAGCTACATATGTATATATATATATATATATATATATATATATATATATATAATAACTATTATATATAGATATAGATCATAATAAACTTATTGTCATATCTATATATATATATATAGCATATAGTGTTTAGCATATAGTGCATATTAGTATATAGTGTTTGATGAGCGACGTCGCCTCATAACACAAAACACACAGAGCACTTTTTTTCTCCTTGAAGCACAAGATCTATTCGCTTTCACATCTTTTCTTGTATCGGTCCCTCTTGCGGTCCCTTTGCATGTAATGTAGTCGCATGCACTGTGGGCGATGTAGTTTATTGTCTATGCACGCTTTAAAGCACCGTCACCTTATTTGAAGACAATCGTACACCTTTTAAGCTCTTGTGGGCCTTGAGTTTGGCACGTGTGATCTATGGGATAAGGTGTGTCAGACACACAAAATCCCAACTCCATTAAAGGAGATAAATAAAAGTAAGTCCTAAAAGAATTGAAGGAAAAGCGGTTTTATGGCTGCTTTTCTTGGAACCCCTGGCAGTTGATTTTAATGCAGAGCTCCAGAGCACACACTAGCTGACTATAAAAAAAGAGCTCGATGGATTTATAGAACACTATAATATTGTGACATGTTCTGAACTGTTTCTCCTGTAAATAGTGAAATAAAATCCAGAAAAAGTCTTAATATGGTTTTAAACCACCATTTCAACAGTGCCATATATATATTCATTCATTCATTAATTCATCTTCTACCGCTTTATCTGATCTTCCCTCGGGTCACGGGGAGCCTGTGCCTATCTCAGGCGTCTATGGGTATTAAGGCAGGATACACCCTGGATGCAATGCCAACCCATCGCAGGGCACACACACACACACACACACACACACATTCATACACTAGGGACAATTTTCCAAGGTGCCAATCACCCTACCGTGCATGTTTTTGGACCGGGGGGAAACCGGAGAACCCGGAGAAAAATAAATAAATAAATAAATACATATATATATATATATTCCATGAGGGGGCACAGTGGCTTAGTGGTTAGTACATTCGCCTCACACCTCCAGGGTCCGGGTTCAATTCCCGTCTCGGCCATGTGTGTGTGGAGTTTGTGCATGTTCTCCCCGTGCCTCAGGGAGTTTTTTTCTCCGGGTTCTCCGGTTTCCTCCTCCCTGGTCCAAAAACATGCGCGGTAGGTTGATTGGCACCTTGGAAAATTGTCCCTAGTGTATGAATGTGTGTGTGTGTGAGTGTGTGTGTGTGCCCTGTGATGGGTTGGCATTCCATACAGTGTGTATCCTGCCTTAATGCCCATAGATGCCTGAGATAGGCACAGGCTCCCCGTGACCCGAGGGAAGATCGGATGGATAAAGCGGTAGAAGATGAATGAATGAATGAATATATATATATATATATATATATATATATATATATATATATATATATATATATATATATAAAATCACAGTTGACAAATAACACAATTCTGGAAAACTAAAAAAAAAAAAAACAATCATATTCACAAACATGTTCTTAGTTTCTTCTTTTATTTTTATTTTCCTTTTTTTTATATTTCATTTTTTCATTTGAATTCCATCCAGGGAATTTGCTTTTTTACTTTTAATTTTTTTTCCTCCCCCAAAGCAATGTTTACACATCCTCTCAACGCATAGAGAAAACGTTCGCACTTTCTCTACAATCTTTATGCTGTGTTTTTGTTTTGGGAAATGGCAGCATTAAGAATTAAAGGGAGTGACAGATGTTCGAGGGATGGACATCGACTGCACACGTCTACAAAACATTTTACAGATGGGTCACTGCTGTGAGTAGGATATATTTCATATTGTCTTACTGATGCTTCAGGTATTTTGGCATTATTACACACAAAAATAATAATGTGCAATCACATATATATATATATACATATATACCATTTATGAATATATATTTAAAGACACGCTCATTTTTCTTTGTTTAAAAAAAAAGAAGAAAAAAACATAAACGCAGATGGTTCCTTTGGAAAAGGCAATATATATATATATATATATATATATATATATATATATATATATATATACATTCATTGATGAAATTGAAAATAAATAAATAAATAAATAAATAGCAATGATTCTTATCCACTATCATTTGAACAGAAAACAGAACATTCGATTTATTAAAACCTCTAAAATCACATAAGCAAACGGTACGACAGTTCATGTGCCGACTTGGAATAAGAACGAATGTGTAATTGCACAGTTAATAAAGCTAGACCATATTAGGCTCGGTTCCAAAAAAAAAACCTACCTATGCAAAGTTCATGCATTGTTATAATGGACACGGTGGCGATACGGGAACAGAGGGATGGTCCATGTCGACTACATTCAGGGTCGGACTAAACGTCCCTTAAGTCATTGGCTTTTTTTTAATCTTTATTTTTTTCTTTAAGTCTAGTTTTAGAATGACCGTTATTAGATTCGTCTAATATGCTATGGCTAGTCCTGGTTTTATTTATTTATTTATTTTATTTTTTGCGTTCTAACTCTATTCAGCAGCGTAAAATCTTGCAGTGAAGCAGATAACATTATTAGGTCCCACATTATGGCTGGTTACACGCTAATTGTTGATATTTTCAAGCCTCTGCTGTAGTACCGTAGCCCACCGTCTGACAGGATTCCTTTCTTTATCGATAAAACATGTTCTCTTAGTGATACGGTGGAAGACCAGTGGGTGGGAGTTGGGTGTGGGGGACTGTGTCTGGTGTCTTCGTATCTCAAGTCAGTAGATTTTGCCTTTGAGAGGTTAAAAGGGAACGCGGGACGCGGCGCACGTCAAAAGCTGGTCACCTTTATTTTCACTTCGAAGCGCCCTTGGAAGCGATCCTTGTCGCTGTAAAAGATGTTCTCGCCGTACACTTTGCACTCGATGCGTATCTCTTGGTTCATGGTGATGTTCAACAGCTGAATGGCCACCAAAGGCTGTAGGTAGTGCGGGTGCAGGAGCTTGCCGTAGTACGGGTAGTACTGGAGAGGAAAGCCGCCGCCGATGCCATAGTACGCCACTTGCCCGAGCAAATCTTCATCTTCTTTTTTCTATAAATGTACACGTAAACGACAAACAACAACGAGAACAACTTTACCACACCCAGTTTGCAGAATGTCACAGTACAGTACTTTTGGAATTTGACCCTATTCAAAAGGAACTCTTTTATAAAAGTAACATTCGATTACTTTGCGAAGACTTTCATTTGTCCACTAGGTGGCACTTTAAGTTAACATTCTAAGGAAAAAATGTTTCGAAACCCTCCCCCGAAAAAAAAATAGTACAATTGTACTATTACGATTATTATTACTATTACTATTATGATAATACGATTGTCGACATTCAAATTTCCAATCCGATGTCTGATTGGACATGAACTTGTTCAGATCTATTTAATTACACATGTTTTCTCAGTAACTGTAACGAACTGCTGTTATTTTGTAATTAAATTACATAACGCCGTTACATGTAACTAGTAACTCCGCCAATACTGGTCACTGTACAGTTATAGGGACGTGCAAAGCCACACATTTCTATTTGCCAATCACTTTGACTGTCTGTGTGATAAATTTTGCTTCTTAACAATTTCCAACAAGTTAATCATTTGTACTGTGACCAGCGTTGAGGGAGGAACTGGTGTTACATTCATTCATTCATTCAGTCATTCATCTTCTACCGCTTTATCCGATCTTCCCTCGGGTCACGGGGAGTCTGTGCCTATCTCAGGCGTCTATGGGCTTTAAGGCAGGATACACTCTGGATGGAATGCCAACCCATCGCAGGTCACACACACACTCACTCACACACTAGGGACAATTTTCCAAGGTGCCAATCAACCTACAGTGCATGTTTTTGGACCAGGGAGGAAACCGGAGAACCCGGAGAAAAACCCCCTGAGGCACGGGGAGAACATGCAAACTCCACACACACATGGCCGAGACGGGAATCGAACCCGGACCCTGGCAGTGTGAGGCGAACGTGCTAACCACTAAGCCACCGTGCCCCCTGGTGTTACATGTACCGGCGTTACGCAACTGACTTACGTTACAAATGTAATGGTGTTACAGCTGAACCATTTCATGTCAATTAAGTGCTTTACGCTACGGCATGATTTTCAACTGAGATGCGATTGCAACGTGGCAATAATCACTTGCCAATAATTTCCCTGCAGAAACTTCCTTGGAGACGACATACTTGTGTCTTTTGTAGGACCGAAAATCATGTGGTAAAACACAGCTTGTTAAAATGCAGTAAGATTGATTCTCCGTACCTTACTCGCGCAGTGGAGCGGTATCACGTTTGGTTGGACTTTGAACTTGGCCTCCTCTGGGATCGTCTCATTGGACTGTGGCGGCTAAAAAAACAAAAACATATTAAATATGAAATCGTTGGACATCTGAGTTTGCTGACGGATGTGCAATTTGTATTTGTTTTTTGTTCGGTTTCATGGAATATCTCGTTCATTCATCTTCTACCGCTTTATCCGATCTTCCCTCGGGTCATGGGGAGCCTCAGGCGTCAATGGGCATTAAGGCAGGATACACCCTGGATGGAATGCCAACCCATCACAGGACACACACACATTCACTCACACTCACATTCATACACTAGGGACAATTTTCCAAGGTGCCAATCAACCTACCGTGCATGTTTTTGGACCGGTGGAGGAAACCTGGAGAACCCGGAAGAAAAACCCCCTGAGGCACGGGGAGAACATGCAAACTCCACACACACATGGCTGAGACGGAAATCGAACCCGGACCCTGGAGGTGTGAGGCGAATGTACTAACCACTAAGCCACTGTGCCCCCTCATGGAATATATATATATATATATATATATATATATATATATATTTTTTTTTTTTTAATAAACGAAATCAAAACCTACCTTTGGTATAAAATTCACAATTCTATTGAGTTTGACGAGCAGACAGGGTTTTCCTTGACTGAAGCCAAAATTAGTATCCTCCTCGCCTGTGCAAGGCCCAAGAAGCGACACTGGGAATCGACATGCCTTCCGGATACCTATTTCAGTCTCCAGATCTCCCCTGTTCTTAAAGACATCGGGTTGATCTAAATGGAATAGAGATGAAAAAAAAATGGATTAAAAGGCAAAAACAAGAAAAACTTACTTTCATCTCGTCTGTGATGCCTTATTCAGAAAGGTCGGACACTTTCTCTCCTTTAAAATTAGGTTTGCTTTAGATCTACACCATAAATACAGCTCTCCCAACATCTAATGACTACTTAAAAGCAAATACTGGAACTGAAATTCAATTTATGGTCACGAGTTAAGAGCATTAGAGTGGAACCAAAAAGTATGAATGTATTAATGTGTTGCCGGGTCTCGGAGCAATAGCGATGGGAAGTTTGGATCTTTTTAGTGACTCGGTTCTTTGAATCTCGTTTGTCAAAATGAACGAATCTTTTTTGTTTTTGAGTTCATTGTGTTTTTTTGATCAGAAATCAAATAAAATGGTACATTTTCATCAAACAGACCCCCAACACGTCTCCATACATGCATTTTGTCTTTAGTTCCAGTAATTCAAATATTACAACGGAGCTAAGAAGATATTACGATAAACAGCTCACCTCTTATATCTTCTGGTACGAATCATTCATTCTTTTGTCAAATGACTCCCATTATGGTCACGAATTACGAGCATCAGTAAGGGAGGTGGTATAGCCCAGTGGTTAAGGTGTTGGACTCTGGACCAGAAGATCACGGGTTCAAACCACCAAACTGCCATTAGTGGACCCTTGAGCAAGGCCCTTAACCCTCAATTGCTCAGTTGTAAGTCGCCCTGGATAAGGGCGTCTGCTAAATGCTGTAAATTTAAATCAGTAGGATGTGACGGAAGTCGTCGGCGCAATAGCGATGGGATCTTTTTAGTGACTCGGTTCTTTGAATCTCGTTGGGAGTCACATGACAAAAGAACGAACGAACGGTTCGGACCAGATGACTCGAGCCGAGTCCTTTCTTACCCCTTTCTGTTTCCTGTATATAACCTGTGGTTGTGCGAAGCTTTGCGCATGTGCCCCCCCCCCCAGTAGAAAATGAACGAATTGCTCTCAAAGACGCCTCGATTTTCCAAGTCATCTTAAAGACTCGTTCGAAACGAACGACTCGTTCACAAATGACCCATCACTACTGCACAATAGATTCCACCTGCTTTTTCGGTATGAATGGAACGTCTTTCTGATGGTGTTAAACCAACATCACAATATAATACGTGCAACAACAAAAGACAGTCAATGTGTATTGAGAATATGTCACTATACCTCCACATTCCTCAAACTTCAATTGGTCACGCTGCTTTTCATCTCTGTAAGGTTCCAGTAACTCTTTCATCGCCTTGACAGATTTCTGATATGTAGACGCGTCGTTAACGTTGAACATGATCTCTGTTTTCTCGGAGCGAGGCGTGTGGGTAAGTCCTGCACACCAATAAACACTGGAATTAACACAATCTTCAAACGTTTGTTTACTGAGGGTTTATAAAGAGAGGTTAATAGAAGAATAGAATAGCCTTTATTTGTCACATATACATTACAGCACAGTGAAATTCTTTCTTAATATATCCCGGGTTGTTGTTGGTAGCGCAGGGTCAGAGCGCAGGGTATCAGCCAATGATACGGCACCCTGAAGCACAAGTTAAGGGTCTTGCTCAAGGACCCAATGGGGGCATCTTCCGACCCGGTGCCTTAGACCCCTGAGCTACACCCCTCCCTTCTAATCACTATCATGACACCTGAGCCCTGTTGCCCATGGGCATGAGAACAGGGGGAACCCTGGCCAACAGTAAAAACACCCCATTGTAAATATTTTATTATATCTTTTCATGTGACAACACTGAGGAAATGGTAGCCCCGGGAGGTGGTATAGCCCAGTGGTTAAGGTGTTAAGGCTCTGGACCGGAAGATCATGGGTTCAAACCCCAACACCACCAAGCTGCCACTAAAGTCGTGAGTGTACAGCTCGGAGAACCGTGTAAATTTGCCATTTGCCAAATTGCCAAACATCAATTACCGCTAAAATTGCCATGGTATAAACGAGAGATCCGCAACACAAGTCACAAACCTTGTAATGTCCAATTATGTATATATGTATATGTATACATAACTAAAAGATATGTCATATTTACACTGTCTTGAGATCATCATGCCCTCCCTCGCCCCCAAAAAAATGAGTTCCAGGCCGAATCAATTTTTTTTTCTTCTTCATTTCAGACGCCCCGGCAAACTAAAGCAAATCCCAAGCACGCGTACATCCTCTTAAGGACATACTAATGTTTAAACCTCCTTTGCCTTAATAAATACTGCCTTAACCTTTCACCAGAGTGAGTCAGTCTTACCCTGACAGTTACAGCTGTGTGCAGACAGAACGGCTGCCGCCGAATGAGTCGAGTTATATTTGGATGACTTTATTATATAAATTATGTTTTCTCACTTTAAAGTTTCCATTAAAATCCGATAATATAAAACAGACAGAATGGTCCACGTGGCGAACTAATCCATGCAAATGACCTGACATTGGACAATGCCAAGAATTACAAGAAGGAATATATACTGATGGTGGTGTGTATCATAAATACAGACATTATTTCGCACGTTATTTATTTCTAAGGTGCTTTTTACAATGGGCATTGTCTCAAAGATTTGCGCATTTATCCCCGAAAAAAACTCCTTTAGATGTAATAACCTCTCAAAGACATGAGTAAACAATGTAAAAACCAAATCATAGGATTGAACAATAGTAGTGTAACACTGCCTGTAACAATGGTACGGAAGGATGCGATTAGACTTTAAATCTGAAGACCGTGAGTTCAAATCCCAGCCACTCAAAGCTGGGCCCCTGACCAAAGGCCCATGATCCCATTACGGTTCCGTTTTATGAATGCACTTTCACATCTGAGGGCATTTCACACAAATTAAACCGGACAGATTAATCAATACTAGTATCAGTGCTACTAAAATCATCTGTTGAGCCCAATCGTGTTCGTTACTTGGTAAAATGACTTGATCTCATTTATGGGGTTGAATTGGGTTTGAGCACCATCCAGAACAGAAACACTACCAGTGTTGGGGGGAGTAACTAGTTACAGGTAACGGCGTTACGTAAATCTTCATCTTCTACCGCTCTATCCGATCTTCCCTCGGGTCACGGGGAGCCTGTGCTTATCTCAGGCGTCTATGGGCATTAAGGCAGGATACACCCTGGATGGAATGCCAACCCATCGCAGAACCCATTCTTAGAACGTTAACTTAAAGTGCCACCTAGTGGACAAATTAATATATGCACATGTATAGAAAGCCATTGAAAAGATACACTACTTATTACATTTGGAATCGGGGGATTTGCAATCTGTAATCTATTCCATTTCCAAAGTAACCTATCCCAACACAGTGGGTTACCAGAGCGACATCATTGGAAAGGCCTTTTTCCTTTATAATTACTTCATACTTGACACCAAATGCGTGCCACTAGAAGCTCCCCTAAAGCCAAGGTTGCAGCAGGAGTACGTTTAGTACCGTGAACTCTTCTGAGCTTAGCCTGACGCTCTCGTCTTTCTGGCCAACATCAATGTTTAACCCCCTGTGGTGTTCCCTATGGCAACTCTGCCCCCCTCATTATGTTAATTGAAACTCTCTACACTTACCGTATACCGTAATGTATATTTCTACTCGCGGTGTAACAATACTCAACATTAAAAAGGGGTGTCTGCCTGCCTGAATGTGTACCTTCGACTTCCATTTTCAATTATTAAGCATTATAAAATGTAACATTGAAATATAATCAGTGTTTCGTGATGCATTCAGTCCTTTTAGTCACACAGCGCTCCCCACTATATATATATATATATATATATATATATATATATATATATATATATATATATATATATAGATATATATATATATATATATATATATAGTCCTTTATCCTTTTATACTACATGAATATGACCTTCCTTATCAACATGGAAAGGCGTGAATTGTTGTGCACATGTTTGCGTTTTTTTCCCCCACATATTTGACCGTAAACAACAACACCAACTTACCCAAGTAGCCTCTAAACCAGACCACTAGACTTCCAGCCCCCGGTTTGCGGCCGAACGTCGGGGGCTATGATGGTAGCACACTTGTACGGTAAGGTATTCTATACACACTTGTGTACACGAAATAGAATTTTTTAAACCCCCGTATGATTTGACATCATTAAGATGTCTTTGAGGATGTTTTAATAGTTTATTGCATCTCCTGTAATATAAGTATAATGTGAATATTATTCATTAATGCCGACTTTCAAACCCCTTCAAATGTAACCTACAGGAAATCAAATGCTGTACTGTGTTAATGTGGTTATTTATGATTTATTGATTGTTATTTCAAAATGTCACCGATTCCTGCCAATGCGAAGAAGTGTAACAAGAGTGCTTTTACCTGGAGGAGTAATTCTGTCTTGCCAGGTGGGTTTGTAGCTACTCAAGGTGAGAAGAAGGGCCTGGATGGTGCCAATGAAGATTCCAGTCAAGAAGCCATAAAAGATGACATAGAACAGCAGGATTTTTGCTGTCAGGAGACAGGAACAATTTGTAAGGACATCGCGCAGTCCGAGACGGCGACTTTAATTACCGTCTTTGTACTTTTGGCTATGCATTGCGCGTACAGTCTTTAAATCGGATTATCATTGTTTTTTGCAACATGACACTCTACTTACTAAGTATGTATAATGTGACATTCATATAGAATGCAGTGCATATATTACTATACTTAAAAAAAAAAAATATATATATATATATATATATATATATATATATAATGTTATCTAAAAATATGAAAGATTAATGTAGATTAATACCTTTCATTATGGTATTGTATAAACAGCCTTTAAAATATGATTAAAATTGGATTGATATCAAAAACTTTTCATTTTTTTGTTATTTTATATATATATATATATATATATATATATATATATATATATATATATATTTTTTTTTTTTTGTAGTCTACACTATGGATTTGGGTAAATCTAGTCAAACGATACATTTTTCTTATGTGCAAATAACAACTTTTTTTTTTTTTTTTAAATATAATGACCTCATCTTTATTTCACAAAATGTACAAAATAACCTTCGTAAAATAACCTTTACGTAATACATAAATGCACGTGTTGTGTTTTCGTTTGGACCTGTTTCCGATCCTATAAAGCGATTCCTATTCGAATAGTGTCCGAAATAAAATATACGTTCCAGACTGTTGCATTATAATGCATTATAATGCAGTGAAGAATGGCTGTGCGGGGTTTGTTTTTTTTTTACAAAAATGATGTATCAAATGAAAGACAAATCGAGTCAGCGATCTTTTTCTTGCACCAGGTGATATAGCATCCGACAAAATCCCCCCAAAAAAGAAAAAGATGCATTAAAGGAGGGGGGGGGGGAAGGGGAATAACCTTCTGGCATGACCTTTCTGAAGTGAGAAAAGTGACTGAGAAGAGAATGAATTTTTATTATTCTTCCATTTACTGTTCGAGCGAAGCGATCCCGATTAACTGCAAGCGATGATGACGGCTTCGTGACTTCCTCCTCTGTGTGAGTACATGTCTAAAAATGTCCTCAGACAGACGGCGGGCAGCAGCAGCAGAAGCAGCGAGTAATCAATGAGCTGCTGTAAGCTGGCTCTAGAGGATGTCGGATGACCGCCGCTGAAACATTAGCCGAGCAGTTTGAAATCCCAACACCCCAAACAGCAGGCCTGTCACCTTGAGTCACCTTGGACAGATGATGCATTTTTAACCCTTTCTGTATAGAAATTGCACCGTAAAAGCGAGTGCACATTTTTCGTATCACTCGTTGCTTAATTCTCTCAACTGTTTCGACGATGGAAAAGTCCCACGCTGCTCCTTTCACACGTTTGCTGAGCTGGTAGCAATCCCTGTATTTCTTCATTAAATAACACCTTCATTCTTATCACCTTTTCTTTTTCTTTTTTTTTTTTGCAAAAGTGAGCTTTTCCTTCAGGGATCAGGGACCTTTTCACGACCCTTTCAAACCCACATGACGGTTTGCATGCAACTATGGTTTGTTCCAGAAAAACAAATAAAACTGTTTTTTTTTTTGTGTGCAAAATATGCATTCGTGTTGCCCTGGGGAGGTAGGGGGCGTTGGGGGGGGAGGGGGAGGGGGGGGGGGGGGGTCACAGACAGTCACCAGACTCTCTCTCACTATATATATATAGATAGATAGATAGATAGATAGATAGATAGATAGATAGATAGATAGATAGATAGATAGATATTAATATGTCTTATCATTATCATTAATATGTCTTTGACTTTTCTTAATAAGCGTCCTTTAATCCCGCACTTGCTCCCGTTATCGCGTCCGCCGTGCGTTTGGTGCAAAGTCAAATCTAACAGGTTGCATCGTGACCAGACAGCCGCCAGGCAGAGCCTGTGTACCCGCCAGAACGTCGCCGCTCAGAGGAACAGAAACACACGTTAAACATTATGACATCAGCATTTTTTTTTTTAATTAATAAGCCAGAATCCTTCCGATCCTTCTCAACGCATCCTTACCCCAACTACCACCGGTGCGTCCGAGCATCTCCCGGGTATCGGAATTCCACAAAAACTTCTTCCATCCTCCATCATCTTTATTTTGGGCAGGCATGGTGTTTTCTTTTCTTTCTTTCTTTCTTTCTTTCTTTCTTTCTTTCTTTCCCAACCCGAAAAAAAGAGGGTTTTTTTAAAGGTCTTCTGAGCTGCTTTCCTCTTCTGCTCGAATTCACTATAACGCCCTTGGATGGAGCTCAACCACCCCAAAGACACGGAGCGGGTACCCAGGTCTCATCCAAGGTGCCCCGCGCGTTTTATCCATCACGGCGCGGAGACACGCCCACAGCTCCCCACGCGCATCCACGGAACCCGAGAGCCAATCAGGACGGCTTACGCACCGTGGACGCGATTCCGGGAGACGGGGACGCGTCTTTACTACGGCGCTGCTTCCGACGCGCGGAAGACACCGATCTGTCCTTGCGGGCAGCGCGACTAAGCTAGTGACGTGTATGCAACATGCACCGGCGATTGATGATGATGATGATGATGATGATGATGTCTTATCCCGCTGCGTTAAGCGGGAACATGAAGTCCCATGTAAGATGTGGAAAAAAATGTGTTGTGTGTGTGTGTGTGTGTGTGTGTTTAAGCATTTTATTTATTTATTTATTTATTTTTGTTACCATGGAGAGCGACCCAAAACATCTTTTCAGAAATAATGATTAATTCGGACCACAAATATGAATTCATAACTTATTCCCTATAAAGTGATCCCAAATAAACAATGAATAAACAAGTCAACTGTCGCTATATCCGATCTTCCCTTGGGTCACGGGGAGCAGGCAGGATACAGCCTGGATGGAATGCCAACCCATCGTAGGGCACACACACACGCACACACACACACACACACACACACACACACACACACATTCATACACTAGGGACAATTTTCCAAGGTGCCAATCAACCTACCGGGCATGTTTTTGGACCGGGGGATGAAACCGGAGAACCCGGAGAAAAACCTCCCTGAGGCACGGGGAGAACATGCAAAAACTCCACACACACATGGCCTGAGACGGGAGGGAATCGAACCCGGACCCTGGCGGTGTGTTAGGCGAACAAATGTGCTGACCACTAAGCCACTGTGCCCCACAAGTCCACAGTAGCATGAAAACAACAACAACTCCTTGATATGTTATGGTTAAAACTGGGTGACACCAAATGCTCATTACCCTGACACCGCTGTCGAGGTTATTAACTCTTCACTATGTGCAGGCATCTATGGGCATTAAGGCAGGATACACCCTTGATGGAATGCCAACCCATCATAGGACACACACACACACACACACACACATTCACCACAACACACACACACTAGGGACAATTTTCCAAGGTGCCAATCAACCTACCGTGCACGTTTTTGGACCGGGGAGGAAACCGGAGAACCCGGAGAAAAACCCCGTGAGGCACGGGGAGAACATGCACAAACTCCACACACACATGGCCGAGACGGGAATCGAACCCGGACCCTGGCGGTGTGACGCGAACGTGCCCCTCTATACTATATTATATCATATTATATTACTTATATACTACTTATATACTAATATAATTTTCTAATGTACTTTGTGTAAAATAAGCAGCATGGCAGACAAATAAATGCATAAATAATAAATGTTTATCCAGCCCATGTAGATCTTATGATAACAAATTGCATGTACTGCGTTGCATTATTGATGATGTAATAACTCATCAGTGCATGAAATGGATGCTAATGATGTTCTTTGGAAGTCTGTTTATTCTATCTGCCTTTATTCCATCTAATAATGAACAAAGCCAGTAATAATATCACGTTTAGTAAATACTGCATTATGCAGCTGCTGTCTGTGCATTTATATATTATATATTTATAATATGTAAGTATTCGCTCACATCTTCCTTTACTTCCGGCTGCTTCCTGTAGGGGGCGCCACAGCCGCTCATCGTTCCCCACACCTACCCTGTCCTCCATCTGCCTCTTTCACTCCATCTACCTGCATGTCTTCCCTTCCACCATTAATAAAACCTTCTCTCTCGTCCTTCATCTTTCCCTCCGTCCTCAGCATTCTTCTCCCGCTCTACCCCATGCATTTCCTCTGTACACGTCTAAACAATCTTTCCTCCACCCGCTCCACCCTTCCTGTGCTCTTTTCTTCACCTCTATAACACACTCCACTCTTTTCTTTACCTCTAGAACACATTCCACTCTTTTCTTCACCTCTATAACACACTCCACTCTTTTCTTTACCTCTAGAACACATTCCACTCTTTTCTTCACCTCTATAACACACTCCACTCTTTTCTTTACCTCTAGAACACATTCCACTCTTTTCTTCACCTCTAGAACACACTCCACTCTTTTCTTCACCTCTATAACAACTACACCCTTCCTACTCTTTTCTTCACCTCTATAACACACTCCACCCTTCCTGCCTCCACTCTTTTCTTCACCTCTATAACACACTCCACTCTTTTCTTCACCTCTATAATAGAGTCCATCCTGCCTCCACTCTTTTCTTCACCTCTATAACACACTACACCCTTCCTCTACTCTTTTCTTCACCTCTAGAAAACACTCCACTACCCTTTCTACTCTTTTCTTCACCTCTATAACACACTACAAACTCCACCCTTCCTCTACTCTTTTCTTCACCTCTATAACACACTCCACTCTTTTCTTCACCTGCACTTCTCCACTGGCTCCACCCTTCCTGCACTCTTTTTTACATTTCTCTACCCACTCCATCCTGCCAGCACTCTATTCTTCTTTTCTCCACTCGCTCCACCCTGCTCCACCTGCACTCTTTTCCACTTCTCTTCTCCACCCACTCCATCCCTGCCTGCTCTTCTTTAACACACCCTCCATTACTTTGCCCCCGTTGACCCCGGGTACTTAAACTCATCCACCTTTCCTCCCTGCAACCGCACCACCCCTCTCATACCTCATAGCACCGGATCATTAACAGGATTATTTGTGAATAAAGTATACATTTTGCTAAGAATAATTAATTTCCCCTAAAACTAAAGGCTTTTTGGGGCACCCTCTTTAAAGGTTTTATATATATTCACCCCCCCCCCCACAAAGTATCTGCAAATGTTATACATAGAATATCCTGCAGCACTATGATTTATTACGCTGAAACCTTCCCTCTGCAGGAAAAAAACTTGAGATGACCTTGATCATGTGCAGCCGCGTGAAGTGTTCTTTAATTCACAAAGTCATCCTTCATTGCTTCCCTGTTACGTGCACATTTCTCATGGTATTTTGGAAATAAATGTTTTTTATTTAAGTCAATTAAAAATAAAAGACAATCAAAGCAATCGAGACACAGAAAATGAATACAATTCTCATACCTTTTAGCTTAAAACACATAGCAAATATTTTAGGAATGTTTTAAAATAAGAAAACCAAAAAAAACCCTCTTTTCATGTCACGTACACAAAATGCCAGGGATGTAAGGAGTAAAAAGAATAAACATTGCAAATAGGACAAATTATACATCAATATACATGAATTTATTTGCAAAAAATGTTTTTGTTTTCCAAAAAAAGCAAACTATATGGATGGATTAATGTGTGTGTTCATATCAAAATGTAAATATTGTAAGGAAATTCTGGTCGAAAGGAGAAAAAAGATGACATCATCGGTTGGTGGGTGGGGGTGAGGGGGTGAGGGGGGGTGATGGGGGTCGGCCGGGGGGAAGGGGGGGTGGTGGTGGGGGGGGGTGGGTGTGGATGGGGGTCGGAGGGGGGTTTCTGGACTTCATGTGAATGTAATGCAGAGAATGATGCAAAGCTAATGCCATAAAATATCCTCCTAAGCGCTCCATGTCCATCACACACAGAAAGCCTGAAGCGGTTGCCGTGGCAATGGTACCCGGTGACTCAGCAAATGCTACAATGATAGAGAAAATGTGACTCAATTCTGCCAACTATATATATATATATATATATATATATATATATATATATATATATATATATATATATATATATATATATATACAATTCAAGTATATACATATACCATACATATATACATAAGAAATTTCCAGCACATTATCCGACCCGTACGCAATGCATGTTAAGGTCAATGCTGTTCTGGAAGCATACAGTGGTCCAACCTGCTTTATCTAAGTCTGTTTTTTTTCCCTTTCCTAATGATCGTTATTATCCCTTGTTTTATTGCTATAAAATATTTCCACATAGATGCTTACAGGATCCAGGATTTGACTTTGCCAGGGCAGACACTGGAGTCAGTATCAATAGTCCCTGTTATTTCCGCTTCTATTATGCGCCCCATGTAACCTTATCCCTTCGTTTCCTCATGTCTTTTTTTCGGTGCGGCTGCTATACAGATACAAGTGGGTAATTTATATATATATAGTTATATATATATATATATATAGTATATAATATAATATATATATATAATATATATATATGGTCCATGAAATATATATATATATATATATATATATATATATTGTTTTGTGTAACCTCAGCTTTTCTGTGATGCTGACAAGTATATTTATAGCATGTAACAAACACTGCGAAACTCCGAACATGCTGAATAAAGAGAAATCCTATGCAGCCTGCGCAGGATATGCAGATATGTACAGCACATTAATTATCACTAGCAAGACAAATTATTAGTATGATTTGTATTTTTTACATCTATCTATTTTCAGACGCAACAATGTCAGAGGTGAGGAAAGGACAGAAAGAAGGAAGAAGGTCGATGAAACAGGGGTGTTGGACGATTTAAAACAGGAATCAATGCGGTTCACTGTCCGCATCAGTCATCTCCTCCTCTGGCAAAAATGAAGCAACGTTTTGCATCTAAAAGCATTTAGACGAATCCATTTGGAAAGCGTGACTTGTGAGTAATAACTCACCTTCGTCAGCTCTGGAGAAGGGCATATGAGCACCAGAGCATTATATGCAGATTTACACATCATTTAAAGAAACATGAATGACACGAAGTACTGGGACACAGTAGACATTATCTCAAAGCACAACATGGATGTGTCTCTATATATATATATATATATATATATATATATATATATATATAAACAATGAAAACAACCACGAGGGGCCAAGGTGGTTTAGTGGTTAGCACGTTCGCCTCACACTGCCAGGGTCCGGGTTACGATTCCCGTCTCGAGGGCCATGTGTGTGTGGAGTTTGCATGTTCTCCCCGTGCCTCAGGGGTTTTTTTCTCCGGGTTCTCCGGTTTCCTCCCTAGGTCCAAAAACATGCACGGTAGGTTGATTGGCACCTGGAGGGGAACCTTGGAAATTGTCCCTAGTGTGTGTGTGTGAAGTGTGTGTGTGTGTGTGTGTGGGTGTGTGTGTGTGACCTGTGTGTGTGTGTGACCTGGTTGCATGTTCCAGGTTCCATCCAGGGTATCCTGCCTTAATGCCCATAGACGCCTGAGATAGGCATAGACTCCCCAGTGACCCGAGGGAAGATCGGATCGAGATAGCGGTAGAAGATATATATATATGCGATATATTCTTCACATATGGAACAGCAATATGTCATCACCCCATATATTCCTTCCTGCCTTCCACAGATTGATGCAATATGTTCACCCCCAGCTCTCTCTCTCTCTCTCTCTCTCTCTCTCTCTCTCTCTCTCTCTCTCTCTCTCTCTCTCTATATATATATATATATATATATATATATATATATATATATATAGTGCTGAACACGCAGGATGACGTCACAAAGCTTGCTATTTTGGGAACGCACTCTCACACACTGATATCACGACAAAAAGCATAACTCCTTTATCATCACACCCAGGCGCTTTTAAACATTGATCAGCTCTGTCGGGAAACACTGTGCGTAAGTGTGTGTGTGCCTGTGTGTTTGTGCATGTGTGTGTGTGCGTGTGTGCCAGCGTTGAGCTAAAAGTGCTGCTGTAGCATTATTACATTTTGACCTTGAGACATGACATGATTGGTCATGGACCATTTGTGTTGCTGGGGAAACAGGAACTGGCAGCCATTGCTCAGGCGGATCGTCTGCACCTTGGAGGTTGCAGGAAAAAAAAAAAGCCAAAAAAAAAAAACAAAAAAAAAAAAAAAAACCAGTGTTCACAAAGAATGAACCAACATCTGTAACCGTGCTATTGCTCATGCGTATATCGTGGAAAAAACAACATGACATGACAACATGGCACGTTAGCACATATTACAGCAATTTATACCTTACGTTTGTGTTTATGTAATCTGTTAAAGGGATGCCAGGATCTGGATAATCACCAAAAATTCCCACAGCGGGCGCTGAAATTGGATCAGGACACCACAATGTGCCGGTGTGCTCCTCTGAGGGAGGTGGAGGAAAAAAAAAAGAAGAGAAAATGTCTGCCCACAGAATACATCATCAATTTATTTTTCAATCAAGCACACGTTTTCTTTTTAAGAACCACCAATGTGACTACACCAATGCAGAAAAAAAGTATACGGGTGTATTTTGTAATTGAAAAGCAAACAAACAAATAAACATATCTAACCTGTATGACTAGAAACCCTTCTTTAGGCCAAAGTAAACTCATTCATTCGTTCATCTTCTACCGCTTTATCCGATCTTCCCTCGGGTCACGGGGAGTCTGTGCCTATCTCAGGCGTCTATGGGCATTAAGGCAGGATACACCCTGGATGGAATGCCAACACATCGCAGGACACACACACACACACACACACACACACACACATTCATACACTAGGGAACAATTTTCCAAGGTGCCAAATCAACCTACCGTGCATGTTTTTGGACCGGGAGGAAACCGGAGAACCCGGCGAAAAACCCCCTGAGGCACGGGGAGAACATGCAAACTCCACACAGACATGGCCGAGGATTAGATTAGATTCATCTTTATTGA
Organism: Kryptopterus vitreolus; assembly: GCA_030449085.1. Classification (NCBI taxonomy): domain Eukaryota; kingdom Metazoa; phylum Chordata; class Actinopteri; order Siluriformes; family Siluridae; genus Kryptopterus; species Kryptopterus vitreolus. The sequence continues at coordinate 3,787,298 of JACRUU010000029.1, read as the reverse complement.
CAGAGCCAACGGAAACCATCTAACCATAAGTGAATAAGTGGTGTAATTTAAAATAAATAACGGGATAATAAATAAGGTAATGTATGAGAGGTGAGAGTGAATAATGTACAGAAGGTGAAGTAAGTAATAAAGTGTGTGTGTGTGTGTGTGTGTGTGGTGTGTGTGTGTACAGTGCATTCCATAATATCATAGCATAGCACATGAATATTTCCACATTTGGTCACATTATAACTACAAAGGTAAATGTATATTATTTGGGATTTGATGTGACAGACCGACACAAAGTGCGTATACAGAAATAGATGATAAATTACAGTGTGTGTCATTTATAACTCGAGATAAAACCTTAATAAAGATAATTCGAAGTTTAGCTCCAATGACAAAAGTAAAGATTCAAAAGGAACCGGTTAATAATAGATATAATGGTAGGTGTGCTTTCTTATTCGGTATTAAAGAAGTGTGTGTGTGCGTGTGTTCATTCCTGCTTTAGCTTGATTACCATACGAAGCAGACATGAATGAGTAAGTAGTTTTTTTTTGCTTATGTCGCAAATTAACTTATAACATTGGTACATGTCAGTGTGTGCAATAAAGAAAAGTTATCAGGATTAAGATACGGATACTTTCGCGTCTCAAAAGCGTCAATTTCAGGTTCGTTCATTCATTCATTCATCTTCTACCGCTATATCCGATCTTCCGATCGGGTCACGGGGAGCCTGTGCCTATCTCAGGCGTCTATGGGCATTAACGGCAGGATACACCCTGGATGGAATGCCAACTCATCGCAGGGTCACAGGGCACACACACACACACTCACACACATTCATACACTAGGGACAATTTTTCCAAGGTGACCAATTTTTCCAAGGTGGCCAATCTACCGTGACCGTGCATGTTTTTGAACGGACCGACCGGGGAGGAAACCGGAGAACCCAGAGAAAAACCCCCTGAGGCACGGGAGAACATGCAAACTCACACACACACATGGCCGAGGACGGGAATCGAACCCGGACCCTGGCGGTGTGAGGCGAACGTGCTAACCACTAAACCACCGTGCCCAGGTTCGCTACACCATTTCAATACGTCTCTTTTGTATTGTTATGAATGGACTGCTGTTCAGTGCCTTTTCTACTGTGGACATCCCCCCCCCCCCTCTGGAATTAAATCTAGTCTCGGTTTAATCTATTCATTATGTCACAGATGCAGATGATGTAATCCAGTTAGCTTTTAGCACACTTCCAACACTCCTGTGGAGCCCTCAAGAGGTCAGAGTCAGTTTTGGCAGCACATGTGTGAACCGATATTCTACACAATATCAGGCAAGTGGTTTCTGACTCTAATCCCTATTTAGAAATACGAAAAGTAAACGACTCACACACACACACACACACACACACCACACACACGGAACCGCGGGTACCTGAAACTAAGCAGTTTATTATTAATACTTAGGCTCTTCGAGGCACTGACTCAAAGTAACAGGAGAAACAGACATGTTCATGGCATTTTATACAGACAATTCTGTACGAATGGGAGTTTTAAGAGGCTATGGTGCAATTCATGTGTAGAATTTGACACTGGTTCTATTCTGCACAAATCTCTGACTTTCCCTTTTATGTATAAAAGACAACATGTGATCTCAATATATAGGTGTCCTGAGTATCCGAGCTGTACCGTCTACCGTTCACATTTTGCATTCGTGTAAATCTGTACCACCGGCATTTCAGTGTTAGCAGAGATATTTTAGAAGTAGTTATTTACAAAAAAAAAAAACGAATTTATGAAATATATGGCCACCTTTCTTACCTCGCGGAAAGGACAGATAATTGCAATATTTGCTAATAGAAAAATTTCAGGTTACGAGGACAAATGTTACGGTTTAGTTTCATGACATTAATGGACGGAACTTTAATGAAATATAGCTGAATGATGCAGTTATTCATAAATGAATTAGATCAAACAATGCATTAAGGCAAGTATGAAGTACTACTACTACTACTACTAATAATAATAAAATAATAATAATAAAAAGATTATTGGTATTTATCAGTAAGAACGGGAAAAAAAATAGTTTGAATTCTCTCTCTTTTATGCTTTTTACTCAGCTTCCTAAAATGAAGGATGGTATCCAGTAAATTCTGTTCCCTTGTCAGGTTCAGGACTGTTCGACTCCGTCTTCTTTCTGCTTTAATCCCTGGTTGTACCTAAAAAAAATAAAAATAAATAGGGAAATACATATTTGAATAAAGTAAAGCTACACACCTAGCTACATGTTAGCATTTTAGTGTTAATTGTAAAATATTGTAAATATCCAAAATGATTTTATATTAAATATAGTACGTATATTTATAATTACTGAGGTAAATAAAAGACATAAATCCAAGCATATTGGATAAAAAAGGAAATTAAAATGAACCTAAAAACAAAACACTTCGAATAAACAGCATGTAGCATCAGTGATCAGCCTGTAGAGGTCGCTCTTGTACCGTATATCCCAACTGGGGAAATCTATTGAAGTGAATTTTTGCTGAAATGTATTTACCACACATTCATTCATTCATTCATTCATTCATTCATCATTCATCTTCTACCTCTACCGCTTTATCCGATCTTCTTCCCTCGGGTCACGGGGAGTCTGTGCCTATCTCAGGCGTCTATGGGCATTAAGGCAGGATACACCCTGGATGGAAGCCAACCCATCACAGGACACACACACACACTCTCACATTCACACACTAGGGACAATTTTCCAAGGTGCCAATCAACCTACCGTGCATGTTTTTTGGACCGGGGGAGGAAACCGGAGAACCCGGAGAAAAACCCCCTGAGGTACGGGGAGAACATGCAAACTCCACACACACATGGCCGAGACGGGAATCGAATCCGGACCCTGGCGGCGTGAGGCGAACGTGCTAACCGCTAAGCCACCGTGCCCCCTTTACCACACATTTATGATAATGTTTTGCATACTTTATTCGATTCGGCTAGACTTTAACAGATAAATAAATTTTTTTCATTGATGGTTGTTAGAATTGCCACTGGATATGACTTTACCTTCAAGTGCATGGATTCCCAAATGGTGAAATTCAGAAGACATAAATTCATTGTGTTTACCATCTTAAAACAGAGTACCAGTCTACAGTAGTTCTTCAGTAGAAATAAAACTAATCAATTTATCTGCAGATTGGGGGGAAAAAGGCATACAAGAGATGGATTTGTGTTTTTTTTAATATTAGTAAATGCTTTGTCAATGTTTTCTATCTGAGACACAGCCCATAACACCGATCACAATGGATTAAGTCACACTCAGCATTGTGTTTCATTTAACCACTCCTCATTTTACAGTCTGAATTTAAATCCGGACCGACAGGTATACCACGACCTCTGACCTGTCACCCAATGTATGTGTTTTAAAATTTCTAGATGCAGGAAGAATGTGAGCAATGCAACTTGAAAATCGACATAAACTTCACGCCGGACTCATTTAATTCAATGTATAGTTCTTTAGATTCTACAATCTAATATCACAGAGACAAAACATACACACGCAGTCCGTTATTATAAAACTGGAATAGTAAACATGAGCAGTCACGACTCTGAGGTTAAGGTAAGCTAAAATTACAGGATATATCACAACCAAAAACTGTAGTTTAAATAATGAAAGTTTAACAAAATGCTAATTGTGCAGCCCTGTGTTTTTTACATTTTTTTTTTTAGAATCCAGAATTCAGTCGTTATCCTATTTGTGATTTCTTATCTGAATTTCAAATCAGCTTTACATTCACATTTTCCCCCATACTGAGAGAGAATTAAAACGGATTCCTTCGACACAATTTGCTGAGGTGAATTAAACTGCAGATCACACTCTGTGCCTCTAGAGGGCACTTGTATGCGTTTATTTTCATTCATTCATTCATCTTCTACTGCTTTATCCGATCTTCCCTCGGGTCACGGGGGTGCCTATCTCAGGCGTCTATGGGCATTAAGGCAGGATACACCCTGGATGGAATGTCAACCCATCGTAGTGCACACACAGGGCACACACACACACACACACACACACACACACACACACATTCATACACTAGGGACAATTTTCCAAGGTGCCAATCAACCTACCGTGCATGTTTTTGGACCGGGGGAGGAAAACCGGAGAACCCGGAGAAAAACCCCCCTGAGGCACGGGGAGAACATGCACAAACTCCACACACACATGGCCGAGACGGGAATCGAACCCGGACCCTGGCGGTGTGAGGCGAACGTGCTAACCACTAAGCCACCGTGCCCCTTTGTTTATTTTCATTGTTTTGGATGTGTGTATAGTCTTAAATTGGCCAGTAACACAGCAAAAAAAGTGTGAGTGTTATTTACTTCCAGTTTTGTTGTTTGTACATAATGCAGACACGCATTTTGGTCTCACAGCCGGTGGCACCAAGGAAATCAAACGGTGTTCAATAGGTTCATTTGTCCAGTTTAGCCAATCACATACTGAATACAGGGGTCAAGGAGAGGACTTGGTCATTTTCCCAAAACACATAACCCAGTATGGAACTTTCTGCCACTTCCTGCTTTGTTGTTCCTGCTGCAAATGTGGTAGAACGTGTTATTCCCTATAAATATTTACATTTATGACACCATACTCAGAGTTGTATAAATAAGATAAGGTGCTTTGTAAGGTTGCACGATTAATCGGAAAACAATCACAACCTCAATTCATCTATATATATATATATATATATATATATATATATAATATATATATATATATATATATATATATATATCACACACATATATATATGAGATGATATATATATATATATATATATATATATTGCGATTTTTTAATTTTCCCCCCCTGACTAATAAAATAAATAAATAATAAAACAATACACACACACACACACACACACACACACACACACACATATATATATATATATATATATATATATATATATATATATATATATATATATATATATATATAGATATATTTATTTTATTATTAATCGAACGAAATATAATATATATATATATATATATATATATATATATATATATAGATATATATATATATATATATATATATATATATATATATATATATATATATCTATATATATATATATATATATATATATAGGTCTTCTTCACGTAAACCTACAGTATACTCAGAGTGGCCAGAAAACACAGTGCAACTAGAACACTAGCGCTTATTTATAGCCCTGTCTATTTGAACAGCTTTTTAAAGCACTTTTGTTCATCCCTCAGGACACGGACATCGTCTAAATGACAATTATACCGAGGTCGCTATTGAAACGAACCTGAAATTCACCCTCCAATCCAAAAACTCATTACAAATTTCCTAGGACTATTTGGGTCAGTGCGGGTGTGACTTTGAATTCTAATAAAAGAGACTGGTGTATAAGAAAAGAGTGTCATTTTTGCTGCTGCCACTTCCTTTTTGGAGACCTTGCGAAATCTCCGCAGTCAGGAGGAACAGTGCGTCTAGAGCAGAGCAAGGACGGAATAACCTCTGCATTATCGCGCCACATCTGACACCTTTTTTTGTGACACACTTTTGTTAAAACTTCTTTTCGGCACCTTAAAAAAAAAAAAAAAAACACAAGCCAAAGACTATTTTAATATCTCTATTACACTGGGGTTTAATAGCCTTATTTGGAGGGTGCCAACCGTTATAACCTGCTGTCCTATATTCATTATTACGCCTTTTGGACCCCTATTATAACGCAACATGCCCAGGTCAATTTGACCTTCGATCTGCTTCAGGTTTCTCCGCTGGGAAGGCCACTGTTAGGAGACTTTTAAGATAAGACATTGGAGCCCACTGATATAATCACAGCCCTTAATCCCATCACCTGATTCGGAAAATCTTACACGAGATGGTATCAATGGTATCGGACATATGTTGATCACCTTCAAACTAACTTGGCGTTTTTTTTTTTTTTTTGTGTAGTCTCACTACTGGGTGATTTCGAAATAATACAATTTATATAATAAAATAATAAATTAAAAAAACGAATGGAAAATTTGCTTATATTTCATATTTTACATCAATCCCCCTTCAATATGCAAACGATACTGGTCATGCAGACACACTTACCTCCAGATTCTAAAGAGTTGGGTGCTTCCACAAATCCCCAGGAAGAAGTTCACCGCAAACAGAGCCCAGATCCTGGGAGTGATCACCAAGCAGTACCGGGACCAGATGAAGCCTAGAACACAGACATCAGCATAGAAGCTCTTGTTGGTCTGCGACGTACCAATTTTTCAAATACACTATGAAAAGTACTTAAAATTATCGTTGCACAAGTTTGCAAATTTATATGCAAAAAAAAAAAAAGAAGGGACACGGTGGATTAGCACGTTGGCACACCTCCATGGGTTCGATTCCTGCCTCATAATGTGTGTGTGTGGAATTTGCATGCTCTCCCTGTGCCTCAGGGGGTTTTTCTCTGGGTTCTCCAGTTCTCTGGTCTACAGGCTCTGGGCTACTGATCAGAAGGTCGGGGGTTCGAGCCCCGGTTTTGCCACCCTTTGGCCCCTAAGCAAGGCCCTTAATCCTCTGTGCACATGTAACATGGCTTATCCTGCGCTCTGACCCCAGCTTCTAAACCAGCTGTGATATGCAAAGAAAGAATTTGAAAATAAAGGCTCGTCTTCATCAAGCTAAGCTTTTTATTAGTTAATGATGGATCATAAAAAAACTGCTTATTATATAAAAAAAACTGCTTATTATTATATCTTATTATATCGTAAGTACCCCCCCCCCCCCCCCCATATAATCCCTCATTAACCCTTACAGCTACATATTTGCCACTGACATGTTTACCGGGGAACTCTGCTGCTACATATTCCAGCGGCAAACTGATGACGGCATCTTCAGAGGAGCCAAAGGAATGGAAAGGAAATACCAAAGTGGTGTGCAAGCCGTCTAATAATGCAGGAGTATATTAGAATAGATCCAACATGGTGGTGATCGCTGTGGATACAATTGTTGCTGCTATCTGTGCAAATTATTAACTAACAAAATGGTTCATTAGCATCCAAACATGCTACAATTACAATTTAACTTAGTACCTGTAGCTGTGATGACACATGACTGAGAGAGGCTGAGCTTTTCTGGTGGACGGGTCAGATCAGAAAATCCAGCAAAAACCAGGCCCTGGAGAGAGAGAAGGGGGGGGGGGGGGGGGGGGGGGGGGGGGGGGGCGAGAGGTGAGAGAAGAGAGTAAAACAATGCCTTAACGTGAAATGGCTTAGTGTATAAATACACATAGTTTGAAAACAGCTGACTCTTATGTACTTTACGAACATTTCATTCCATTGCTGTTATAACAGATTCCTCTCTTTTTTAAAAGAGATTCGATTTACCCCCCTTCCCCCAAAAATAAGAGCATGAATGAGGCAAGGCAGGTGAGAAGGCCTCGAATGCAGCGTTCAAATTTATCCCAAAAGTGGTGATGAAGTCGAGGCGCTGTGCACACTAACATAGTCCTTCCAAACTGGCTGTTTATGAACCCTGACTTATACCAAAAAAGTAATATTGATAGCATTAATGCAATACATTAATACAGAATAACATCTATTACAACGTTATTATTTAAGTTAGTTTTGAGGAAGAACATGCATTCATTCATCTTCTACCGTTATATCCGATCTTCCCTCGGGTCACGGGGAGACTGTGCCTATCTCATGCGTCTATGGGCATCAAGGCAGGATACACCCTGGATGGAATGCCAACCCATCGCAGGGCACACACACACACATACACTAGGGACAATTTTCCAAGGTGCCAATCAACCTACCGTGCATTTTTTTGGACCGGGAGGAAACCGGAGAACCTGGAGGAAAAACCCCCTGAGGCACGGGGGGAACATGGACAAACTCAACACACACATTCCCGAGACGGGAATCGAACCCGGACCCTGGCGGTGTGAGGCGAATTATTACCAACAGTTTTTAATTTGGTCATAAAGTCTTCTAGATATTAATGGAATGGGATGAGCACTTTCTTTTCGTATATATTGGAGATTAAATAACACAAAAGTCCAGATTTTGTTTGTATTTAGGTGCAGAACACTAAATACCCGGGTTTAAATAATGAATATATGTGAATGTCAACTCTTGGCTTGATTTCCATGTGAACACTGTATTTGTTGTTGAAAGGAACAAATGGAAATGAAGGGGGGGGGCACTGAACTGAAGCAGCGGTTGATTTAAAGAAAGCATTGAGAAACCCCAGTTTGTAGAACTAAAACAGATAAACAGATCTAACATTACCTGCTTAATAAATACGTCTTGCAACAAAAAAAAAAAAAACGTTCTATTAAACCGTGCTATTTAAAACATGGTGTAGTTCATATAAATGTGCATGGGACGCATAAAACATTTTAATGCACATTTCTTTTTGAAACATTTGATAACTATAATGAACCTGTTACAATCGTCATATGATCTCAATATAAATATAGATAAATATAAATAATATAAATACATTCCAGGAAGTCTTTGTATTTTGATACATCAAATGATGAGCAAATATCGATCCGAGTTTGAGTAAAATAACCCAAATCCTCAAATCAATCCCGACCGGACGCTTTTAATCTGCAGAAACGAGAAACCTTCTTCAAATTTATACATGAAATGAAATACACAACACACACACACACACACACACACACACACACACACACAAATAACGGTATGCCATTGAGGAAATTATCCATGACAGAACTAAACGTGGGGAGGTGTGTAACCCATTGGTTAAGGTGTTGGCCTCTGGACCGGAAGATCAGGCGTTCAAACCCCACCTCCACCAAGCTGCCACTAGTGGGCCCTTGAGCAAGGCCCTTAATTCTTAATTGCTCAGTTGTAGGTCGCTCTCGATAAGGGCGTCTGCCAAATGGCGTCAATGTAAACGAAAGCTGTGAATATACTGAATGGATTCCGAATATATTGAATGGAACGTGACGTCAGCGAGGCTCCGCCGCTATCTTGTATTTTCCGCAGAATAAGAAAAAATATTTATACTTTATGCAGAACGAGTGCAAATACGACTTTTATCTCGCAATCCTGACTTTTCACGCACTTCTCGCAAACTCACTCATTATTAGAGAATATACATATAATATATACATACTTATATATACACACACACACACACACACACATATATACACACACACACATACAGACGTGGACAAAATTGTTGGTACCCTTTGGTCAATGAAAGAAAAAGTCACAATGGTCACAGAAATAACTTTAATCTGACAAAAGTAATAATAAATAAAAATTCTATAAATGTTAACCAATGAAAGTCAGACATTGTTTTTCAACCATGCTTCAACAGAATTATGTAAAAAAATAAACTCATGAAACAGGCATGGACAAAAATGATGGTACCCCTAACTTAATATTTTGTTGCGCAACCTTTTGAGGCAATCACTGCAATCAAACGCTTCCTGTAACTGTCAATGAGACATCTGCACCTCTCAGCAGGTATTTTGGCCCACTCCTCATGAGCAAACTGCTCCAGTTGTGTCCGGTTTGAAGGGTGCCTTTTCCAGACTGCATGTTTCAGCTCCTTCCAAAGATGCTCAATAGGATTGAGGTCAGGGCTCATAGACGGCCACTTTAGAATAGTCCAATTTTTTCCTCTTAGCCATTCTTGGGTGTTTTTAGCTGTGTGTTTTGGGTCATTGTCCTGTTGCAAGACCCATGACCTGCGACTGAGACCAAGCTTTCTGACACTGGCTAGTACATTTCTCTCTAGAATTCCTTGATAGTCTTGAGATTTCATTGTACCCTGCACAGATTCAAGACACCCTGTGCCAGACGCAGCAAAGCAGCCCCAGAACATAACAGAGCCTCCTCCATGTTTCACAGTAGGGACAGTGTTC